>JARHVA010008902.1:0-7500 GCA_037957365.1 Torreya grandis | reverse complement strand
TTTTCTTTTGCTCTTTTTCTAAGAGCCTGCTCTCTAACTTCTATGCCCAACTTGGGCTCAGGATAAAACAAAAATAGTTTTTTAATTTTCAGCAATATACTAAGGTTGAAATATTTTCAACCACTCCTCCTTTATTTCCTCAACAGCCCCAACGATTACTCCTTATTAACAACATATTAGAGGGAAAATACAATAAATTGAATTTAAATTCAATCATCCCAACGTAACCATATCTTGCCAAGATGTATGTAGATGCTCCTGCATCATACTCTCCCTCTAGAAAGGATTTAAACCTTAGTTCAAATGAACTGCTACCTCCATGCATTAGTCTTCACTATATGCCTAGATCCCAAGGTCTTGTTGTAAATGCCAATGCTGGTGTTTGTCTTTGATAATATTTGTCTTTCATTTTGCTTTTCTTCCTCTTTAAATATGTCCTTCTCATTTCTTTCTCAGCTACCATCTTCCATGTCCATGTTTCATCTTCATATGTGTCTCCAAAGTTTTCATCTTCCATACCTACATTCAAAACATCAAAAGCAACCTTAGTAGAAAAACATTGAGGCCATGAAGCCTTTTGGTTGTCTTCATGTTCTTGTTCCTTGATCAAAACTATCTTGACCTCTTTGTTTTGCTCTTGTCTTGTTTCACTCTTCCCAATGGTGTCTTTACCATGGCTTGTACCTTCATTCATCTTTCTTGAATGACCAAATAGCTCCTCCAACATCTTCAACTCCTCCTTTAGTGAGATCTCATCTACCTCACCATCTTCATCAAACTTGGGCTGATCACTCACAAGGATTACTTGTCCTTCACTAGCCTTACTCTTCATCTCATCCTTTCTTGAGCTGTCTTCATGCAAACCAACTTCTTCAACATACTCATCAAAATCAATTGAAACACCATTACCTTGTGTCTCCTTACTCTCTTCAATTTCTCTTTGAAGCCATCTTGTTTGTTTCTTGCATTCAATGAGACATTAATTTGTTGTATACCCATCTCTTTCCTCATTCATCAACCATTTGGAATTCTCTCCTTGCTGCATATTAGTCCACATAGCCACTTTCCATTTTTCATTTCTCATGAAAAGATCATTAAATGGTTCAAAAACTTCATCATAAACAATTTGTTTACCTTTCCATGTACTTGTGTCATCCTCATGCCTTTGGTTGCGTGTGTCAACTTTCACCTTCCTCCATTGACTTCTTGGTGTTGTTACCTCAACACTCACATCTTCTCTCTTTGCCTTCTTAGGTACCCATATTTGTTTCTTCTTCTCATCATTTGTCTTCTCAAACCATGTAGGCATCCTACATCCATGCTCTTGTACCAACACTTCCTGTTGCTTGGGAGTTTGCTTCTTCCACCATTTAGGCATTATGTAGCCATGATTGATTGCTTTGTGTGAGGACTTCATCTTCCTCTTGCCTCTTCTAACCTGTGTATTAACATCTTCATGCTCACAATAACAATAAATATCAGGTCTTAACACTCATTTACCTCTTTGATAGCTTGTTCCATGGAGCAATCTTTCTCTCCCTTTGTGCTTGGCTATTCTTTTGCCTCTTCTTGGATTTCAATGGTATCATGGAAGTCATCTTCATCTTCCATCTCTCCTCTTACTTGTATGGGTTCCTCAACACCTTCCTCATGCATTAACCAATGCATCTCTTCTTCTTCCTTATCAACAACAGCAAACTTTTTCTTTCTTCATACACATTCACTTGTGTACTTGGTGTCTTCTCTTGCACCAATCTCTTCATTCTTCAAGGCCTTTTTCTTGACCTTCATAAGGCTGCTCATACCTGCAATTACCCATGCAAAGACAACATTAGATATAAAAATAAGAGACCACAAGGTCCCTATGAGTGCTCTCTTCACCCACACTCTTATCTTTTCAAGTGCTCTTCCTGTCACTTCATCTTTTCTTTCTTCTCTTCTCTTGTTCTCCTCAATGAGAACCTTCTTCTCCACCTCTTTCTCTTGTTGCTCACTTGGCAACCTATTCATCCTCTTGCCTCTATGGGCTTCTCTCTTCATGGCAATCTTCTTTTGATTTTTTCTCCTCTTCATTAGGAGATCAATTGGCCACTTCAACCTCTTCCTCATTGGCCATACCCATGCTTTCCTATTCAACTGCATCCAAGACTCATATTCAATTTTAATCTTAGCTAACTCTCTTTTTAAACTAGAAATCTCTTTATCAATTTCAATATTGGTCATACCTTTCTTCTTTTGGATGCTTGCTTCCTTCTTGTTACTCTCATGTGCCTTGCTGCTCTGTAGTGCCTTCAACAATACTTCCATTTCTGAGATCTTCACCCAAGTATTTTCCACCTTGGTCTCTTGATCCCTTTAGGTCCACTTGTCTCACCCAAGCCTTTCTACTTGACTGGTCTGTTGACAATCTCCTTGATCTCACCTAGGCCTTTTGCATCCTAGTCTTTTGATCCTACTTAATGGCTTTGAGCTTCACACTGAGTCATTGGTCTACAATATGACAAATATCAATAATTTCACAAAACCAAGCTTACCTTGCTTTGGATCTTTCTCTTGAGCATTCACTTGCTCTTCTTCTAGAGCTTCTCTTGGCTCTTCACTAAGATTTCATTGGCTTCTTCTCCACTTGAGCCTCAATGGCTTGATTGCCTTGAACTTGCAACTTCACAAAGTACATTATCTCTGCAAAAACTGATTAGAAGAGTACAAAATTTTCCATTTTTCAGGAGCTTACTAGCTCTGATACCAAAATTGATGCACTGTCATCAGTCTGAAAACAATGATATTGACCCCTCTAAAATTGAATGTTAATTTACTTCCTTACAAACATGGTAAGAACAACAGAACACCTCTCTACTGCACCCAAAAGACACAACACAATCGAAACTATAAGATAATATTCAACTAAATGATTGCTCAACTACCTTGGACAGTTTATCACACATTCTTATCCTTTGAAGAAAAAAGTAGATAGGAAAGTGTCACATCACAAAACTCCTAGCCAGCAGCTAGTAGCATCTCTGCACACCTAAAAGAACACTGCTAGAACAACAATAAAGGCATGGACTGTCTTGACCACAATGCACCAAGAATCTTACTATTTCAAGAACATATTATTGCAATGGCAGAATAAACATAACATGTCACAACTTTGATCAATTAGAAAAATAAAGCCAAGCTGTAATATATGTGCAAAACAGTTGGAAAATATCAAGGACAAAGGCCAAAATCCCAACCAAACTCACTATCAATTACCAAATCCCTAGCAGATTATGTTGCTAGATTGTCGCAGTCAACAATCACCTAGAGAGGGGCTTTTGCTGTGGTTTCATCTGGAGGATCCCTCATCAATGCACTCAGGAAGTTGACTAAACCTCCATATCTCAATACCATCGACTGGGATAGATGGTATGTACTTTGGGTGGATGAGAGAGAGTGGTAGCAAAGAATCATCCAAATAGCAATTACAAGTTAGCATATGATAATTTCCTTTCAAAGGTGCCAGTTGTTCTAGGTCATGTATATTCAATTAATGATTCCCTTTCTGTAGAGTGCTGCAAAAGAGGATTATGAAACTGGGTTGAGGCAACTTGTGAAAACAAGGGTTGTAGATGTGTCAAAAGATAGTGGCTTCCCAAAGTTCAACCTTATACTTTTGGGGATGGGTATCGATGGTCACATTGCATCCCTATTCCCTGATCATCCTCTTAATGAAAAGGAAAAATGGATCACTTCTATAACTGACTCTCCAAAACCTCCTATTGAGAGAATAACATTCACTTTGCTTGTACTTAACTTAGCTACAAATGTTGCAGTGGTCACAACTGGAGTTAGTAAATTAGACATACTTAAGAGGGTATTCAGTGATGAGCAGCATGACAAGTTGTTGCTAGTTCAGATGGTTTCTCCCGAGGATGGAAAGTTAACATGGTTCACTGATAAAGAAGTAGTCACCAAGATTGTGAGCTAAATACCGTCAACAATATCTTTACTGAATTAAGTTGGCGCTGTCAATATTGTGATCTTCGTAGTTTCTTCCACTTGGGTCTTTGCATTTTCTTCTTAATCAGTTTTGACAGACTGAGTGAACACTATAAACTCCCACATATGTCTTGATCTTGCAAATACACTAATTGTGAATGTGACATGAACCAGATTCCCTTTCATTTACCCGCTCAACAAACAACTCATTAAATATTCAATTTGAACCCTATGTTATGTAGAAAATACGTAACCATTATCTTTAAACACAAGTTTTTGCATTTATTCTTTATCAGGATAAGCCAAACATAATTGAATACACAGGTCTATCGCATTATTGTTTCTTACCTCTCTGCTTGAATGAGAGATTCTCCTTCTGTCCTTCCTCTTCTCTACGTTCGACTATCCTCTTGAATGAGTTTTTATTTTCTCCTGTTCTCTACATTCCTCTTATTCCCCCCTTAATGAATTTTCTTTTGCTCTTTTTCTAAGAGCCTCCTCTCTAAATTCTATGCCCAACTTGGGCTCAGGATAAAACAAAAACAATTTTTTAATTTTAAACAATATACTAAGGTTGAAATATTTTCAACCACTCCTTTATTTCCTCAACAGCCCCAACAATTACTCCTTATTAACAACATATTAGAGGGAAAATACAATAAATTGAATTTGAATTCAATCATCCCAACGTAACCATATCTTGCCAAGATGTATGTAGATGCTCATGCATCAGATAATGGATCATGTTGTAAGTGGAGCAAAAAAATTTATAATGCTTGATATATAGTAAATAGCTAAGCTTTATTTTATATATTCCAAATTAAATTATTGTTGAAATCTCATGGTTCTACCTTGGATACTAGATGATAATAAATATTGTATTATACATCTTGTACATCATGTTACTAACATTATTATGTTAGTGAAATCTTTAGCTGATCCTATGCATGATTAGTGTAGCATTTGTCTCTTTATGTAGTTAACTATATTGTCTTTATAGTCTCTTAGAATGAGCATTATATTGTTGAAAACACTATGACTTACTTGCGCATATATATTTCACTTTCCATATGATGTTTCACCATACTTAGGTATGCTGGTCTAGTTTGTTAAGAGGCAAGAGGTTTATTTTGGATAATGATAGTCCTTCAAAGATGTATATAACTTATTCTCTTTTACATATGTTTATGTCTTTCTTTTTACATGTTGAATATTCATGGAGGTAGTATGAGTTGATATAGAAACCTTTTTTCTAGTCTTGATTTTAGTTTGCATATGAAATAATAGAAAAAAGGTACAAATAACTCTTTTAGCTCTAATATGAGAAAAGTGTTATAAAGAAAAATTATGAATGGAAATTTCAATTCATTCTTTAGTTCTTGAACAACTATGTATAAGAGATACGTATTATATTGGTAAACAATACAGTGTTGTTGGATTACATTTTCCTAGTTTTTATTCTTTGTTACCCTACTGAAATTAAATTAAATTTTGAGTTATATCTAAATCAAGGGCTGCCTAGTATTGTTATAGATATAATAATTTTTGAAATGAGTTACCCAACTTGTAGAGGGATGGATAGCTTCTTGGAAATGTTATAATAAAATTTAGTAATCATAATTTCCTTATGCTACTAAATAAAATATATGGGTATCTTATTCTCTTATGCTTAATGCTATTTGAATAAGAATGGGATGAATATGCATATAGACTTCATTTATATTGGCTGGAAATGAGTATAATATGTTGTGTTTGCTACCTGAAGGTATGTTCACTCATCTTATGTTATTATAGATACTTGTATGTAATTGTGTTTGGGTTTCACTTATTCAGTGAATGACTGGAGATTCTTATTTAATGAGATACTTGCGGTTAGCATGAATGTTATATGTTAAGCTTATGTGAGAAATATTATAATGGTCATATTATTTTTATACTTGTTCATGTCTAAATTCAAATCACTCATATAAGTATGTTCATTCTTATGATTGATGTTACCTTGAAGTTAGCTTATCATTTGAATGGAATTCTTGTTGTAGGAAATGACATGAAACTAATTACTCTAAGGTTCTTGATAATCTAGTAGACATATGTATGGATGGAATTTAACTCAAGGATATAATATTAAATGCATATGTTGGCCCATGGTTGGAAATTACATGGAATTAAGTGAGTTGATATGGGCTGAATATCTCTCCTACCTTAAATATAATGGGTTGTTGAATAATTTAATGTCAGAAGATAAATGTGTGGTGGAAATACACTTTTTTTTATATTAACTCCTTCTTGTTAATTATATACATATTGACTATTGTCAATATGATTTATTTACATAATCCAATAATGAGCTGCCCACTATATCCTATCTAGTGAATATGGAGTTGATCATAAATCATATTATTACTCATTATTCAGATAATGAAATTCATGTTTAATATATTAAATAATGTTAAGTTATATAGGTATGTGATTATCATAATCTATATAACCTTAGGGATTAATCCAAATTAGTTTTATTTCAATTTATTAATGGGTGTCTTATGAACTTTAAATAAACTATGAAATGGTGCAATGACCTTAAACCAAAAAGGAAGTTAATGACCTCGATTGGTAGCACCAATCAACTATCAGTAATACTTCAATATTTAATCTTTTTCATGATTGTAATCTCTTATGAGTAGTAATAAATTTTACTACGTGCTTATGGAATCTGGTATAAATATGCATGTGTTTAAATCAACTTGATGATGTCTATTTACATGTTCAACATATTATACATTTACTTGATTGCCAAAATAGGATTAGACCTTTTTCTCATTTCATAGACCTATTGTAACCAAATGGCAAATTAGGGTGTGTAAAGTTGTCTTTACTGGTTAGTCTGGGAATAACCATTTAACCATCCTCGGGTGGAACCAAAACCTACAAAGGGGAGTGATATATCTATCAAGGATTAAGGACCTATAAATGATCCTATGAAGAATAACTTGTGCCTTAGATGGTGCTTAGGACTTATCCATGTACTTGTACACTGATATGCCCTAAACCCCATAGTTCATCCTTTAGGTAACTTGCTTACCCATATCACCCTTTGTAAGTAATTACCCTTGGCTAATTATCTTATATCACTTCCTTTAGTTCTAATTTCATGTGCATGAGTACACTGAATGAGTGTCACTTATTTTAGAAAGTGATGTATTGGGTCCAATGCTTAATCCCAAATGTAGTCTAATAATGTAATTCCCATTTTTTTGGGGTTGTTTCACACTGTAGGAAATTATCATGTCACAAGCATCATATTTCATAAGATAGATAAAATCATATAAAACTCAATGCCTAGTATGTAAGTATGAGGAGTATAAGTGTCATATATATGTGTCATATGGCATTGGAATATTAAGATAGGGACAAACAACAAGCCCCAATGTGGCAAATATGGCCAAAGTAGGGTATATATAGTAATGAAAAATGAACATAAGTATTATACCCAAAATATACATGATAAGTACCACAACAATG
>JARHVA010008901.1:200000-402426 GCA_037957365.1 Torreya grandis | reverse complement strand
TTTGCTTAGATAGCTCAACCTAGGGATTATGTTTGAGAATTTTTATTTAAGATGTTTTGGAAATTTTTACTAAAAATTGATTAATCTCTCTTTATTTCTTGATATAAATAATTATCCCTCATTGATAAAGGGATAATTAATATCTACTCTCAGAACCAAAATTAGAAGAAAGATCAATCACAAGATCTTGTGCAAGTAAACATGTCTAAAAATACTAAACCTTTTAATAAAAATACAAGTGTTATAGGATATTCAATGACATAATCATGTCAAATAAAAATGGTGAAACCACCACCCATTCTAAAACACATCTACTCAACCTCTTTCATTGTAAAGACCACCTCCAAGAAGAGGCCATTATAAAAACAAAATTTTTAATAATCTCAATGAACCCATTGACATGGTTATCCAAAATATATTTTCCACCAACATGATCATTTGGCTAGTGCCAAAACCATTTATTAAAAATCAACCTAAAATATATTGGTAAAATGAGAGTGAATTTTATGACTATCATCAAGTAAAATGCCATTATATTCATAGATGCGTGTAGCTTCACCATCTTATTCAAGATTTTCTTAAAAGTGGAGATATAGCATTGGATAATGTTACCATGATTTATAATCAAGATTTGGGTATCTAAGAAAACACTTTTCCCCAATATAAGGCCAATAATACAAAATATAATAAACTTACACATAAGAGACAACAACAATGAAAATAAAACCAAAATCAATGTCAAGATACCCATTCCAGTCAAGTTCGTTATAGAAGTGTCCCTTATGATTACAATATTTTAGGTCACATCATTAGTGGAACACATTAATACCATTAATATCAATCCTAAGCCAAATTCCAATAATACCCAAAGACTTCATCATGTATTATAGGACCTCCACCTCTATTTATTAGTAATCCTCCTTTGGTTAATAATGGCCCAAATCCCAATCAATATCCAATTGTTACCATTTCAATACTTTACACCCCTTCTTATAATTATAGTAACCCTATAATAAATTGACATTATTTTTAATAAATAATAAGAAAAACTATTTGGAGGTAGGGTATATGCATTCTATTTATTATTCATAATAGATATTCAAAATAGTCCCAATCAACAAAAAAGTTGCAAGGAATATGATTGTGAACTAAACTCTAAGATATCAACAAATCATGCCCAAAGTATGAATTTCATTTTCTCAATATTGATATTATTGTATATTATAGATTAGGGTATGAGATTTTATCTCTTATGGATGGCTTCTCAAGATATAACCAAATTAAAATTACACTAGAATACTAACACAAGACAATGTTCACCACTCAATGGGGAAAATTTTGTTATCAAATGATGCCATTTAGCCTCAATAATGTTGGTGACACATACCAATATACCATGAATGTAATTTTCAATTACATGATGCATGATATTGTTTAAGACTATGTTGATGATATTTTAGGAAAATCCAAGGCTAGATCAGGACATCTAGATGTATTATGAAGAATATTTATAAGGTTTCATGAATACAAAGTTAGGATTGAACCTAAAAATTGTACCTTTGGCCTAATTAAGGAAAATTTATAGGTTTCATTATCTCTCATTAAGGCATTGAAGTTAGTCTATCCAAGGTTAAGGCCATTACAAAAATGTATACACCTTTTAAATCTCAAATAGCTCTTTAATCTATAGGGTAAAATCTAGTCTATTAGATGATTCATTTATCATTTGGAAATTAGATGCCATCCCTTCACTCATCTTATAAATAAAGGTTCCATTTTATCAAAGAATGTAAATTATCAATAGGAATTTAAATAATTAAATGAATATATAGAAAATTCACCTATTTTAGCTCCACTTACACTTAGAAAGTCATTGATTTTATATATCTTATCAAACTGATTATGCCTTAGGGGAACTCTTATCATAACATAATGATCAAGGGAAGGAATGAGAAGTATACTATTTGAGTTTCACATTAGTTGATTATGAACATAATTATAACTCTATTAAAAAATATTTTTTAGCCATGGTATTTACAACCATTATATACTCAACAATAAGGCCATTATCATTTCCAAAGTGGATGTACTCAAATATCTATTTTATAAATTAGACATGATTGGTCATATGGCTAAGTGTATCATGTTATTAAGAAAATTTGAAATTGAATATGTTTGTCAGGAGACCATCAAGGGGAAGGTACCTACAGATCAACTTGATAAATAACCCTTGTTAGATACCAATCCAATTATTTTTAGTTATCTTGATGACTCAATCATGACTCTTAATGATATTTTAATCTATCCTTCAAGACTCAACCCTGTATTTTGATGGTTTATAAACTTCTCATGGATTAGGATCTAGTTTTCTCTTCATCACACTATAGGGGGATCTCATTCCCAAGGCATTACATATTAGTTTCACTTGTACCAATACTATTTCAAAATATGAATCAATTGTTATAGGGATTAATCTAGTAGTGTAATGGAATATCAATAATTTGCATGTTCATGGAAACTCTTCGGTGATTATTAACTAGGTGATGAAGTAATACTAAAACAAACATGATAAAAAATATTCCTTATAATAATATGGATGACTATCTTAATCAAATAATTAAACATGTTAAATTTTTAATAGATTTCAAGAGCCAATAATAGAACTATAGATGTAATAGAACTAATTAGTTCCTTAATAGTAATTTTAGATTATGAAATTGATTACTAGTTTGTTGTTGAAATTCTCTTAAGTATGACTAAAATAAGTTTAGATTATGAAGTGGTATGTGATATTATTGATCCTAGATCACCTTTGTACTTAGATATATATTCCTACCTCCATGAAAATATTATTCATTCTAAAATTTCTTGTAAAATAATAAAAATCCTTCATCCATTATACTTTTTTTTACATCATTCTCATTTCCATACTTTATCCTAGAGGATATGTTGGAACTCTACTTCACTATTTATCATTAAAAAAGTCTAGATTAAAACTCAAATAGTTACACAAGAGGTATTTATGGACCCCACACTAGTGGTGTGATTTTACTAAAAAACTCTTATGTAGAGGGTATTACTATCTCACTTTAGAGGTTGATGCATGTGTATATGTAAAAAAGTGTGTGGCTTGTCAAAATCATGCCAATATCATTAATTTACCATCTTTGTTACTTCATCTAATCATGACACCATGGAAATTTTTACACGTGGGGTACATGATATCATAGGTAAAATTAATCTAACTTCATCAAATGGCCATAAACATATCCTTAATACAAATGAATACTTTACTAACTAGTTTGAAGCCATTATACTCACTTATGTAATAGGGAATAAGATATCCAAGTTCATCCTCAATCATCTCATTTACCACTTTGGCATTCCCTCTTATCTCTTTTTTGATAATTTTGGATCCTTCATAAATAAGGATGTCAAAAACCTCTATTCCAAATAATAGATAACATAACACTTTTTCCTTACTTATTTTCCCTAAAGTAATGACTAGTCCAAAGCATCTAATAAAACCCTAAAAAATCATTAATAATTTTGGTCATGATTAAAATCTAGAACTATTTCCTACCCTTTGGGTGTATTGTATAAATACACAAACCCCAATAAGAGATACACAATAGTCCCTTTTTTTATTGCATGGAAGCTATTCTCCCTATTGAGATCAAGTTACCTTATTTACACATCTCATTGTAGAATATCATTGATGAGGAAGAATACAAAGTTCATAAGCTAAAAAAATTATAACTACTTGATGAAAAATGGGTATCTACCTTGAACAACCTTTAGGCCAATTAAAGTTGATTGAATCATAACTACAACAAGTACATCAGGAAAAAAGACTTTGAATTTCCTAAAATAAAATAAAAACAATACCAATGCTACTCATGAAAATAAAGGTAAATTTGAATATAATTGGTGAGGCCCATTCATCATCATGAAAAAATTATGGATCTAGAGCATTAAAATTCGACACACTAGATGGAGAAGTGCTAGATGAGCCCATGAATATTATTCATATTAAGTGTTTTTACACTTGATTTACTAAAAAATTTATACAAGGGCCCTTTTTTAGGAGCATGACCTAAAACCACTATCCTTTCATCCCATTGAGATAGTCCATCTTGATATTATTACTTCATCCTATTACCATTCTTGATCTTTATTCTAATCTATTGGTATACTATATGATTGTGAATGCCAAATTTTAGATAAAGCTTCAAGTACAAAAATCAAATTTGGTCATAATCAACACATCTAGGATGAGAAGTGTCTTAGAGTAGCTTACACATGATTTAATTGTATGATGGTATTTACAACTACATATTTTAGCTCTTAATTAAATCTTATACCATTTGTCTAATTCATATGCCTTCCATGTTTTCAAACCTACAATTGATTCATAGTAATCTATGAAAATGTTGAAATACACTGACCTAATGTCCATTTGGACTATGTAAGTAGTTCTTAGTTTTTGAGGTCAAATCAATCACCCATTTCTCATGCTTTCATGATTTTGAGAGTAACCTAAGCCATGCTGTCACTATCAATTATCTACATAGTGAACCATATATTTAGTTCTAGACATCTCGAGTTAACTAAGAAATGACATCATCAATGGATGAAAAGTTTGGCCATTTTAAATTGAACTTCCATTCTCAAATATTTAATATAATTCTACCCTACTTAGCCTACTATTACCATATCATATTCATGGTCTCGGTTATTGTTTCAACCTTTTAGGGTTTTACCAATGTAAATCCTATGTTATAGTAAAGGGATGAGCAGTTTAAATCAATGAAATAATATGCAATAAATAACCATTGATCCATTATAGAATTTGACTTACTTTGAATTTTTAAAAATAGTAATAAATATGTGTGAATAGAGACTTACATTAAAAAACATGCATCACAAAAGATATGAGTGCTAAAAATGGGTTACAAATGTATCTAACTATCATCAACAAGATCCCTAAGTCAGATTCTCTCTTGGATAATAGCACCCCACTTGGACAATAACACCATGTGGCTCTAGTGTCCTAAAAATGGTTCTAGTGTCTCTATGCAGTATTATTCCTAAATTCTAGGTACACCTATGCCTAAGTTTATGGGTTCTATTCCTACATGTATGAAGTTTGAAACTCTATTTTGTGCATGTAATAAATAATTTATGTTGAAAACCATAACCCTCATTTTAATTATGGTATGAGCTAAAAATGTGTGTTCATTAGTAGGATAGGATAGACATCTTTAACATCTTATTGTAAAGAGATTTTCCTATTTACCAATACTTTGAGGAGGGATCAATCTTGATTTAGTTATCCCACCTAATACTTGGTGTAAGTGTAAATGAATACTAGAATCATAGTGGTCTTTCATTCCTTGAGTGTGCTTAATATTGGAAATATTTGAAATTTAGGCTTTGAAAAACTATAGATGGTAGTATGCAGAAGCAGGGTAGAAAAGAGATTAATAACCTTGATTTTTCTCAACTTATTTCTTATTTGAATAGGATTTTTACATCTATTTTTCTTGTAGTGGATATATGTCTAATATTATTTTATTTATAATGTTTTTAGCTTGTGTGGATAATAAAATGTAATTAGGCCAACTTTACAATGGCTACACATCTGAAAATATATCCATTCAAGAGAGTTAGGGTAAGGAACACTAGAGCCATGTGGCTCTAGTGTCCTTAATGTGGTGCTAGTGTCCAATTGGTAGGATGTTGGGCACAAAGGGCCATGATATAGGGATGTAGGCTTAAGACTATGTTTGAGCTGGCTAGGGACATCTATGGTCTATCTAATGGATGTAAAACTATGATAAAGGCTCTAGAATAGGTCTAGGACTAAGCTATGAATAGGTTATCTCAAACAACACTCTTAGAATCTAAATACCATGTTTAGGTGATTACATTTTCCCCCACATTATGCTAGAAATGCAACAAAGTGAAATGAATAGTATAAAAGAAAAATAAGTGTACCTAGACTTACCTAGAAAGTGAAACCCATGTAGCTAAGTCTGAGTATGTGAAGCTAGGTTTGCCTATGTGAAGCATGATCCAAATCATGAACTAAAATGAAATGTGCATAAAATAATCCTTTATTAATGGATACCAAAAGAAAAAGATAATGTTGAATAAATTAACTCATTAAATATGAGTAAAGAGATAAGAAAGAGGAAAGGAAAAAATACCTCATTGGGTATATAAACCAATGCATGGACCTGGTGACAACCTATGTGTATACATGTGCATATTAATTAAATCATTGAATATCTTAGACTAAACTAATAGCTTGCTCAATCCTCATATGTGGGTAGCTCAAGAACTCAATCCAATTTTGATTCCATCATTGCCCACCCCTAATTGGTGGATCATGACATGTGAATAGATTGGATTAGACTGTAAGTGTGTCTAACCCTCTCATGTGGGTGGATCAAGAACTCAAGTAGGCTATGAATCCATCATTGCCCACATTATGTAGTATATGCATCTAAAAATGAACTACACAAAGTGATGGAGATATATAGATGGGTATATATAACTATGTATGTCAACTCTACAACCACTCAGGTATATTTGATAGCTTTGGGCCACTCAAGAATGCCAACCATTATAGATGGATTAAGGCATGAAACTCATGACAAACTAGAATATGATGTCAAGAGTATACAATGTAGATAATGGCATGGATATTTATTGGAAAGTTATCAGTGATATCATGGTGATGTCATGAAGGTGTCTTAGTGATTAGATGAAGATCTTTGTTTGTCTATGTGATAATGAAAAAATGTGCAATGTGTTTGTCCTAATATGCTTGATGTTTGCTTAGTTGATCATCAGAGTTTGACTGATAAAAAGTGTCTAGGATTGAGTATGGTGATTTAATAATGTGTAAGAGGTCCCTAAGATTTTATTTATGCTTTGATATCTTATTTTCATGATTGGAATTCATTTGGTAGTCCATAGTTTTCATTTAGATAGTTTGGGTCTAGTGGTAGAAAATGTGAGTAGGAAGTTTGATAATGTCATCATTGCCATGTGGGAATGAGTCAAGGGGATTTGGTAATATGGTTATGATCAAATTAATAACTAGTTATTATGTCTCAGATCTCAAGTCATGCATTGAAGCATAGCAAAATATATGAGGGTACAAAATTAGTTTTTTAATCAGAATTCATTATTTTCCCATAGCTAAATTTGCAATATGGCTAGAAAGAGATGAGTAAATAGTTAGAAGATGGAATATCTCACACATGTGGATGTTTTAAGAGAAGGTGATCATATGGGTTTGTTCATTTTTAAACCTAGTTTTTTTACACTAAAATTTAGATCATGTGATGAAGTGCATCAAAAGATATGTATATGCAAAGTTGGGATCGTAGGCAATTTGACTATTTTTTTCCATAGCCAAATTTTCATAAGGTATCAAAGAGCCAAGTAAGAATTTTGATAATGTTATATATTTCACATTTGAAGGTGTCAAGAGAAACTAATCAAATGGATTTATTGAATTTTTATCATAGATGATTTTTGATAAATTTGAGATCATGCATTAAAGCACAACAAAAGTTATGAAGGAGAAAATTTGGTCTCCTAGATAAATTCTAAGCATAGTTGAATTTATGATAGAATTTTTTGAGAAGGAATTTTAATGGCATTATATATCACATGCACAATTTATCTAAGAGTAGTGTGTCATATGTTTGGATTCTCCTATGTGAAGAGAACATATGGTCCAAGTTTGAGATCATGCATCAAAGGGCAGAAGTTATTAAGGTTAAAAAATGGATACTCAGGCACATTGAAAGGGTCCCCATACTTAGTCAATTTTGAAAGTGTTAAAGCTTGAGTAAGATAAAAATTGTACATTGCTCCAATATTTTATGAATAAATTAGATGAGAATAGGAATATGATGTTTAATGATTGACAAAAGGTACAGGATAAAAATCCAATGATGAGTGGGTGTTTATATAGATTGATCGAATAGTGAGTGTTGTTTATTAAAGACCTAGTTGATCCACATTGATCAACAGAGCACATGTATTAAACATTATAATATTTCACAAGATGAGGTCAACATAATTAGGGTTTAAATCTAAGAACTAGCACCTATACATTAAATATTAGAAGAGATTGACAGTGCATCTTCGATCTGAGATGAGAGAACACAAGATTTAAGCATTATGTTTGAAAGTTAATTGTGACTGTTTGAATTCAAATATTGGAATTTAACATAAGGAAAACTAGAGATATATATTTTATCCATATCTTGTAGTATAAGTTAAATTTTCAAGTACTGTAAAAATGAAAGTTGTGGAGAAATCCAAGGTGCATATATATATATACACACACACACACATATACATGCATATATATACATATATACATACATACATACATACATACATACATATATATATATATATATATATATATATATATATATATATATACATACATACATACATACATACACACACACACACACACACACACACACACACACACACACACACACACACACACACACACACACACACACACACACACACACACACACACACACACACATATATTTGAAGATATAAAATTCAGTATAGTTAAAGATATTGAGCCTATATGTTGATTGTGTGTTGATGCTTATTCTACAATTGACCTAAGAAGAATGTTTGAGATTATATAGATGTTCTTTCGATGTCTCATGATAAATTAGATATTGGGGAGTGTTGTAAAATCTATGAAGATGATCTATGAGAATTTTAGAGGTGTGATAAATATATCTTGAGTATGAATAATGCTCAAGAAGTTGATTTTATGTTTGACAATGGTGTTCCTATGTATAAGGTCTATGTTTGAGTTGTTTAAGCATACACAAAGCTAAGCTAAGATGACTATGATCATTTGAGGATGTCCTAGGGGACATAATGAGTGGACCCATGTATTTTAAAGTTTTCTTGTGTTATTATTTTACTCAATGGTGAGATAAATGGGTGAATTCCCTCCATGACACCTATAAGAGCTAAAATGGCCTTATTAAAAGTGTGGATGATTAAGGGTGACCTATAGATGCTATGGATGACCTATGAATATTGTATTAAAATATGTCTTCATATGATATATGTATTAAGTTTTAAGACATTCCTAGTGGCCGACCAAGGTGATGATTATCAAGATTTATCTATAAATAGTGAAATTAAAGATGGTTATTTCTAGACTTTGTAAGAGAGACTAAATAAAGTTTTGATAGAAGTTTGTGTGCGTTGTGGAGTGAAGGATGGGTATAATTCCCTAAGGATGAGTTAAAAAGTAGAGTAGAT
Source organism: Torreya grandis (assembly GCA_037957365.1). Lineage (NCBI taxonomy): Eukaryota > Viridiplantae > Streptophyta > Pinopsida > Cupressales > Taxaceae > Torreya > Torreya grandis. Next base: position 393,087 of record JARHVA010008901.1, on the reverse strand, counting down.
GGAGGATTTTTTTTTATGACCTATTGGTCATAATTATGTTGACATAATAGTGTTCTTGTAGATTGAGTGTAAGTGAAGGCAAAGAATGATAAGTAGAGGTCCATCATTAGGTGTTGAAGACATTAGTCTAGAGGTGGATGAGTTCATAGGTGTTTTTGTGATAACTCAACATATAAGGTGGTTGTAGACTCCTTGTAAGGTGAAACTTGTTAAAAGGTTTGGTTTTTGTTTTAGCTCAACTAGACAGGTGTGGAAGCACCTTGTGGGATTTTAGTCTCACTAAATAAGGATTGTAGTTCCTTGATAATTTGTAGATGATCTAAATTAGATATTATTATTATTATTATATGATATTAGTTCAATTGTAGGTTCTAGTGGTTTTTATTACCCAAGAGGTTTTCCCATATATATCTTGTGTTATATGATTGATCTTGCATTGTATCTATTACTTATTGATATGAATGACGTGTATGATTCATGAATGCTTGGGATAAATATTTAAGTGTTTGTAAATATTAGAATTTAATGTTGGATTATTTAGGCTCACTAATTCACTACCCTTCTTAATGATTATACCTCTAACAATTGGTATCAGAGCAGATCCTTTGGTGAAGGCTTAACAACTTGAAGATGATCTAAAGTACAATATGGGTAGTCAGCAAGGAGGTTTCTCTACTAAGTAAGCATCAATGTTCAATGGATCTAATTATGCTATTTGGAGTGTAAGAATGAGGACATATATTATGTCCCTAGGTTTTGATGTATGGAAATCTATTATAGATGGTTATTTTACTCTTATTAATCCTCCATCTAGGGTTGTAGACAAGAAGTTAATTGAAAACAATTCTAAGGTGATGAATGATATCACTTGTGGTCTTTCAGAGACTTAATACATCAAGGTAATTAATTATAATTTTGTTAAAGAGATATGGGACAAAATGAATATAATTTTTGAAGGATATTCAAAGGTCAAGATTGGTAAGTTGTAGACTCATAGAAGCCAATTTAAAAGTCTCAAGATGAAGGAAGAATATTCTATGGCATCATTTTGTAGAGAGTTGATGAGATTATGAACATCATTAGAGGTCTTGGAGAGAACATTGAAGAGGAAAATGTAGTCCAAAAGGTATTAATGTCTCTATCTCTCAAATTTGATCCAAAATTATCTACTATAGAAGAGATTTATGATCTTACTCAATTAAAAATGGATCAATTGCATGGCACCCTTATTGCATATGAGATGAGAATAAATGATGATAAACCACCAAATAAGGAAGCTACATTCAAGACAAATATGAACCCTAAGAACACTTAATGGTAGTACACGAGATGGCCCAAATGATGCATGAGGTGTAGCTTCATGTAGATCTACTTCAAAGGCTGCCACATCTGTGAAGGTTCTTCCCCCAATTTTAAACCCTGAACCAGGAGCATCGACAGAACGCTCGGCCAAAATATTTCCTCCCCCCACAGAAGAGGTCACTTTAGGGGCATTCAAATCCCTCCCCTTATGAGTAGACAACACCCCACCCATTTTAAAAGCTGTAGCCACGCTGACCACTAGACTGTCGACACCTGATTTCAAATTTTCCTCTCATAGTTGATTTCAAATTTTTGACCACTAGGGTAACTCTAGATCCTAAAACAGTTGATGAAATCTTTGAATGGGTAGAAGATTTTTCCTCTCATGCTGCTATTTTTCATTTCCATGGCTTTTGTCCCTCTCTTGCTGATCTACATGGTTGGATCTCCAAGACCAGGTTACCACTTATTGAAGACAATGTTGAAATCTTCCCATGCGTTAAAGGATTCTTTATAGCTTTCTTCCAAAGACCTAAGGATAGAAGGATAATCTTGAGCAATAGTAACTTTTTATGGTAGGGTAAATATCCTCTCATGGCTAAATAGTGGCATATGGATTTTAATCCTCTTACAGTAACCTTTAACAAGTTCCCTATCTGGGTCCGGCTCCCAAATCTACCAATACATCTTTGGCATGAATTGGTTTTTAAAACCATTGGAAATGCTATAGGATATTTTTTATTTGTGGATGAAAATACTTCAGATTGTTACCATTCGACCTGTGCACGCTTAATGGTTGAGGTGGATGTTTCTAAGGGCCTACCAGAGGTGATTTGTCTGGACTCCCCAAGGGGTACTTGGACACAAATGTTGGATTTTGAGGGTATACATTTTAGGTGCAGAAAGTGCCACCTGATGGGTCATATTGCTGCTCATTGTATGGCTGGGAAATCAAAGTCTAGAAAACCACCTTCTTGGTGGTCTAAGGTTTCCTTCGAACATTACTTGGCTAAAGAACCCATGGAAGATCTGACTGATTTTGAGAATGAAGATAGTATTCAAGCTGAGCTAATGGTTGAGGAGGATTCACTGGTGAAATATTCCATTGAAGGTCATGTGGAGAATGGAATTAGTGATCATTCTAAGCCAGTTGTTGAGGAGGCTTTGGTCTCTCCCCCTATTTTGGAGGAACTACCTAGGAGCCAGACTGTGGCTGGTTTTCAAAAGGATTTTGCTAAGACATCTGTGTCCCCTAGGCTTCATGGATCACTGTCTTCTGAGGCATGGATGACTGAGGTAGCTAAGGTAGAGGATGGATGGATAGTAGTTAAGAGGAAGAAGTCTAAGCCGTTGGTCCCCCCTCTAGATATGAATATTCGATCATGTAAAAAAAATTATTAAAACCTCACTTGTATGGGAGGTTTGTAGGGTGTTGTTCCTGTCTGTTGACGGTCTGTTCTGTGCAGTGTCAGCTGTTACATCTGGTCTTTTTTGCTATTTTTAGGTTCTTGTTTAACCTAGTTTTGCTTTTTCTGGTTTCGGGTTTCTTTTTAGAAACTCGACTGTGCTTTAAGGTTTATCTCTTTTTTGATGTAAAGGATTTCGGGGTCCCTTCAAAACCTATTTTTACCTTAATCTAAAATATGAAGCCTAAGAATAATTAATAAGGTAATAAATCCAAAGAGGATGCAATATATGATATTGATGAGGATGCACTAATTTATTTGATTATTAGGAAATTGAACACTAGCTCAAGAAAGTATACAGGTAAAATACCCTTCAAATGTTTTAACTATGGAGAGATAGGACATATTTCTGGGAATATCCCCCATAAGCATGAGAATAATGATGATGAAGAGCATGGTGAAGGCCACGATGAACATAATAATACATACAAGAATAAAGGATTCAAAAAGTTTAAGAACAAGAAGAAGTTCTTCAAAAACAAGAAGAGTCTTTAGACCAAAGAAGATTGTAGATCATCAGATGAGAGTGAATATAGTGACTTAGAATATGTTATGAATATTATGGTCCTACTAAATATGAATATTTGTTCATGGATGAAGAAGGAAGTTACTCACATCAGAAGATGTCTTCTTGGAGTGATTCAGATAATGAGGAAGATGAGGTGGACTATGAGACTTTTTATGAATGATCATGAAGAATTAAAGATTAAGAAGAAGATAAATAAAAATATGAAATATAAACTCAAGGACTATGAGGATAAATTTAGTGTGTATGAGGAAAGATTGAAATAAGATGCCAAGGAGCATGAAGATATGATCAAGCATATCAATTGTTAATTGGAGATTCTATTTTCAATCCTAAAATATAAATAAGAATAATGCTCAAGGTATGTTTATAAAAATTATTCTTGTAAATATGATTTAGAAAATACAAATAGTAAGGAAAAGATATTTGTGAGATTTGAAAAGATCTCATGTGATCTAGACAACATTTTGTGTGGTTAAAAGCATGCTAGTGATAGAATTGGTATTTTAATTTGAATAAGAAAAAAATAATGTAACTCAATAAAATATTAAGATTAATGTGAACTAGGATAATCATAATTTGAAGACAAATCATAAAACAATGAATGAAGGTGATAGCAAAGTGAAGATAAATCAGATCAGATAGCCAAATTCTATAAGGTATGTAAGACTCAATGGTTATTGTTATATATATAATCAATTTGGTCATAGGGATAGAGAGTGTAAAAAACCTATTATAAATAATTTTTCATGGAACTATGATGGGTTTCATTAGTCAAAAATTATGAATAGAGTTAAGTTCTTTAATTGTCATGACATAGGACATGTTGTAAATTTCTATCCAAATAAGGTAAAGAAAGATATATTTTTTGAAAAAGGTATGGTGTGATACAATTGTGAATATAGAGGTCAAATTATTAGGTTATACAAGAAAAGGAGTAATAGACATATTAGATTTAATTAGGATCTTAGAGTTTAATAAAGAAGGAAAGTTAACACATGAAAGCCAAAGGTGACAAGTGTGAGTCATGATAAGACTAAAGGTCTAAGTAATTTGTTTGTTATGGTGGAGAATTATTCAAAATTTTAAGAGTGCTAAGGTATCTCATTGTCTAATCATGTTGATAATGAAGAGTTCAAGCTCAAAAAGAAGACCAAGGTTTTGGTTGAAGCTAATCTTGAGGTAAGTATGGATCCAAGTAAACATCATGTTATTGTTGAGCATGTATATTATAAAGAAAATCAATTATCTATGCCTAATGATGATGTTAAAAACTAAAAGGAAGATTATTCAAATGAAAAGGTATTCCATGAATATATGATGTCTCCATGTATTGATAATCCAATCATAGAAGAAAAGGAAAATGTTGTAGTAGTTAAGGAAGTTGTTTCTCTAAATCTAAAAAAGAAGAAAAAGAATTATAAGTATCAATGAAGAAAGGTGAAGGGGGAATATGAGGAGTTTTTTTAGTTTAGAGCTTGAGGTATATAGGGTGTCTCTATCTATGCATCTTAATATACTCCTTTCAAGTGGATAAGTAAGTGTTTTTGTGGTGTTTGTTTCAGTTGGAATAGTCTGAAGGATCAAATTGTAGGTTCTTAGATGGCAAAGGAATATTTATGAATTTTCAATGTAATATTTATACATAGAGAGGTATGTTAAAATTATTATACCATACTCTAGGTGATTTTTTATCTTAAGTTTTGTTTGTGATAAATTTAAAAAATTTAAGTTCCCTTGGTTTTCTTAGTTTTTGGTTAAGGGCAAGTAGGCCTAAAATGGGTTACAGGAAGTCTATGTTACCAAAGGTATGAAGGCTCAATTTTTTTTCTATATGTGTGTAATGGGTGTCTCTAGGTGTGAAATAATTTTTAGGAGTATGAATTGAATTTAAGGTGTTGTGTTGACCTTGTTTATTTTGGTATTCTAGGGTTTTGGGCTTTGCTAGAAAAGTGGTCTGCCTTATGAGTTGAGGTCTAAGGCTTATTAATTTGTTGAATGAATCAAATGGGTGGTCAAATAAAGATTTATACAGATTTGAAGTATGTTTAAGAGGATGAGATTAGTGATTTAAAATTTTGTAAATGAGGGGGCATATGAGAGTGCTCCAAATATGAATTTTTGGGTCTTGAAGTTGTGTTTACTAAAAATTGTGGGCTCTATAAGTTTTAGATAGGGCTATAAGGAGGCTAGATAGGCCTAGTTTGAAGAAGATTGTTTTTTACATATTTTATCCAAAATATAAAGGTATGTATGTTTCAAGGTGAGTTCTCAAGTTGGTTTAGTGTGTGTTTCCTATTTTATGAATCACATGAAGTTTTGTTAGTGGTCCTCATGGTAGCTTGAAAGAGAAGGCTAGTAAGCATATGTGGTAGTTTTTCATGGTGTGTGGATATATAAATATGATAAAAAGGTATAATTACTCATATTTATTAGGGGGAGTCCCTTTCATATGTTTCTTAATGTGTTTCATTATATTTATGTGGTTTTGTGTGTCCTTTCTTCATTAGTTTTAGTTCTTTATTGAAGAGACTGTTGGCATGGAGAAAGAGGAAGTTGTCAAGACAATAAGAGGTTAGCTCAAGGTAAGGGGGAGTTTGTATCATATTTATAATATGGTCATTTCTTATTATATAATAATTTTAGGTTCTCAATATTATTTAGTTCTCACTTTGTCATTGTGTCAAAAGGGGAGAAAGTTCTTATTGTGGGAAGTGCTTGAAGAGAGAGAAGGTGAGTTGTATATTATTGTATATGTTGGTTGTTGACATCAATGACAAAGGGGGAGATTGTTGGAGAGTTTTTAGTGATGTCATGATGATGTCATTAAGGTGTATTTATGAGTATATGAAGATCTGTGTTTGTCTATGTGACAATGACAAAGTGTGTAATGTGCTTGTCTTAGTATGTTTGATGTTGGCTTAGTTGATGATTAGAGTTTGATAGATCATAGATGTTTAAGGTTTAGTATGGTGATTATATCATGTGAAAAAGGTCCCTAAAATTTTATATATGATTTGAGATCTTATTTTCATGAGTGGAATTCATATAGTAGTTCATAGTTTTCATCTAGATAGTTTGGGTCTAGTGGCATAAAATTTGAGTAGGTAGTTTGATGATGTCACCATTTACATGTGGGAATGAGTCATGGGGAGTTGGTAATATGGTTGTAATAAAATTATTCCCTATTTGTTATGAACTATATCTCAATTCATGCGTTGAAGCATAGTCAAAGATATAAGGGTGCAAAGTTGGCTTCTCAGTCAGAATTCATTATTTTCCCATAGTTACATTTGCAATATGGCTAGAAAGAGCCAAGTAAGAAATTTGATGATGGAATGTATCACATGTGTAGAAATTTTAGGAAAGGTGATAATATGGGTTTTGTTTAGTTTTGGACCTAGTTTATTTACACTAAAAATCAAATAATGTAATGAAGTGCATCAAAGGATATGCATATGCAAAGTTGGGCTCCTAGGTAGTTTAACTATGTTTTTTCATACTTACCAAAATTTGCATAATGAAAGAAATAACAGAGTGAGAATTTTGATGGTGTTATATATTGCACATGTGAATGTGTCAAGAGTTAATAATCATATGGATTTTTTTAATTTTGAGCATAGATGATTTACATTAAATTTGAGATCATTCATTGAAGTGAAACAAAAGTTATATAGGAGTAAAGTTGGCCTCCCAGACAAATTCTAAGCATATCTTACTCTATGACAAATTTTTTGAGAAAGCATTTTTATGGCATTATATCTCATACATGAAAATGTTCCAATATCAGTGTGCCATATGGTTAGATTATCTTATGTGAGGAGATTATCTGGTCTAAAAATGATATCATGCATCAAAGCATAAAATAAGTTATTAAGGTTCAAAAATGGTTACTTAGGCATATTGAAGGCTCCCCATAGTAAATTTTGAAAGTGTTAAAGCTCAAGAAAGATTAATGGTGTTCAATGTTCCAAGAAGTCAAGAAGTAATAGATTGAGGATAGGAGCATGATGTTTAATGACTAAGTAAAGGTACATGATAAATATCCAATGGTAAGAAAGTGTTCATATAGATTGATCAAATGGTGAGATTTTATCATTAAAGAATTGGTTGATACATAGAGATTGATGGAGTGAGTGGAGTCAACATTATAAGATTCCATGGGATGAGGTCAATGTGACTAAGTTTTAAAATCTAAGCATTGATGCCTATGAATTAAAGATCAAAAGAGATCGATGGTATGTATTCTATCTGAGCTAAGAGGACATGAGATTCATAAACTATTTTTGAAGGTTAACTGTGACCATTTGAATTCAAATATTTAAATTTAACATAGGGAGAACTAGAGCTCTATATTTTTTCCATATCTTTTGATAAATTTAAATTTTCTAATTCTATAAAAATAAAAGTGGTAGAGGACTCCAAGGTGAATCCAGATATATAGATTTAAAGATATGAAAGTGAGTACAATCAAAGATATTGAGCTTATAAGTTGACTATGTGTTCATGCTTATTCTACAAGTGAATCAAGAAGGATGTTTGTGCTTATGTAGATATTGTTTCAATGTATCATGATGAATTTTATATTGGGGAGTGTTGTAGACTCCATGAGGATACTTTGTTAGTATTTTATAGGTGTGATAAATCTATATTGAGTATAAAAAGTGCTTAAAATATTGATTGTATGTTCATTAATGGTGTTCCTATGTATAAGGTAAGTATTTGAGTTGTTTGAGCATATGCAGAGATATGATGAGATGATTGTGATCATTTGAGGATGTCCTAGGAGACATAAGGAGTGGACACATGTATTTTAAAGTGGTAATATGTTATTATTTTGTTTGAGGGTGAGCTAAATGGGTGAATATGTCTCCATGAGACCTATAAGAGCTACAAGGGCCTTATTAAAAGGTGTAGTTGATTAAGGCTAAGTGATATATGTTATGGCCAACTTATGAAGATTGTATTGAGATATGTATTCATATGATAGATGTATTAATTGTTAAGACATGACTAATGGCCAACCAAGGTGATGATTATCAAGATTGCTCTATAAATAGTGAAATCAAAGATGGTGATTTCTAGACTTTGTAAGAGAGACTAAAGAGAGTTTTGAGAGATGCTTGTGTGTGTTGTAGAGAAAAGGAGGGGTAGATTTCCCTAAGGATGAGTTGAAGAGTATAAAATATTGAGGACTATTTGTGTGACCTATTTATCATAATTCTATTGAAAGAATAATGCTCTTACAGATTGAGTGTAAGCAAAGGTGAAGAGTGATAAGTAGAGGTGCATCATTAGGTGTTGAAGACATTAATATAGAGGTAGATGAGCTCAGGTGTTTTTGTAGTAGCTCAACATCTAATGTGGTTACATCCTCCTTGAAAGTTGAAATTTGATAAAATGTCTAGTTGTTTTTGTAGCTTAGTTAGATAGGTGTGGTAACACCTCATGGGATTGTAGTCTCACTAAATAGGAATTGTAGTTCCTTGATCATTTATAGATGGTCTAAATTAGATATTATTATTATAAGATAGTAGTCCAATTTTAGGTTCTAGTGGATTTTATTCCCTAAGAGGATTTCCCACATATATCTTGTGTTATGTAATTGATATTGCATTGTCTCTTATGTTTATTTCTACGAATGATGTGTATGCTTCATGAATGTTTATGTTAACTAGTTAAGTGTTTGTAAATATCAAAATCAAAATTTGGATTATTTGGACTCACTGATTCACTCCCACCCCAAGTATTAGTGATTTTACCTATAACAAGTTTTCCATTCAATCTTATCAACTTGTGTGTAACTGATTATATAGATATAATATGTCACACACATGCCCCCAATTTTACATTTGAGTATATTGATTCTAGAATGAGTTGTAATGAGTGTATATGAATATCTAAAGTAAAAATAAGAATGATCCACCAATATAAGAAAATGAAATAAATCTAAGCTAAATAATTGTAAATTTGAGCAAAATTTGAGCATAACTATCAAACCTATAGTTGTGCCTATGAAAACTTGTATTATACCTAGTGTAATGTTCTAGCTAATTTGAATTACCTTAAAACTAGGGATATTGGAAACTAACACCATGTCTTATATATTAGTTTCATGTAGCACTTATGTCCCATTCTAGGTGATTGAGTCTCTTTGGTCTAAAATTTGAGTCTCTAAACTACTTTCTAAGTCCTTTTTTTCTTGTGTCTAATTTCTTGAAATTGTGCTTATGTGTTGAAAATGTTGTGTGAATGTCATATAGGATCCTGATCTCTTTGAAAAAAACCCTATGAATTCCACCTCTTTTTATGGTAGTTTTTAAATCTATACAATAATTATACTAAAAATAAATACCTCTAAAAAATTTGATAGTTGGATAATATATGATAATTGTGTGATAATCCAATATAATGTGTAAACATAACATCAAAATGTAAGAGGATCTAATCCGAAATATGTAATGTCAGACATATGTTGTATCTATCATTATAACAGGGTTTTAAGATAGATTTAATTAGTGTTTATAAAAAAAAATCTAAGTAGATACCTAGGGGTGGGGTATGATGTCCATCATGACACCCAAGTAAGAAGGGTAAATGTATGACATACCTCATGGCATAAAAAACTAGTGTGTGTGTAACAAGAAAATACAAGTATCATGGCCATGATGCATAAATAAATAATGCATAAAAAAAACATGTGGTATGTAAAATAGGCCAAGGGTCCACATTACAAGGGACATAGGCACATGTAACTAAATCTAAGAATGTAATACATACAAGGACATGTTCAAATGTCCATATATGAAAGAAATAAGAAATTTGGCTTAGAGACACATAAAAGGACACATTCAAATGACTTCACATATGATAAATAAAGAACAAACAAGGTAAATGGGCACATGTATAAGGCATACATAAATAAAAGTGGTGTAGAGACAAATACCAATGGCATATTCAAATGACCTTGAATTGAAGAAGCATAGGAAACATAATCAAGTATAAATTGGGAAAGCTAGAAATGAATATGGGTATGAATGTAGTAAAAATATGTGTAAATGATAGGATGTACATATGTTGAGTCTAAAATAGTGATAGTTAGAAAAAAAATCTCTGTATTAGTAGAAATGATCAATATTAAGATATATCAATGCAAAAATTAGAATGTATAGAATGTAAGGATATACTCTAGTAATAAAAAATGTGTATAAGATCCCCCAAATTGGGTGGATGTATCAAATTAATAAACCTAGATTGGTGTATATGCCCCTAGTGGGAAAATGAAAGCAATTATAAATCAATGCAGTGGACTTGAGTCTATTTCACTTTCTACATTCAAAGAAGGAATTAAGAAACTAAGAAGAATGGTCAAGGTTAGGTGTTACCTGGATGTAGTCGTGCGCACCGAAATCAGACGTTGGAATGTACTCCTCTTTCGCTGTGGAGGAATGACACCTACAAAGAAAAAGAGACTAAAACACGAAAAATGTTAGATGAGGAGATGGTGGGTTGTCAAGTAAAAGCTTGATCCCTAAAGTATGAAGACTTCCTTAAGGGATATCAACCCACTGATTAAAACAAAATATTTGATAGAAACAGAAATAGTGAAAGATAGAATAAAAGAAATAAAAGACAAAAAGCAAAATGCGTACCTGATATGCAACAAATTGCTCTACACAGTCACCGGTGTCGGTCTTTGTGCTGGCATCGGTCAAAGAAGGGTGCTGACGTCGGTTAAAGTGCCAGCATCGGTAGGGGTAATGACCGGCATCGGTCGGGGCAGCAGTTTTTGGACGGGGTCTGGTTGGGTCTGGATAAGGTTTTAGGATTGCAGAATGGTCTGAAGTCTTTGTCTGTGGGTTAGGGAGCCGGTTTGGGAGTCAGAGGGATTGTTTGGGGGTTTGAGTAGAAATCTGGGTAGAGTTACAGACTAAAAAGGGTGGATAGAGGTGATACGAGAGGAAGTCCAGTCGGGTCTATAATCTGAATCTAAGTCAGGTCTGTAATTTGAATTAAAAACAATAACCAGAGAACAAAATAAAAGCACAGAGAAAACACTTACCTATTACACGCTAAAGATAGAGTAGGAAACATAATTGATGTTGTTGGTGTGTTGCAGCAGTTTGATGTATCAGACCTCCAGCGAGATGACTAAAGCAGAATACCTGTATCAGAGAGAGAGAATATGAGAGATTTGATTACAGATCGATTGGATGCAAAAGTTGGCTGATCCTTGTAGTGTTTGGATGAAAGAATGTTTTGATGCAGAAGGTTCAATAACCGGTCACAAAACCGATTGGCAACCGAATAATGAATAACGAATAACGGATAATGGATAATGGATCCTATGTTCGGGTCAAGAACGCAGTGTTAAGGATAACCGACGCTAGCAGGACTACCGACGTCGGCCGAGGGGTGACCGACATCGGCAACATCAGTCGAGGGATGACTGATGTCGACGATGTCAATCAAGTACTGACCGACATCAGCAGATGAAGAATGGGGACAGAGGCTAATTTTAGCTTTCTGCTCATTCTTACATGCTGCCAAGGGCAAGGCTCATGGGAAAATGGTTGACAGGGGTTAAATAGGCATGGGAGAATAAAATGGGGGTTAAGGGGAGGACGACAAGGGTTAGACACAATTCCAGTGTCTACATTTGCCCCTTTTTGTCTTGTTCAGTTGTTCTGGACGAACTGCAAGACAAAAATAGGAGGTGGTTGCCCCAGGTGTGGGATAAGGTCAATTCCATCTTGTTGGTTGTTCGAATGAATTGTAAGACAAAAACAAGGAGGTGGATGCCCCAATTATGGATGAGGTATTCCCCCTTAAAGCAGAAGGCGAGGGAAGGGAACCGAGAATCGGGTGCTGATTTGACAAAGAGTAGATGAAAAAGGGATGAGGGTGAACGCTGCAAAAGTCGTGATTATGTGCATACCACTTCACGAGATGGTCAGGTCAGATTATTATAGGTTAAGGGTCGAGGAGTGCCAAAATTGAAATAATCAGGCCCCAGCATGTGGTCGTAGCTGATCAAGTTATTCAATCTAAGCGGTAGCTCCAATGGGTCATCATGTTTTAGGTATCCCAGGCTCAGGAAGTGCTCCTAGAAACACGAAAAAGTCACAAGTAGTGCGGATCAAACAGCTTGCGATCCTATACTTGTGAGGGTCAAAAATAGTCTGTGCACAATTTGGCTAACCAGTCATGAGGTAGCATACAAGCAAAAACAACCAAGGCAACATTGTCTTGGAAGTGGTCGAAGTCAGAGGAGATAGGCATGATCTCCAATGGTCATTAGTCGAGGGGGAGGAATGGATGAAAAGATGTGGCCGAGCTAACCTTAGAAGACGTTATGTGATCTGAGTGCTGCCTACATAGCCCTTGTGTGAATGGCCTCAGGCCAATGTAGTTCTCCATAAAAGGGAGGAAGGGTCAAAGGGATGGAATTGGTCTTGGTCAAGGGTAAGGTCATGGTCAAAAGGAGGAAAGAAGGTTTGTCCATCAGAGAGACGAACAAACGAGGGTGCTCGAGCTAACCCCAGATGATGTTGTATCATCTGAGTGCTGTCTACATAGCCCCAGTCAGAGGGCCTCAGACCAATGTAGTTCGAACTAAGAGAGACAAAATGAGTGATGATTAGTGCGGTCAAAGTGGTCGATAGGTTAGTCTTGGTCATGATGAAATGATGACGAGAAAATGATGTTACAACCTTTTCCAAATGGTGTATTATGCAAACATTGGTTGAGGGGTCTTTCATCCCTAGCAATTTTTCCATATTTGTGATGGATGTATGCTAAAGATGAATTGAGGTCTATTTATGCTTCAGCAAGTATTGGTTTATTCTTAACATAAATTGCGTCTGGTCGATATTTTCCATGTGTATTGGTGTCCAGAGAAACTAGTGTGAATAGGCTATGGGAGTGGCTTGAAAAGAGAGTTGAGTTGAGTTGATTAGGTTTGACAAGTGATGAAGTTGAATGTGACCAAAGTGCAGAAGAAGTGAAAAGCATATTGCTCTTTCATTGATAAGGACCAGAATGACAGCATAGATAGGGGTTATTAGAACCAAGAGCCCCATTCATGCATGACGTCGTTGACCAGATGTTGTGTTAGAACGGTAATCGAATCACTTTGACATTAAAGTGAGCTCGAAGTCCCTTGAGCAGGTGATAGGAGGAGGAAATAGGGTAACCCATTTTAGAGCAGGAAATAACTTTACCCCTTTTTATGAGAGACCCTGAGACGACTATAAGTCAAGTCCATGACTCATTTTTTTTATTTTTTTTTGGTGCAGACTGATCAATGTTGGAAGTCTGCATAGAGATGTCATTTTCTTGGTGGTTAGTTGTGAAGATGATCGATGCGAGAAGCTTCTAAAAAAGTGTTGTTTATTTCCAGATTAGTCATAGCCATCCTTCGAGGGAGTGGTCTAGAATTTTGCTTAATATAAGGGCTTTTGAATAATTGTCCTTCGAGGGAGCAGTCTATTAGTTACAGCAATGATAATACAGTTGTCCTTCGAGGGAGGAGTCTGCCTTTTTAATTTGATATTGATATGGTGACCGTGGATATTTTGACATCTTGATTTATTGTGATAGAAATATGAGTCATGGACAAGATTATAGAAGGTCAAGGGCTCCCTTTTATTAGGATAAAGCATCCATACTGTATAAAAGGGTTATAGAGGAATGGTTAAGAGGAATAGGGATGAAAGGAATTAGGACTAAGAGGATGGGGATTGCTCAAGGGATAAGCTCAAGTTAAATGTCAAGTGAACGAGAACTCGACTAGCAGTAGAACGGTCGCAGATGCAATGCATTAAGAGGCTTAGGTTTTGGTCGTCCATCAAGAGAGGATAGACGATAAGTCCCTGATCCATACTTGTGCATGATAATGAAAGGTCCGAGCCAATTAAGGGCAAACTTGCCTCGTTTACTTTGCTCCATATTAGTCACGTGCTAATTCTCTTTGAGGACGAGGTCTCTGATATTGAAATCTCGTTCTCACAGATTTTTGTCATAAGCTCACTTGATGCGATGTTGATAGACATGGAGATGATTAAGGGTAGAAAGATGGTGTTCATCAAGTAACTCAAGTTGAGCTAAGCGATCTTGACGAAAGTCATCATTGGAAAGGATGTCATGTAGAGAAATGTAGAAGAGATAGGATCTGTACTTTGAAAGGTAAGACAGCCTCTGTTCCATACACGAGAGAGAAAGGGGTAGCACCCATAGAGGTTCGGATGCTAGTGCGGTAGGCCCACAAAGCGAAGGGAATGTGAATGTGTCAATCCCTTCCTGTGTCATGCTGACCACCTTCATGAGAATTTTAGTGAGAATTTTGTTGGAAGCCTCGGCCTGCCCATTTGCTTGTGGGTAGTAAGGTGAAGAGAAACTGAGGTTGATGCCAAATGAGTCGCATAGCTTTTGGATAGTTTTGTTTTTGAAGGACTTGCCATTGTCGGTGATGATCTTATGAGGGACACCGAAATGATAGATGATGTGGGTACTGATGAAGTCGACAATCTTGTCGGCTTTTATGGAGACGAGAGGAATGGCTTCCACCCACTTGGTGAAATATTCAGTGGTTGTGATGATGGATTGATGATGAAGAGACGAATGAGGGTTAATCTCACCGATGAGATCTAAGCCCCACTGAGAAAAAGGCCAGAAATCCTGAGCGACTTGTAAGGCATGGCTAGGGAGATGAAGCAAGTTAGAGTGCTGTTGACACTTGATGCAATGCCGAACATAGTCGCTACAGTCTTGATGAAGGGTAGGCCAATAATATCCCAGACGAAGGATGCGCTTGGCAACTGAATTTCCACTAAAATGTCCACCACAAATCCCATCGTGGACTTGCTTAATGGCCTGAGATGCTTCAGTGGAGGTGAGACAGTGAAGAAGGAGGCCATCGAAGCCTTACTTATAGAGAAGACCCCCTAGCATGGTATAGCGAGCGGTACGCTTGATAAAAGCTCATCGCACATTGCTAGAGAGGTTGGGAGGAATGACAGAAAAAGATAAGAAGTCCACAAGTTGCTTATACCAATCATCTCATGGGCTAGAGTTTATAGTGTTGACATGATTAATGTTAGGAGAGATATAGGAAGGCAACAGCACACGATGCACCATGACAAAAAGTCTGGATGCAGATGAGGAAGATGGGATATGCAAAGCGAGAGAAGCCATGGTGTTAGCAAACTTATTCGTGGATCGAGGAATAGTCTGCAGGAGGTAATGGTCAAAAGATGCAAGGAGAATGTCAGTATGGTTTTTGTACCTTTGCAAAATTTCATTTTTACAGAGGTATGAACCGTTGACCTGATTGACGACAAGCTGCGAGTCGCCAAAGATGTTGATGGACTTAATGGTGAGAGAGAGGGCGGTCTGAAGTCCCAAAATTAAGGCCTCATACTCGGCCATATTATTGGTACAATCAAATTTGAGCTTAAAAGACAGAGGCATGGGCTCCTCTTCGAGTGGGATGAGAATGACCCCGGCACCCCCACCGAGTTGACATTTGGAGCCGTCAAAGAACATGGTCATCTGATAGACAGTGTCATCAGTGGAAAGCATGGTGATAGATTCATCAGGAAACTCACACTGTGAGGGTTGATTGTCAAGAAGAGGGGCGTCTGCTTGTTGGTCAACGATGGTTTTCCCCTTGATAGATTTTTGCTGGATAAATTTGAGGTCGAACTCAGCAAGCAGCATGAGCCACCGAGCCATATGTTGATTTTGATATGGCTTGGAGTGCATATACTTGAGAGGATCAGTGTGGGTGATGACAAAGGTCTTATGATTAAGAAGATAATGGCAGAGCTTGGTAGTGGCAAAGACTAATGCCAAACAGAGTTTCTCGATATGAGTATACCGAGTTTCATAGTTGATCAGTGTTCAGCTGATATAACAGACCGCTTGTTCACGGTGATGCTCGTCTCGGTGCGTGATCATGGCACCTAACGAATGATTAGTGGCTGAGATATAAAGGTAGAAGGGTTGGTCATCTTTAGGTGGAATGAGGACTGGTGGAGAGATCAGATAGCGTTTAAGGGCTTCAAAAGCCTCTTGACAGTCTTTATCCCATGTAAAGGAGACGTCCTTCTTAAGGAGATGATGAAAAGGTTGGCAGCAGTCAGAAAGCTATGAGATGAAACGGTGAATGGACTAGAGCTTCCCTTGTAAATTGTGAAGCTGCTTGAGATTGGTCAGGGGCGGCATTTCAAGGATAGTGCAAATCTTGGCGGGATCTATCTCAATGCCATGAAAAGAAATGATGAAGCCGAGAAGCTTGCCAGAGAAGACCCCAAAGACACATTTCTTGGGGTTAAGATGAACATTATATTGAAGAAGGTGAGAGAAGATGATCTTGAGAATGGTCAGATGGTCACGACGAAGCTTGGACTTGCTGAGTAGGTCATCCACATAGTCCTCCATGATTTTGTGGAGGAGATCATGGAAAATGTAGGTCATGGCACGCTGATAAGTGGTGCCTGCATGTTCTTCAAGCCGAAAGGCATGACTCGATAGCAAAAAGTCCCCCATGGGGTAATGAAAGTGGTCTTGTGCTGATCTTCCAGAGCAATCAGGATTTGATTGTATCCTGAAAACCCATCCATGAGAGATAGCATCTCATGGCTAGCTGTAAGATCAACAAGCTGGTCAATGTTAGGAAGAGGAAAGTCATCTTTGGGACAAGCTAGGTTAAGGTCATGCATAGTCTGTGCAGATCTGGATCCCCCGAGTCGCCTTGGTGACTGGGATGATGTTAGAGACCCATTACAGATAATCGATGGGATGGATGAAGGAGACAGAAAGGAGGTGTTGAAGCTCCTCTTTGACAAAGAGGGCAATGCAAGGATGCATCTTTCAAAGCTTTTGCCTGACAGGCTTAGCCTCTAGTTTGGTGACAATTTTATGGGTAGCAATGGTGGGGTTGATGCCAGGCATGTCAATGTAAGTCCAGGCAAAGGCCTTGCTATGGTCAGAGAGGAACTGGATATAGTCAAGCTGCTCCTGAGCGTCTAAAGATTGGCCAATCTTTAAGACATAAGGAACATCAGAAGAAGGAAGGTTGATGTCAATGGTTGATTCATTTAACATAACCTGGGTCTTAGAAGGGAGGGAGCGCTGGAGGAAAGAGTCGTCGGTGCCCATGTAAGAAAGAATGGTGTCGTCGTCAACGCAGTGGACAGTGTGAATGGTCACCGACTCATCTTCTATCATGCCAGGAAAAATGAGAGGGAGAGACCTGGACACCCCATTTAGCTGATAAGTCAGGGGTTCCAGGCGGATGGTGTTTATGCAAAAAAAAAAAACTAGGAGGAATGGAAACCACCGACTCCGTAGGTGAAGGAGGAAGAATGGGCGAGCGTAAAGGAGATTGGTCAATGGTTGGTTTGGGACAAAGGTCTATAGGGTCTTGAGTGGGGTCATGATATCCTAGGCCATACCATTTCTTGGCATTGTCATCGTTGAGCAGCTCAATAGGCTGATGGGAGCCCTACTCATAGCATTCAAAACCAAAACCCTTCCATGCACACCTATAAAGGTAAGTGTGTGCAAAGGCGGGGTTGCCAAGAAATGAGAAGTCTGATGTGAAAGGTTGAGGTGAAGAAAGAGGATTGCCATCAGTAGGAGCTTGATCAAGCCCCCCATAGACAAGGTTGGTTCAGAGGTGGGGAGGACCATAAGGCACGATCATCCTGATCCGATGGTCATAATTAGGGCTGTGATGAAGACGTCCATACTCTTGCTGAGTTTGGAACATGTCTAAGGTTAGCAAGCGATACTCCCCCAATGAAAGTCTTTGGAAGATGTCTTCCATGGGGTCTGTGGTCATCACTTGAAGGGGAGGTGTGAGGGTGACTGCCTGTTGTGAACTAGTTGAAGCTTCCACGGATGGAGGTGGTGCTAGGATTGGTGGCTTGATAGGAATGAGGACGTCATTTAGATGGTAGGTGGTGTTACAAGTTTTGAAGGGTGAAGGGTCAGCGGGAATGGTGTGGACTTGCCCATTTTGCTCAAATTTCACATAATGGTGCAAGGTGGAGGGGACACAGGCCATGGCACAGATCCAAGGTCGGTCCAACGACATGTTGTATTAAAACTCTCCTTTAATGATATAGAAGAGCTCTGAGACTATGCATGGACCAACGTGAATGTGAAGGATGACTTTGCCAATGGTTGTGGTAGTGGTGTCATTAAATGAGCACAAGATTGCGTCATTTTTGGAGATGTAATTCTTGGGAAGAGCCAACTGATCAAAGGCATGGATGGAGATAATATTGATGTTGGCACCTCTATCGATCATAACGTGTTTAATGCGTGTCCAATCAACATAGGTAGTGATGAAGAGGGCAACGTCTTGATCTTCTGTGTTGGATGTGGGAATCTCAGAATCAATGAATGTGATGGAGGCAACAGAGACTAAAGAGTAGACAAGGGTAGCAAGTGGCTGGGGGTCCTCGAGTTGGACCTTCACTACCTACAGGGCTCTGATGAGGGTTTGATGATGTTGGGGCAAGGTTTGGATGAGGTCATAGAGGGACATCTTCACGGGCGTTTGGTGAAGCTGTTTTAACATGGAGTCATGGATTGCCCCTGAAGAGGAAGAAGAAGAAGGTTGAGGCATGCCAAGGATAGAAATCTTAGGCTTGGGCAGTTGAGGTGGATTGACGAAAGGGTAGGTCCAAGGAATGGCAGATTTCTCTTTCGCCTTGTCCTTTTGTGACCTAGTGGTTATGTGAATAGCATTGATTTCAAAGATAGGAGGTGAAGGAGATAAAGGGGTTGTAACCTATTGATGAGATGTTGATGGGTTTGAAGAGGTTGGAGGGTTATGAGAAGGAGTCAGGGGTCGATTGAGAGTGTCCTCAAAGATAAGAGTGTCTTTCTCCAGATGGCGAAATGATAGCCTTGAGGGCACAACAAGTCTCGGTATCATGTCCTGGCGCACGATGGTATAAGCAAATCTTCATGTCATCGAACCATGAGGGCTTAGACCTGAGGGGTTGGAAAGGTCTGATGGGTGGAAGAGTTATGGTGGAAGTCTACAAAAGTCGATGCAAGATCAAAGAGTATGAGCCCACTAAAGGGTCCGTGCTCATTGATGTGTGCGATGTTGGTGACTTTTGCTTGGGCAGAGTTGAAGGAGGCTTCCGTACCACCTTCTGGGTTGATGGTGCGGCGACAGGTGGAGACGGTACATTCTTCATGAGAGGTACTACCCCTTTGGGAGAGGGTAGGCTAGAAGTAGGCAAAGGAAGTAGAGGAGGCAAATGATTTTGATTAGAGGTCAGAGTGGGAAGGACTTTGGTCAAGGTCGAAGGATGAGGGCCCAAAATGGAGGGCAATGGTGACGGGGGAGGAGGAGTTCGCCTCTGTGGTTTGGCAGTCTTCTTTTATTTGATTTGAAGACTACTATTGGTCTAAGTCTGGTCTAAGTCCACCTTCACTTGTGGATGAGTGAGGTTGGAGACATGGTGAACGCCAAGTGACTTGATAGGTTTAGACGGGGTAGGTGAGGGTTTTGGTCCTGATGCAGTTGGTTGAGGTGTAGACGGTCTAGAAGTGGAAGTCTGATTTTTGTTGAGAGTCTTGGGAGGTTCTGCCATGGGAGGATTAACAGTATGAGATGAGAGGGCATAGGCATGTTGAAGAGCTGTGAGACACTCCCATAATCCCTGATGCTCCACTTTCCTTGAAGGGAGAAATTTGAGTTTCTCCACTAATCGAGAAAATGGCTGAGAAGATGTTGGATGAGGTTTGGGTTCTTGAGAAAATGTTGATGGTTGTGGGACCGAAGGTGTGGTAGTCTCAGCCCCAAGGCATGATGAAGTCGTGATAGGTTCGTCCTTGGTTGGAGATGAAGGAGAGGCAGGTTCTTCCCTGGGTGGAGAAGAAATCAGAGAATGAGGCTCCTCAACCGGGTAAAGGGCAGGGATGATTGTGCCCTCCACTTGCGGTCGAGGAGTAGGAAGGGTTGGGTCCTCCATAGGTAGTAGGAAGGAGGATGGTGAAACCGGCAGTGCTGGTAAGGTCGAGGCGTCCTCCAAGATGAGAGAGGTTGACGGAGAACTAACCAGAGAAAGAGGTTCATCCACATGTGATGGACTGATGGATGGACTCACCTCTTGAGGTTGGTCAGAAATGAAGGGCGAGACCGTATTGACTGTTCGAATGTTGTGTTCATGAGTGTTGTCAATCAAGGTCTGGACATTGTTTTGAGTTGGTGGATGATTGGGGAATGGTTGCTTAAAGATTTTGATACCCTGATTAGGTGGTGCATTGGGATTGTCTAGGATGAGGTCACCCTTTTCAAACATGTCTTGGATTATGTTTTTAAGGGTTTTACAGTTGCCCATGTCATGGCCTTTAACACAGTGGTAGTTGTAGAAGTCATTTTCCCTATACCACGCAGGGATGGCACGTGAGGGATCAAATTGTGGAGGTGGTCAAATCTAGGGGAGATTGAGGACCCCCTGTTTGATGAGTTTTTCTAGCACAGACGCGTATGATTCTCTGAGTGGAGTATACTGTCGTTGTACGTATCTCTACTAGAATTGGCAGGTGATGCTTTGGGACGTGGATGGTTCAGGCTGGTTAGTTAAAGGGGAATAGGAGGAAGATCTAACGACCACAGCGTTTGCTAAAGCTTTAGATTTGGGATTGGATGAGGAAGGCTTAGAAGAGGGGTCATTGGTCTTGGAGATGGTATTTTTGCTTTGCAACTTGACTTTATTTTCCTCGATGGCACGTAACTCAAGTTTATGGGCCATCGTGAAGGCTTCGTCAAAAGTGCAGAAGGTCTGAACCCTTAAGGTGGAAGAAATATGTTTGGCACAGGCTTGGGAGAAAAGTTCAATAAGTTCAGGTTGGGGTAAGGAAAAGGAGAGTTGATTGATGAGGCCCTTCCATCGAGCGACAAAATTAGCAATGGATTCATCCTCGAATTGGCGGATAGAGTAGAGGTATGTGATTGAAACCTTCTTGGTGATGTTGATGGAGAAATGATCAAGGAAGAGCTAGGCTAGCTGAGTGAATGTGAAGAGGGAATGGCTGGAAAGGGAGCTGTACCAGTCAAGCACAACACCTAAGAGAGACATAGGAAACATGCATAAAAGCAACACATTATTGTGGACGATAAGGTAATAGGCATGTCTAAATGCCCATAAGTGCTATTGTGGGTCTTCTTTGCTTTGAAAATGAGAAAACTTAGGAAGTTCCCACTGGCTAGGATATGGCCTGATCGGGACAGAAGGATGAATGGGCTCATTTAAAATTTGTTCATATGAGAGAGTATTGCGTGAGCTAGAAATGGAGGTCTCTAGGCTAGACATCTTGTCCATCAGAATTTTGATGATATCTACTGACAGATTGGGGGGTGGAGTGCCCCCTAGATTGTAAGGTGCTTGAAAGAGGCTAGAAGAGGCATACGACGTAGTTGGTTGTACCAGTAAGGGCACAACGTATGGATGACTAGTCGTAGGGATAGAAGAGGAGACTAAGGATGGTTGGGTAGAAGGCATGGCTAGGCTCGATGTTGCCATGGGAGGTTAGTTAGTGGTAACATGGGCCAATGGATAAGTAGCCACCCTAGTGTTGATAAGAGCAAGGGTAGGTGGAATAGAGATGACCAGATTTTGAAAGGGGGTAGAGAGTGGTTGAGTGGGCTGAGGTTGATAGGGGGCCAAAACCCCAGTAGAAGTGGGCCCAATGATGGAGGGAGAGGCCACACTTGGATGGTTGGTCAAAGGCTATTCATTGGTCGAGGCAATAGCTTGGGTGTCTAAAGGTTGAACTGCAGACGTTGTTGATACGGTCGTAGTCTCGAGAAGAGAGGTCGGCATTCTGTGAATTGGATTGCCCAAGGAGTCTCACGTTCAACTATTCATGAGATAGTGCTATAAGGCTTTGACATTGAGGTCTAAGAATCATGCAAAATCTTTGTCCCCTTCTGGGACAATAGGAGTTTGGGTTGGGGATGGTCTAGTAGGAGTTCTTTCAGTCTCTGAGTGGAACTCCATTATAGGACTGGTTATGGACGGGGTAGATGGAAGCGTATGATGCCTCATGTGATCGATTAGAGCCTTGGTTTGGCTACGAGTCAGAACCATTCAAGGCAAGAAAGAATGTCCTCACAAGCTCAAACAAGTAGATAAGAATAGAAAAGATGAAGAACACAAGCAAATCCTAAAAAAAAACCCTAGGAGTAAGTTATTAGGATTATAGTGGCTTATGCCTTAGAATATGTGTAGAGGAAGATTGGCTTTTGAGTCAGGTCCTAGAAGAAGTAGTCTATGGATGGTTTTGGGTTAGTTATGGTGCTTAAAAGTTTGTGTTAGGTTTCGTACTTGGCCTGGTGCTAAGGAGAAAGCTCCCCTCACTTCATGAGTCCAGTGATAAGCTTGTCTCGCTTAGCCAAAATATACTTCCCCTAGAGATTATCCTCTGCCAGAGAACGGAGTGGGATTTCCCCTTGGTGATGAAATCCAAGTAAGATCGCCAGGACGGGTAAGGTATCTATTGGGTGATGAAATCCCAGTCGGGCCTTGTCTCAGGTAAGTTAAGATGTTTGTTTTGTGCAAGTGGTTTGGTCGTGTAACATCAAGTGGACTAGATTAATTCAATATGCGGTTATTAATTACTAGGTGTGGTCTAAGAAATGCAAGCAAGTAAAAATGAATGCAAAGTGTTTTAAGCCCCAAGTTGAAATGTGAAATCAGAATGAAAACAAGTTGAGAAAGGGTTGAAGAATATGATTTTTGACTAGTCTAGAAGTGCAAGAAAAGAAAGAAAAGTTCTTTTTATTCCTGCTTATGATGTCATTTAGAAGAGATGAAAGAGGTGAAAAGGAAGAAACCTAACGCACCTATATGAAAAGAAAGAAAGAAAGAAAGAACCCAAGGAAGGCCCTAGGGTCCCACCGGGCATGCCAGAATGTTTCTACACTATTTCACTTTCTACATTCAAAGAAGGAACTAAGAAACTAAGAAGAATGGTCAAGGTTAGGTGTTACCTGGATGTAGTCATGCGCACCAAAATTAGACTTTGGAAGGTACTCCCCTTTGGCTGTGGAGGAATGACACCTGCAAAGAAAAAGAGACTAAAACATGAAAAATGTTAGATGAGGAGATGGTGGGTTGTCAAGCAAAAGCTTGATCCCTAAAGTATGAAGACTTCCTTAAGGGATATCAACCCACTGATTAAAAATATAATATTTGACAGAAATAGAAATAGTGAAAGATAGAATAAAAGAAATAAAAGACAAAAAGCAAAATGCGTACTTGATATGCAGCAAATTACTCTGCATAGTTGCTTGTGTCGGTCTATGTGCTGGCATCGGTCAAAGAAAGGTGCTGACATCGGTTAAAGTGCCAACGTCGGTAGGGGCATCAATTTTTGGACGGGGTTTGGTCAGGTCTGGACAAGGTTTTAGGATTGCATAATGGTCTGAAGTCTTTGTCTATGGGTTAGGGAGCTGGTTTGGGAGTCAGAGGGATTGTTTGGGGGTTTGAGCAGAAATCTGGCCAGAGTTATAGACTAAAAAGGGTGGATAGAGGTGATACAGGAGGAAGTCTAGTCGGGTCTATAATCTGAATCCAAGCTGGCTCTATAATCTGAATTAAAAACAATAACTAGAGAAAAAAATAAAAGCATAGAGGAAACACTTACCTATTACACATTGAATACAGAGTAGGAAACATAATTGATGTTGTTGGTGTGTTGCAGCAGTTCGATGTAACAGACCTCCAGCGAGATGACTGAAGCAGAATACCTGTACTGGAGAGATAGAATATGAAAGATTTGATTGCAGATGGATTGGATGCAAAAGTTGGCTGATCCTTGTAGTGTTTGGATGATATAATGTTTGATGCAGAAGGTCTGATAATTGGTTGCAAAATTGATTGGCAACGGAATAATGAATAACGAATAACATATAATGGATAACAGATCCTATGTTCAGGTTGAGAACACAGTGTTAAGGATAACCGATGCCAGTAGGACCGCTGACATCAGCCGAGGGGTGACCGACGTCAGCGACATCAGCTGAGGGATGACTGACGTTAGTGACATTAGCCGAGTAGTGACCGACGTCAGTAGATGAAGAATGGGGACAGAGGCTAATTTTAGCTTTCTACTCATTCTTACATGCTGCCAGGGGCAAGGCTCATGGGAAAATGGTCGATAGGGGTTAAATAGGCGTCGGAGAATAAAATGGGGGTTAAGGGGAGGACGACAAGGGTTAGACACAATTCCGGTGTCTACACATGTATGTATGATAAAATTGACTATACTAAGATAACTAGCATATGTAGTGTCTATAAAGTATAAGTAAACATATCAATGCATATAATCTATAAATTTTGTGATTTTTGAGTAATATTTGATTTTTTTTGTGTTTTGACATGTTATATTATTTTTATATTTTATGTATATAAGATATATAGAAGTGAAATAAAATAAACTATGTACAAGGAGAAAGAGAGAAGAAAATATGTATAGTATATAGGACCATACTAATCAATTAGTATCATGGGAGACTCACTATCACTATGACTAGTGTTAAATAAGGGACCTATGATCATGTGTGTTATACAAAAAGGTAATTGTGATCCCATAATCTAATATGCAAAGTAACCTATGTCTATATCTACCTATGTAGTGATGCTATGAATTTGTGGCACTGACTATGATTCCCTATGAAGTATCAGGGTCTTACAAACCCATCTGGTAGAAGAAGGTATAGGTGATATAGGATCCCTATGATGAGAATCTTGAGAACCTAATAATATTGATCTTGGAATAAACCAAGTGGAGGAAGGTCCTCTATAATATGTGACATATATATAACATAGGGGTATTTATAATAATTATCTTCATGATTATGTGTACATGCTAACACTATGGGAGTAAACCTTGCCTACACTAATACCTCTACTATACTCTATGAAGTATGCATATGCATTGTATTCAAGTTATAACTGATAACTATGTAATATATTTTAATGTTGATATAACTCTAATTGATGACCATACTAGATAATCTATGTAATGAGAAGATAATACTCATATGGGAGACCCTCAACATTGACCACATAATTTTCATGTATGTACTTTAGGATATGTACACTATAGATGGGATGGCTCAGAAATTTTTTAAACCTTTTAGGGTTTTAATAATATAAATCCTATGTTAGATTAAATATTTGAGTAATATAAATTAATAAAATAATATGCAATAAATAAACACTAATTTGTTATAGAATTTTACTTCCATTGAATTTCTAAAAATAGTAATAAATATGTGGAAATAGATAATTATCAATAAAACATCTATCATGGAATATCTAATTGATAAAAATTGGGTTATATATAGGTATGAGTGTCATCAATAAAATCCCTAAGTTATATTCTCTCATAGATAGTAGTGCCTATCTTAGATAGTATCACCATGTGGCTTTATTGTCCTAAAAATGGTGATAGTGTCTAATACATAGGACTGTTCCTAAATTCTGGGTGCACATGTGTTTCTAGGTTTTATTCTTGCATGCACAAAGTATGAAAATCTATTTTTATGCATGTATTATTGTATTTATATTACAAACCCTAATTTTTCTTATAATTATTTCATGATATTTAAATCTATGTTCATTAGTAGGATAGACTAGACATCCTCAACACCTCACTATGAAGAGATTTTCTTACATACCAATACTTTGAGGAAGGATAAATCTTGATGTAGTTCTCCCACCTAGTTATTATGCAAGTGTAGGTGAATGTTATAATGATAGTGGTATAAAATTATTTGAGTGCGCTTAAGATTATAAATCTTTGAAATTTTCACTTAGATCAACTTGAAATGGTAGTATGCAAAAGTAGGGTAGATTAGGGATTAATAACCTTGATTTTGCTCAACTTGTTTCTTGTTTGAATAGGATTTTTTTAATATATTTTCCATCTAGTGGATATAGGTGTAATAGTTTTGTATTTATAGTGTTTTTTAGCTTATCTAGATAATAAAATGTTCTTAGGCCAACCTTAAGATGGTTACACCTTTGAAAATATATATATTCAAGAGAGTTATGGAAAGGGACACTAGTTCCATGTGGATTTAGTGTCCTTAATGTGGTTCTTATGTCCAATTGGTAAGATACTAGGCACAAAAGACCAAGATTTGGGAATGTGGGTTTGAGACTATGTTTGAGTTGACTATAGATATTTGTGGTCCAAAAAATGGATGAAAAGTGAGATAAAGGCTCTAGGATAGGTATAGGGCTAAGCTAGGAATATGTCATCTCAAGAAACACTCTTAGCATCCAAATACAAATTTTAGGTGATTATAGTTATAATGTCATCAACCCTCATCATCCATCAATATCTCTAATCACTTCCTTATTGACCCTCATCATCCCTCAACATCACTAATCATGCCCTCATCAGCCATCATTATCTTTCATCATACTTGATCAGTCCATCATCATCCCTAGTCACTCTATCAACCTTTTTTTGGCATACCTTGTCATCCTTAATCATTCCATCCTCACTGATCCTAATCCCTAATCAATCCTTCATTATATCTAATTATCCATGATAAATCCCTCAATAACCCTCATCATTTATTATCATCCCTAATCACCCAATCATTATCCCTAATCATTCCTCATCATCCCTAATTAGTCCCTCATTATCCCTCATCATCCCGAATGACTTCCTCTTAGTCCCTCCTCATCCATAATAATTTTCTCATTGTCCCTCATCATCTTTAATCACTACCTCATCATCCTTAGACACTTCATCATCCATCATCATCCCTATTCACTCCTTACTCATTTCTCATATTCCCTAATCATCCCCTCATTAACCCTCATCATCCCTAATCATCTGCAATCACTCCCTCATCATCCATAATCATTGCCTCCTTATACCTCATAATCCTTAATCACTTCATCCAATACCTTAATGGTGGGTGTTATGGATTCTTATTTATGCCAAATTGGATTATATTCCAATTTTAAATTTTACTCACTCAAATAAGGCTTAAATAAAATCTAATTTCACACAAATATTAAAATTTGAGATATTTTTTGATTATCTAGTGGGATTAATATATCCATATGGTTATCCATGTTGAAACTATAGAGAGATAGTATATCTATATCCCCAAGCTAGAATAAATAGCTAGTCAAGTGAGCGAAGGGTGGGGTACAATCATATTACTTACATTTATAGATTATAATTTTGGCATCTAATAATCCCAATCCTAGAGTTCATAATCTCAATCCCTACCCCATATTTGAATTATAATTTTATCTATACATCATTTAGAGTCTATCCATAGTGTATTATACTTCTAGATAGATAGATAACATGTCACCATTATGGTAGAGTGTATTCTAATCTGGTATCTAATAATGTGTCTCACTCAGACCAACTCAGTCTATACCCAACTTGATATATGAAGGAAAGAAAGGGCATATGACTTAATGAAGTATATTATTAAGGGCATACTTATATCTTGGGTAGGGATAAATGGACCTTAAGTGCTAAACTAGGGCCATACCACACTTTGAGTATTCCTTGATCCCTAATGATTTAAACAAATAAATAACATAGGAATGAGATCCCCACCATAGATATATCAAGGAAAATATTCACTATATTTACCCTTATGGTTAAAATAAGTCAACCTCCATACAAGTTTAAACTTTCATATGGTCTCCTAGGTTGGAAAATGTCAACTATGGTAATTAATGAGCTTAAGGCATGGTTTGAGGATCAAATAATGTGTTTACACCTTTGCCATACTTTTTAAACTGGCCTTTTGTCATATTAGGCCATATTTTGGGTTATTTAATGAAATTGTATGGATTCCACAAGAAGAAAAGTGTTTAAATAGGATATATAATGTATTTCATGTTAGGGAATTTCATAAAAAAGTTTTGAAACTAAAATGATGTAGGTTCAATGTACAAAAAAAGAGTTTATCTAAAAAGAAGAAGAGTTTTAGTTATTATTCAAATTGAAAGATAGTTATAGCACATGTGAGGGTTTAATTAGTGTCCCTTAAGATCCTGAAAACTCATATCTAGGATAAAGTAGATTTGATAGCTCCAAAAATGGTTAAAATTTATCCCTATCTCATCGCTCTCTTGGGAAGGTTAAAAAAGGCAACTGGTTTGCAGATGGTATGGATAGGAGGGTCAATGTTAAGGTGAATGTAATTGGGGGATGGAATTAGTCTCTATAATCTCTCATTCCATGGTCATAGTTCCAATATTAGTGGACTATTATTCATGAAAAAACACAAAGACTACTAGTATCTTAAAACTACCTTCATAATCCCAACACCTTAGTTTTCTCATTTGTTTGGATTAAATTGATGCTTATAAGTGATGTATGTGTTATTTTATAGTAGGTTCATCCTCTTAATGCTAGTTTTAATATAGTTTACACATGTGTAACATGATTTTATAAATAGGATCACCCTCATTATGCTATAAATGAACACCATTGGTCTGTAAGATAATGTTTTCATCATTGGTGGGGTTTTTATTCTATGAAATGGTTTAAACATAAAGGAAATGTACCTATATTTCTCCTCTAAGAATATTAAAGTCAGTTTCCCCATGGAGGGTTTGTATTGGGAGGCCTCATAGTTGATTGAGATAGTTTCTAAAACAATGATCAAAGACTAACCAAAGTTATAACATATATATTCATCTATAGTCACCTATAGGTATGTAAAGAGAATGGAGGAGCTATTCAAAACCCAAGACATAGGTTATATTAAATGTAATGACTTGAATGAGTTTTACAAGTCATACAGGGTTCATAGTGTTATTACTAGACTAGTTCAATCAAAATACATAGGTGCAGAGTTAGAAAAGATTCAAATTAGGAACATTTACCTTATTTTCTCCAAAATAAGTCTTTGCCTGATATAATGCCATCTATTGTTAAGTGATATTAAAGTCTTGACAATCCTAATGATTTATATATTGTAGCCTAAGACTAGTAGTTACACTTTAACACAAAAATAATATTTATTGGTCAGGATAAGGTGATGGTTGAATGGTTTCAACCCAATAAAATGTCCACTAAAAACACTTAGTGAAAGCTATAGTGCATTGAGCCTATAACTTGAAATACAACTAGTGTACTATAGTACATTTATGAGATAATATAGTTGTATGGTATTAGTTACCTCAATAAAAATAAAATATTGTGAATTATATTTTAAGGCATACATCATGTCCTATAGGAGTCTATTGAACTTTTCTTAATTACCACCTACATGTGACACAGTCAGAACATACAATGTACCAGTCTTAGCAACAAAGGTAAATGTTGGTTGGAAAAGGTATAGGTTTAATATAAATATATATAAAAAATATCATAAATTATTATGAAACAATTTAATGTGATTCTAATATGAAATAAATAAACACTTAACTAGTTTTCAAATGTCATACTCAATCTACCTAAACCTTACACATAGTCATAAAACTAGTAGCTAGTCTTAAGTGTTTGAGGTGTAGAGCGATTTTTGAGCATGAGAAAACCTTTAAAATTAACATATAACATAATTAGGACCTAAATTAGGCTCCAATGGTATAATTTAATCAAAAATAACAAGGGACATGCTCTCTATTCTATCTCAGATAAAGGGCACTCCATAGTCAAAGCAAACCTATACGTAGGGCATATGATTATTAAAATGATGAATGAAGAGTATTTTAATGATCATGGTATGATGTCTAATGTTTTAATAAAGGTTAAAATCATGGATAAGCACCTAAAATATTTTTAAACCTATAGGTGGTCATATACAAAATAAATACAATCTAGGTCTACTAGGATTAGAACTAGACCTAAACCCTCATGGCATATAAATTTATCCATATGATTACATGATATTTCCAAGTCATGAGAAATACTTTAGGGGAGGGTGGAGAGTCCATACGAATAATTTTTTTATATGGAAAAAATAGAATTGGCCATTTTATCCTAACCTTTTCTCAATCCTATCTATAATGTAAACAACTAGTCGTGAAGCCATTTTCTTTTGCTCACATTTATATGAAAAATGTGCATGGTGACTCAAGGAGTTGGGGATAGTTGAGGGGGGTATTTATATAGATATTAGTGTAATTTTTTATAGGTTAAACATATAAATTTTATGAACCATGACTAAGATTAAAACCCTTCTAAAACCCTTATGTGAACCTGATGGAGAATATATGAAGGAATATGCATATATAATAGGACAAACATGCACCTATAGCAAGATAAATAGGAAATGAACTAAAATTTAAATCTTAGAAGTGTTGTATTTAATCTAAGGTAAATTTATGCATGTTTAGATATTTAATACCCCAAATTATCTTCAAGGAGTTCTCTCCATACCATGTTCAAGACCAAACTAAGCAAATACATAACTATAGGATCTTATAACCAACTTTAAGTGACTTAGATAGTTAGTGACTTAAGTATTGGGTTTTAAGAGTGTTTTATATATCAAAAGTAAATGAAGGAAAAATAAAATATTTTATATTTTTTAATTTTAAATAAAATACTCCACACCTAATAAAAAGGGCCTAAATCATACACACATACCTATAGGTAACTCCATGACTTGACACATAGTAAAGAATGGAAACCTAGTTTTAAGAAAGATAGTGATCAAAGGGTTGATGATTTTGAGGTTAAAACTATAGGTATATAAATTGGATATTAAATAAAATTTTAAGAGGAATATTAACACATAAATAAGGTCTTGTTTCACTATTTTCAAGTTCATGGTATGTAGGACACCTATAGAGTAGTACCTTGAAGAGACACAATTAGAATAATAGAGCACAGTTTGAAAACTCAAGGTGTATGAAGGGTAAGTGAAAACCTAAAAATATTAATGGATTTTAAATATATACATAATTATTTGATAATTTTTAATGTAATCTATCATGTGAAAACAAGAAAAGTAAGGAACCCTTAATTAGTAAAACATGGTCCATTCCTTGGACACTGCACACATTCCCTCCTCTAAGAAGACTACATTTGAACTTGAAGCCTTTGAGAGGTCAAATGACCTAATAAAGAGTTAAATTTCGGTAAATATTACCTATTAAGCCTATATATGTCCCTAAATCATTCATTTTTTTATAACATAGGGGAAGTAGCCCTTATTTTGTCTCAGACAGGAAGTACTTCCCCTCAAACACAAACTGGCAGTTTTAGAAAATAAGATAGAAATGTGAAGCTAGAAGATGTAGGGACCACGGAAAAGGATTTTGAAAATTTAATTACATACACTAAAAAATTATAAATCAATTAAAGAGGTATTTTTTTACAATAGAGTACCTTACACCCTTAAACTTGCATACATGCTCATGAAGTATGGTTATGCCTAAAAGCCAAACAAGGGGTTAGTTTCAATTCTAGCCATAGGCGAGATTTATAATTGATTTTTACATGCCTATGGGAGAATATTATATGTGTGTGTGTGTTTTTTTTTTCTTTTTAAATTCGAATAAACTCAATTGGATGGTCTAAACCACAAGTGTATAGGTAAGCCTACTAGGTAAGGATTAGGCCTAATGTCCTAAGATGAGGTATTTCACACTTTCGGCCTTAAAGAAAAACTTAAACCTACTATAACATATGTATGGGATGAATAAATAAGTTTCTAAGATTTTAGAGTGAAAATAAAACAAAAATAAGCCATTATTGGACCTTAAACCAATTTAGACATGCATGAATGGAAGGAACAAGCTCAAGTGGATAAATTTGAATGCTCATTTATCTTTTGAGGATTTTCATGAAGAATAAAGAAATTTTTAGGAGTGATAAAAGGTAATAGGTAACCTTTTGTGACTTTTTTTTGTAATTTCAATTTGAAACCTGTATGAATAAAGCTTAAGAGGGTAAAAAAACTAAAACCCTTATAAAACACTTAGAAGGACTCGATTGGAGAAAGGAGGATAAATATGAATCTATATAGAAAATTTTATACATTAAACCTATTTTAAGTTGAAAATTACTCACTCAATATCCATACCATGATTTTGGCTGTATGGAATTGTATGGATAGGGGGAAAAACAAGGTATTTATGACCATTTTTTGTGTTTTTCAAGTTCTAAGAGGATTTAAAGGATGAAGTAAATTTTAGGAGTAATATTTATAATTTTTATAACTCACCATTTCATTTAATTATTTATAAAATATTCTAAGTGTACAAACAATATCCTTCATCTCAGCTAGTCAAAACTGGCCTAGTGGATAAGCTAGTGAGAAGGGTGGAGATCTTCAAGTGAGATGATTTTAAGGTGGCACTAATTATTATAAGTAAATTAATGGTATTTAAAATTTTCATACACTCCATCCCATGTATTTTCATGAAAAAAATAATTTCAATTTTTAGGATAAATGTGTAGGGTGCATGGGAGAGGAGTTTTCTTGACAATAGATGATGATGGCTCACTTATAAGTGATTTGAGAGGACCAAGAATGAAACCAATTCATGGAGATGAATTTATAAAATCCTTCCAATTCATCCCAATCATAAACCTATCCCTAATTATATTTAGGATGTTAAAATAGGTCCAAATTATGAAGGCAATTTTTTGAGCCAAGATGAGGAGTTTCATGCCACTTTGCAAGAGTTTGATGACTTTTATGGACACTTGGAATTATTTTTAATGAATGGTTCATCCCATATCATCTCATAATTAAAAATTAACTTATTTTATCA
Source organism: Torreya grandis (assembly GCA_037957365.1). NCBI lineage: Eukaryota > Viridiplantae > Streptophyta > Pinopsida > Cupressales > Taxaceae > Torreya > Torreya grandis. The sequence continues at coordinate 360,031 of JARHVA010008901.1, read as the reverse complement.
GCTTTAAAAGGCTCCTTGTGACCCTTTGACTTCTCTCTTCTCTTTTATCTCTCAAGTAGAACTAGCCATTTTGGCCATTGTAATTCATGCTCCTCCTGAGTATGGTGAAGCCCTAATCATTTGGATATAATTTGATTAATAATAATTATTATTTTACCTTTTAATGACTATTATTAGTTTGTTTTACTTGAATTTTGTATCTTTATTGGTGAAGACTATGGATTCCTTAGCATGTTGTCTCATTCTTGCATCTTATTTGTAGTTATAAAGCTTATTTTTGCATGGCATGTGAAGTGTTATATAAAATGTAAATGATTGAGTGATTTAGTATATTAAATATTCCCCTCATATTCTTCTTGTATATTTATCCTAGCTTTTCACATTCATCCATAACCTCACAATGTAACATTGATGTGAGAAGATGAAGATTGGAGAAGAGTATGTTCAGTTTGTCCTTTGTTCTCATGTGTAACATGCTTCTGGTTGGAAGTCATCATATTTTTTTATGTATCACATCCCTTAGGTTAGTTTTATTTCAGTTATATATCTCTCTTTTCACCCCTAAAAGTTAAGTTTAGTTATAATCCAAAGTGGTACATCAAGGGAGTTAGCCCTGTCTATAGATTCACCTCATCCTTAGGCTACCGACAAGCCTAGAGGTGTTTCTATTATGCCACTTAGATGAGGAGATATTTTTCATATCCTCAAAGGGTGGAAATACAAGTGAAAACACATGGCATGATGCCTAAAGTTAGAATAAAGGTGAAGAATCATGGATAAACACCTACAATCGTGTAAAACCTACAGATGGTCATATACATAGAAAATATAATCTAGGTCTACTAGGCTTATAAATAGGCCTAAACCCTCATGGAATATAATTTTATCAATATGACTACCTGATATTTATATGTTATGATAAATACTTTAGGGGAGAGTGGAGAGTCCATAGGAGTCACTGGTTTGTAGGGAACAAGATAGAATTGGCCATTTTGGCCTAACCTTTTCTCGGGCCTATTTATAATGTAAATAACTAGTTGAGAATCCATTTTATTTTGATCATGTTTATACAAAATGTATTAATGGTGACTCAAGGAGTTTGGGATATTTTATTGGGGTATTTATATAGATATTAGTGGAAGTTTTTTGGAGGTTGAACATCCATATTTTGTGAATCATCACTACGAAGCAAACCCTCCTGAAACCCTTGTGTAAAGTTGATGGAGAAGATATGGTGGAATATGAATCTATAATTTTACAATTTTCCAAGAGATTTATTTTTACCTATTTATAACTCTCCCATTATCCTTTTCACCTAATTGATCCATACTATCACTTATATGGATAGGCCTAATTTAGGGGTTTTTACAAGTTTTGATGTGTTTCATGGGTGTATAAGGGTATTTATGAATTAAAATAATGTTTAAAGGTGTTTAGAGACTTTTAATAAAAAAATTTAACTCATTTATCACTATGGTTTTTCATGGAAAGCTCTTTGTTAGACCATTTTTTGAAGGTAGTCCTAATAAGCACAGTGAGAATACAATGTGACTATCAAAGTTGATAGTAAGAAGTGTTTTTTGAGTTTCATGTAGATATATATGATATAAAAAAGGATAAAAAAGTTATAATTTATTTTTATATAACATCCTAAATTAATTTCATTAAGTAACTATAGGGCACTTAAGTGACAAGTGTGAAGACAAGCCTAGAAGGGCTAGTGAGCAATTACAAGGTAGTGAATGACAAGTGGGGCAGAGAAGTTCATCAATTGGAAAGGCATATAATAATATCATATCTTATTTATAACTTAATAATATATATAACATGTTTTAAATAGTTTTATATAAGTTTCAAATAGTCAAGTGAATTCCTCATCATAAAGGCAATTTTAAGAAGGTTAATTAAGATATATATGTCAACTTTAGGAAGAATAATGAACTTCAAGTGGAAAAATTTATAAGAGGTATTCATGAAATATTTTCCACTTCATCATATTATTTTTTGACTATTTTTCATTGTTTAACCATTTTAATTGTGACCCTTCCACTTCTTTTCTCTCTCTTCTCCTATATATGCAAGTCATTTTGGCATTTGTATCTAGTACATGACTAGTATGGCAAATCCATACTAGTTTAGAACCTCACTTTGCCATTTAATAAAATTTTAAAGTTGATATTATCTATAAAATATATTTCCTAAGTTTAAAAATTACTGTACTTGGATTTTAAGTGATGAATGTATTCTCCTTATTTCCATTCTACTCTTCAATGTTTTGTGTAAGTGATATCTCTTCTAACAGGTCTCATAAAGTGTATTTTTTATTAATGTGTACTTAAACTATAAGAGATAATAGTAGTTTCTAGTATTAGACATTATTTTCATCCACCTATATATATATATATATATATATATATATATATATATATATACACATTACAATATAACTTTATGAGAAATAATTATGTTAGCAAGGCATAGAGTTGAGGTTAGTTTTAGTAATCTTCTTTCTTAGTTCAGATGCAAGTGTGTTGTGTGGACTTATCTTTGATGTATCAAAACATTATTTTAGGTTAATTTTGGTCTCATTATTCCATTTTCAACCCAAATAATGATTTTTATAATTTAATGTGTTAACCTAAAATATAAATCAAGGGAGTTATCCTCTTAACCTAGAGATTTACCTCTACTATAGGCAACCCATAATCCTAGAGTTAATCCCATGTTATCTAAATTTGGATAGGCATGAAAAAACTCTCCTAGAGTTCAAAATTAGGTCATAATAGTTTTGGCATGCCTAGTGGGACCAAGGTCCAAAAGAGTGAAAGGATTATTGGTGTGTTACTCCTAATATCAACTTCTAGAAACATTCAAGCAAACACCAATGGTCACTCTGAATGCAATTTTTTGGTTATGAGAAGTCTAGGTACTTATTATAATATACTTTTGATTATTTATTTTTTTAAATTTGACTAATGAATTTTATATGTATGGATATGTTTAGAGTTATTACTACACATCTCCCTATAAAATTTGTTATCAACCCATTCCTTTTCGATATGGTCATGAAGTTGTTGATAAACCTTATGAAGAATCCTATGAATAAGGTTGCCAAGGTGATAAGATTAAATATCTTGAAAAGATATCCAATATCTTAATATTATATTCTTTAAGGAGAGATTCAATCTCTTAAGAGGTATTCTTACCCAACATCCCTATCCATCTTATCAAACTCATGTACACTATTTTCAAGGCCAATACCTAATATCCTTTTCCTATCTTCCTCCTACTTAAAATCCACCTCAAGATAAATCCTTATTAGAAATCATGATTGATATGATAAAATAAAAAAATATATGAATAAATGGTATAAATATATTGATGTAATTCCTATTCATTTCATAGAGAATATGAGAAGGTCAATTCAGTTCCTTATGAATAAGTGGAGATTTGTTGAGGATGAATATAACTATGTCATGAATGAATATTTGTATTAAATGAGATTATATATATAATGTTTGGTTGATAGGCTTGAAATGTGTAAAAAATAATAACTTGGGAATCAAATTGAAGTAGTTAAAGGGCCTCTACAAAATAATAAAGTAGGTGAAAATATGTTTGAGGAACATGTCTCTCCCTCCCATCCTCAAGAGCCTTCATCTATTTAACATTAGTTTTCTCATGTCTCTTATCCTCATGATGAGCCAATTAAGTTTAAAAAATAGGTTAATAGCCTCAAAGTAAAAATGTGGAACCAAGTAGAAAATTATTCAGAAAATAAGGATGAATAGAGTGAAGACCAATAATTTTATGACAAGAATGAAAAATTTGTGTGTGTTCAAGCCCCATTGCCATCTCTTGAAAAATTTGCAAATTTTCCATATTAAATATTTATCCAAGAATACTTTAATTGTTAAAAAGAGGCCTTAGTTGATAATGTGGAAGACAAAGTTACATCTATTGATGAAATTGAAGAAGACAATGAGAAATATGAGATGGTAGTTAGAGAAAATGAAGTGTCTATAAATCAGTAGAACCTTCTCTCTCTCCAAGAATTATATAAAATGTCTCCTTCCACCCCCATGCCCATTCATTATCCCTATATAAAGCCTAATATTCTATCTCAAAACCATGAAATAATTCACCACCCTCCCACATTATCCCCTCTTAAAGGAGAACCCATCTTATGGGAGGAAAACAAGGAAGAGAAAGCTTAGTTTGCATATCTAATCAAGAAGATGACACAAGTATCTATTAATAAAATCTCACTATATGGACTCCATTTGGTAATGACAAGCATAAGTCATCCTTATTGAGTCAAGAATGAGAATATATAGATGAATTTGTATCTATTCACAAGGAGTTTGATCAAGGTATGTGGTATAGCTATTAATAAATGTTCCATTAATATTAAGGTCTTGATAATCTAGTTTTTGAAGGAGAGCAAAATGAGATTGTTGAAGAGTAATGCAAGATTATTATTGAAAAACCATGTCTTGAGGAACATCATGGACCAATATATGATGACTATGACATTCATGAGCATGGTCAATAGGATGAGTTTGAAGAGTTTATGTTTCTTGAAGAGAAGGAAGGCAAGGATGATTGACAACAATAGATTGAGCTTCTCCAATAACTTGAAAAGCTTTATAAAATTGAAGGTCAAGTGAAAAATAAGATATAAAAATATGTCCTCATGGAGTAAAACGATGAAAAATGGATTGACTACACAGATCTCCTTGAAGATCTTGAATAGCTTGTAGTTGATAATAAACTTGATCTCATTCAAAGTACCATGAAGGAAATAGAAACATGTTTTGTTAAAGAATAATTAGAATTTAAAACTAAGGAGTATCATATGAATATTGATTTTTTTCAAGTGAAATAATAATTCACCTTCATAGGTGATATGTTTTTAGCTATTGTGATTACATTAAAGCTCATGCCAAAGAGGTTAGAAAACATGAAGAAGTTTAATACATCAAGGCCAATTCTTAAAGGATAACTCTTTGCATGCACTCATCCATATCATGGATCAATATATGATGAAAAATTTCCATTTGATATAGGAGGATAGTTTTTCTTTAGAATAATCTATACATATCTTAGCTTACTTAAGTTGTTTATGTGTTTTAGTTAAGTGTTCATGAGAACACAAGTGTGTTTACTTTATTATCTTGTCTTGTGTTATTTTATTATTTCCTATTTGGTGCGGTTTTTTAGTCTATTTAAAGTATTTTAAGTGTCATAGGTAGTGTATAGGTTACTCTATTTCCCAATGATAGGATAAGTCAAGTGGTCCTTAGCATAGCAGGATTGTTACCCCTATGAAATTGCCATAATGTTGACAATTTTACCCCATGATAAAATTAAGACAACCCCCCCTTAAAATTTCAAATTTTTTTAAGGTCTCATAGGTTTTAAAATGTCCACCATGGTCATTAGTGACCTTAAGGTTAGTTTGAGGGTCCAATAATGTGTTTAAGCCTTTGTCATACTTGTTAAATTATCTTTATGTCATATTAGGCCATATTTTAGGTCATTTAATGAAATTGTATGGTTTATAAAATGATAAAAGTGTGTAAAGAGGATAAAAAATGTATTTCATGTAAATTAATGTCATAAAATAGTTTTAAAACTAACATGATATAGGTTTAATATACAAAGGAGTTTATCTAAAAATAAGAAGAGTTTCATTTATTTTATAGACTATAGGATAACATGTGTGAAGGTTTATTTAGTGTTCCTTAATATACAAAAAACTCATATTGAATATTATGTGGATTTTATATCTCTAAAAATGTTTAAAATTGATCCCCTCTCTCTCATCACTCTCTTGTGAAGGTCAAAGAAGTCAACTAGTTTGTAGCTAGTATAAACATGAGGGGCATAGTTAAAGTGTATACAACTAGGGGATGAAATTAGTCTCTATAAACTCTCATTACATTTTCATAGTTATAATATTGGTTTAATATGATTCATGAATAAACACTAAGACTAATAGTATCTCAAAACTGCCTCCATAATCCCAACACCTTAGTTTTCTGATTTTTTCAAATTGATCTGATGCTTCCATGTTATTTATGTGTTCTTATAGAGAAGTTTCATCCTATTAATGTTGGTTTTAATATATTTTTTACATTTTAAACATTATTTTATAAATAATATCACCCTCATTATGCTATAAATGAGTTCCATTGGTCTGTATGATAGTGTTTTCATTATTGGCAGGGTTTATCTTCTATGAAATGGATTCAAGATCAAGATAATGTACATATGTTCACCTATCAAAACATGAAAGTAAATTTATCCATGTATTTTTTTTATTTATAGACCTCAAGGTTGAATGAGATAGGTTATAATACCATAATAAAATACTAACTAGATCTCTAACATATATAGTCATCTATAGTCACCTATAGGTATGTACAAAGAATTGAGGAGCTATTCAAAACCCAAAACATATGTTGTATTCAATTTACTAACTTCAATGAGTTTATCAAGTCATAATAGGTTTATAGTGTTGATCCTAAACTGATTTAGACAACATACAAAGTTGTAGAGTTAGAAAAGATACAAAGTGGGAACATTTACTATAGCTTCTCTAAAATAGGTATTTTTTTGATATAATTCCATCTACTGGTAAGTTATATAGATGTCTTGACAAGCCTAATTATTTCTCTCTTGTATCCTAGGCCTAGTATTAAAAATTAAACAAAAATAAAATATTTATAGGTTAGGAAAAGGTCATGATTTATTGGTTTCAACCCATTCAAATTTTCACTAAAAATCTTCAGTGAAAGGTATAGTGCATTGACCCTAGAACTTGAAATGCAACTAGTGCACTATAGTACATTGATGAAAGAATGGTCATAAGGCATCATATGATCTCATATAGGTGTATAATGGTATTATTTACCTCAATAATAATAAAATAGGGTGATTTTAGTATTAAAGTATAGATCATAACCTATAGGAGTCTATTGAACACTTCCTAATTATCAGCTACAGGTGACACACTTAATACATACAGTGGACCAATCTAAGTAATAAAAATTTGAGTTGGTTTTTTGAGGTATAGGTTGATTATAAATTTATAAAAAACACACTCATAAGTGATTATGAAACACTTTAATGTGATTTTCATATGTAAGGAACATAGACTTAACTAGTTCTCAAATGTCGTACTTAGTCTACCTAAACCTTGGACATAGTCATAGAAAATAGTAGTTAGTCTTGAGATTTTGAGGTGTAAATGGATTTTAGATCATGAAAAAACATTTAAAATTAATATAAAACATAATCATGAACTAAATTAGGTTCTTATGGTCTTAGTTATTGTAAACCAAGGGAGATATTATTTATTTTGTCTCAGATAGAGGGCACTCCATAGTCAAAGAAAAATTATAGGTAGGGAATATTCGTGTTAATATGATGAATTAAGAGTCTTATAATGATCATGTAAATATTTATAAATTTTTAATGAAGTTGAAAAACCATGGATAGTCACCTATAGTCATTAGAAACCTACAACTGGTCATATACATAGAAACTACAATATAGGTCTACTAGGCTTAAACCCTCATGGCCTCTAACTTGATCCATATGACTACATGATATTTAAAAGGCATGAGAGATAATTTAGGGGAGATTATATATTAAATTTTAATTAATGGTTTGTAGGGAACATGATAGAATTGGACATTTTGTCCTAACCTTCTCTCAGGCCCATCTAAAATGCAAGTAACTAGTTGAGGAGCCCTTTTATTTTGCTCACATATGTAGGGAAAGTGTACATGGTTCCACAAGAAGTTTGGGATAGTTTATGGGGGTCATTATATTGATCTTAGTGTATTTTTTTGGATGTTGAGTGTCTAAATTTTATGAATCATCACTAGGAAGCAAACCCTCTTAAAACCCTTATATAAACCTGATGGAGAAGATATGGAGTTATATACATCTATAATTGTAGAACTAGTAAGGAAAGTTATTTTTACATATTTATATTGATTCCATTATCCTTTCCACCCAATTTATCCATACTATCACCTATTTAAACAAACATAATTTAGAGTTTTCTATAAGTTTTGATGTTTTTCATAGGTGCATAATGGTACTGATGAATGAATATCATGGTGTAATGTTTTTATATACTTATAATAAATGATTATACTTAGTTATTACTTTGGTTGTTAATTTAAACCTCTTTGTTAAACCATTCATGAAGGTAGTCCTGATAAGCACTATGAGAAGACAATGTGACTGTTAAGGTTGATAGTGAGAAGTGTTATTTGAGTTTCATGGAGATACATATGATAGACTAGAGGATAAAGAAGGTATAATTTATTTTTATATCACATCCTCAATTAATTTAAATTATTAACTAAAGGTAACTTATGTGACACATATGAAGATAAGCTTAGAAGGGATAGTGAGCAATTACAAGGTAGTGAATGACAAGTGGTGCAGAGAAGTTCATCAGTTGGAAAGGCATATATGACTTTCACATATTGTTTCCAACTTCATAATACATATAAAATGTGTCAAATAATTATATATTAGTTTCAAATAGTTAAGTGAATTCTTCATCTTAAAGGCAATTTTAAGAAGGTTAATTGAGATCTCTACACTAACTTGAAGAGGAATAATGAAATTCAAGTGGACACATGTCTAATAGGTCTTAATGACCTATTTTTCACTTCATCCTCTTACACTATAATTATTTTTCAAATTTCCACACTTGGCCTTATGACCCTTCCACTTCTCTTATTATTTTTCTTCTCCTATGCTCTATCTATGCAAGTCATTTTTACATTTGTATCTAGTACACACCTAGTATGGCAAAACCCTAATGGTTTAACACCTTGTTTTGCCTTTGAATAAAGTTATGATTTTTATATTATCTCTAAAATATATTTCCTAAGTGTGACAAGTAGTTTACTTGGATGTTAAGTGATGAATGTTTTCTCCTTACTTTAATTCTACTCTTGCATATTTTATGTAAGTGATATCTCTTCTAATAGGTCTCATAAAGTGTATTATTGTTAATGTGTACTTGAAGTGTGAAAGAGACTGGTAGTTTTTAGTATCAGACCTTTTTTTCACCCACCTCTAGATATGCATATCAATATGCCTCTATCATAAATACTTATGTTGGAATGACATAGAGTTGAGGTTAGTTTTAGTAGTCTTATTTCTTAGTGTAGATGTAAGTGTGCTATGTGGACTTATCTTTGGTGTATCACCTCATTATTTTAATATAATTTTATTATGATTCTTTATTTTTCACCCCAAATAGTGATTGTTCTAGTGTAGTGTTTGAATATAAAAGATAAATCATGGGATCTATCCTTTTAATCTGAAGGTTTACCTCTACTATAACCACCCATAGGTTTAGAGGTAATCCCATGTTAGCCAAATTTGTAAATACATGAACAACCTCTCCTAGGGTGCAAAATTTAGTCATAATAAGAACCATTCTAAAGGCCCTATCCCAATGTCAAGATTTCCCTACGTCATATGTCAAGGGAAGCTTTCCCTACCTACTTCATCTATGCCAAGGAGTAAGGAAAGGGAAACATTCCTTCCTCATAGTTATATTTCCTTCACCCAATGTATATCATAGGAATATTTCCTCTTAGATAGATAAAAAGGTATTAAGGTTTATATATATTAATGGCAACTTATATATATGTGTGTGTGTGTGTGTGTGTGTGTGTGTGTGTGTGTGTGTGTGTGTGTGTGTGTGTGTGTGTGTGTGTGTGTGTGTTCTATATTAAGGAATAAATATCAATAGAATAAATTTGTTCTTTCCTTAGCTAATAAATTTGTTCTTTCCCTAGCTGATAAGGTAATGGAAATTTGTTTCCCAATATATATTTTTATTCTTATCCTACGTAATTTCCATGTATATAATAGATTCATAGATATAAATGAAAGCTTGATTCCCAATATATAGCTTGAATATATTATTTTTATACTTAATTAACTTATATTTTTAGAAAAGAAAACTTTCTTCTTGATAGATATAATGTGAAATGAAGATTCAAATCATGTTATGTAATATATGTATATCATTGAGTATGTCCTACATACTTTACCTAATTGATTATTCCCTATTTAATTTATCTAATTTATTATACCCTACCTAATTGAATATAGATCCATATCTTGATCTTGATTAATCCATACCTAAATACCTAAGCCATATATTAGTATTGGCTATGTCCTACCTACCCTAATGTACTTGAGTATTCCCTACCTACTTGAGTATGCCCTAACTACCTGTCCTTTTTTCTATACCTACTTGAGTATGTCATACCTAATTTAGTTACCTACTTAAGTATGCCATATCTAGTTAAGTATGTGCTACCTAATTGAATACTTGATCCATATCTTTATATTGAATACCCATATCTAATCCTAATCATATCTATTTTACGCAAACCATATAGTGAATACTTTATACCTAAATGAATAACTTATCCATGTTCTTGATTGAGAGGGGGAATTATCATAATGAAAAAATAGTAGATGGGGAATAATCATCTCAAGGGACAAATTATAGGGGGCATTATCAAGGGATGATTTAAAATTAAGATGGGAAATTATCACTTATATAGAGAAAGGATATGAGGAATTTATTGAGCCATATATTGAAAGGAGAGGGGGGTTTTTCACCTATATAGGTAAATTAGTTACTAATAATGATTAAACACAATTGGGAATCCACTACACCTACCATTAATGTATTTGAATGAGTGATTAGGGATAATTAGTAATGCAAAGGGAGTAAATATGGATGATTATGGATAATAGAGTCACTAGAGATGATGTGGGTGAATGAGGGAGTGATTAGAGATAATTAGGGACAATGAGGGAGTAATTAATGATGATTAGTGACAATTAGGGTTGATGAGGGTTATAATATCGATTATTAGTGATGATGATGACCAATGAGGGAGTGATTCGGGATGATGAGGGTTAATGAAGGAGTGATTAGGGATGATGAGGGGTAATGAATAATGATGAGGGTTGATGAGGTTGTGTTTAGTGAAAATGAGTGTGGATGAGGGAGTGATGAGGGATGATGAGGGATGATGAGGGAGTGATTAGGTATAATGAGGGACAATGATGATTAATAAGGGAGTGATTATAGATAATGATGATTGATGAGGGAGTGATTATAAATGCTAAAGAACAATGATGGATAACAATGGATTAAATAGGGATGATGAGGAATGATTGAGAATGATTAAAGAATAATTAGGGATGATGAGGGAAGATTAAGGATGATGAGAGAGATTAGGGATGATGAGGGAAATTGATGGAGTGATTAAGGTCAATAAGGGATAATGGGGGAGTGATTAAGGATAATGAGGGAGGATGATTGAGTGATGGTTGTTCTTGAAAGACCACATAATTTAATAATTAAGTGTTGAATATTATAATTACACTTATAACGATATCCCAAAGTGCTTATAAATGGAGTATAGTTTATATTTCATTATATACAAGTACCTTATTCACTTGATTATTGTTAATGGATATGGAGATAGAAACATGAGTGATTCTAATATGAGCTTGAGAAAATAGGGTGTAAAATCACTCCCCTCCACCCCAATAGTAGAAGTAGTGGTTGTGGTTGTGGTTGTGGTGGTGCATCTTATGTATGTTTGGAATGTTACAATATGACTTTGTTCTATGAAATTTTGGGATAAATTAGCTAGATCATGCATGAATGAAACTAGAATTAAAGCATGCATAGATTGATTCATCTATCTAAAATGTGTTTAAAAATGAATAATATATTTTTTAGATGAATCTTGATTGGTGTTTTAATTATTTTTATTATGATTGGATTGTACTATGGTGATTATCCTTATTCATGTATGGTATATTAGATAGGGCCATTATGGATTACTATAGGGATATTGTCATATGATTTCTATGGTCTAAATAAGACAATATCAATTCAATCATCCTATTTAAGAAATAAACATTGGCATGATGACTATGGATTAACTCACTTATATCTATCTCTATCCCACCTCCTCATTATGAAAGAAGATATTTGGGTCTACATTGATGTTGGGTGCTAAAGTGACCCAAATGTTCAACCCAAAACCTAAATCTTCCTTTGTATTTTATTTAATATATGATGTATGTCCATAAATACAAATCGTTAAAGGATAAAATAAAAAATAAAATGTGAAATTGGCTTATTTCTATCGAGGATTGGATGTATCAATCGATTTAGTTCAATGCAACTATTCATGATCTATCACTTCATATAAAATATATGATTCATCCATATTATCATATACCACATCTCTATAATTAATACCTATTTCTATCTTAGCCATTCCATACCTAAACCCCTATCTACGTATATGGTTCTATATCTCAATCTTGACTAGTGACATCCATGCCTAAACTTTGAGCTTAATAATTTCAATAATTTAGTCAGTTTTCAACCATGAAAATCTAAAAACTAAGTGTTGAAAATAATGGATTTTGAAAAAAAATATTCTAAGTGGTAACTCCTATAGCTTTAGAATCAATTTCAAAAGATACAAAGTGTACCTAATTTTTATATTTATTTTTAAGTATAATAATATAAAATGTAAAATTATCACATTAATTTTACTAAATATATACAACACAAACAAACTATATCACACAAAAAAATATATAAAACCAAAGGGTGTACACAATTTTCTTCAAAAATTTATAAATATTTACATTCCCTTAAAAAATGTCTTTCAAAATATGTATACCCTTTTTCCTTCATAACATGCCAAGGCAATAGAGACTAGGGTTTTTTTAAAACAAATCATATTCCCTTTTGCAAAGGGCATACGTACTTTGCAAAATAAGATTTATGTTTTCCATTTTGGTAATTTTTTGTCCCCCAACATTGTGCATCCAAACCTATATATCAGTTTATTTTATAATGTCCAAAATTAGTCTTTGTATATTAAGATCTACATGCCAAAATTCAAAGTGAGATACATGCACATAAATATAGTTCATTTTAAATATGTAAATTTAACATATCTTATATTTAGTAGAAATCAATGTCTATTCTCCTCTATTTAAATCAAGAAAACTATTAATTAAATTTAATTCCCAAATCATGTGAAATATATGACTCTATGAGGATTAAATTTATGGCAAGTGCTAAGAATATTTCATATAGAGGTGTTAGGTCTAACCAAGATTCTCTAAACTGATTCTATTTTTGTTTATATCTTTGAACAGAGCTAGAACCAAATTTAAGTTGTGCCAAAACTCAATGTGAAATTATAATTAGAACCAAAGGCTTACCATTCAAAAATAGTATAAAATAATTTTGAAAGCCAAGAATATTCTAGGATTTGGCTATTTTTCCAAAAATCCATTTCAATATTTTTGTCTATCAAGAAAGTCATTTAAAATATATAGATTGAGTAGTACCACATTATGGTTTTATAGATGAATATTGGTATAAATCATTATCAAATTAATAAATGTAATTTAAAATTATATAATTCCCATGGAAATCAAGGGTAGGGAATGATTACAATGATTGAGAGGTATCTTACTTAAAATTAGTTATTAACACCTTATATGTCTAATAGGAATTTTATGGATCCATTATGATCAATTTTCTAAGTCCATTAATAATTTTGATAGTCATTATATCTCATTTCTATTACTTATTTTAGTTTATACTTAAGTTTTCCAAATCTATATCATTATGGAAATCAATTGTAAATTTATAGTGGGATCATAGCATCCAAATTTTAATTCTTCAATTTAGGCTTATTAATTTATTTTTCTCAAATCTAATTCTTTACCCTTATAACATGCCAAAAATTCTAATTTGGAATCAAAATAGAGCAACTAAAATACAAAACAATTTCCTTGTGAGGAATGTGAAATTAAAAAAACTTCATTTTGAGTATTATACTATGAATTAGTTTGACATACAAAAAAATTGAAATAAAAAAATGTGGTGGATTTTAATAAAATGTGATATACTAATAAAATCATAGTTTGAAACGTTAATAATATAAGATGTAGTTGAAAATAAGCAATACATAGTTGTATATTTGAAAAAAATTATTATATGGAAATGAAATGCCATCACACAACCACCAAGTGATATTGTACAACTATATTATGTTTTATAATTTCTATTATATAATGAGTGCACATAAATTATATATTTCTCCATGGGGTTGTACTTAAATCCTCTTTAAATTATTATATATATATGGTATAGTGGTCATAAAGTGATCTTACTCCTCTTCTATTATTGATGCCCCTCTCTAGGCACAAGCAAAACTACTTTGTATATTTTTCCAAAAAATTTCATGACATTGTTTTCCCTCCCCAAGTGTAAAATTTCTCTCTAATTTTGTCCAACAAGCATGGTGTACTCCTCCATATTTATACTCCTAAAATGGATCAAAATTTCATACATTTATAGTTTTTAATCCATATAAAATTATTAAATTTTTAGAATGGGACAACTTTCTATTCTAGGGGTGCAAGACAAGTACAAGTCAATGTTAAAGGTGGGTGAACTAATTTTAGACATAGTTTCAATTAGTTGTAAAAAAAAAAATGTCTCTAATTTACACCAATATCAACCACTTAAATAAATTATTTTACCAATCCATATTTAATATATTTATGTGGTTTCCAATGATTTATAAATTATTCAAATATTTTTAGTTTCATTAGTATTACAACAAAATTTTATTGGCAACATTATCCAAAATAACAGCTAGCAGGATCAACCCAGGCTTAAATTATATGGTCATATTGGATGTGAGGTAAATTTTTAGGTAAACCATTAAAAAAAGAAAGATAATAATAATATATTACAATTATTTATCATTTATCCCCTACCAAGGATTAAATTAGTATCTAAAAATAAAGGTTGAAAGGATCATTGTCAATAATTAAAGTCATGAAAGGCAAGGTCAATCACAATGACTATAGAATTGAGGATAAGCAAGATAAAACTATTTACATGTTGACTCAGTTTCATAGTTAAATATATCTAAAAGAGTTATGGTTAGACTAATACCTAATAAGAGAGTCTAAAATACCTAGATCATGATAACTAAATAGTTCAATGTACACAAAACATATGCACAAGAAAGTAAATAATGTAACCACATCAATTTTAGCTAAATGATATATTAAAGGGCTATAATGCTAAGGGAGGGGTATTAAAACATGGGTGAAATACATTTCAAAAAATTTTGTATGAAATTTATATGTATATGTAATTTCCTTACTTTTATGTGTGTATGTGAATGAGTATAATCATGCACCAATGTATAACAATGATAAATTGAATCATTTACCTTGACTTACCTAGCGAAGGAAGGATGATTCAAATGTAGGATCCATTGACAACGATGATTATTTCTTTGGAAAATTTGACATAAGTAAAAATAAATGGCCAATTGAAATAAGTATTTAATATCATATTATGTTCCAATGAATAAAACAAAAAATAAAGTGTAGGAGTAAGTACATCTATTTATATGTGAACCTTACCAATGTAACTTGAAAAAAAAATTATTATGCTCATTTTGATTATAATTTTTAGACAAATTCAAGACATAGATAATAGTTCTCAAGGATTTATAACAACCTAATCTAATCTTGATCAAGGAAGTATATAATGGAAAATTTCAAGTTGTCTCATTTTCCTCAAATTTGCTCCAACTTTGAAATCTTTGCTCGCTCTTGAATATACTTAATCATTAAAAAAAACTAAGTATATCGATATATGTTAGAGGTGCAATCACTTAGGTTAGGGGTGAATCAGTGAGCGTAGATATTTCAAATCTAGTTCCAATCCTTTAAAACTCTTAATTAGTCAATACTTACATTCATGATGCATACACATCATTCATAGCAATGAACAAGAAAGATAATGCAAGATTAAGCACATAACACATGTCATATGTGGAGAAACTTCTTAGGTAATAAAACCCACTAGAACCTAAAACTATATTATTGTCTTATAATAAGAATAATTAATTTGAAACAATATACAAATGATCAATAAACTAGAATCCCTATTTAGTGAGACTACAATCCCACTAGGTGTTACCATACCTATCTAGCTGAGCTAGAACAATAACTAGACTTCTTAGCAAGTATCACCTTAAAAACAAGCTACAATCACCTTAGATGATGAGATACCATAACAACACCTATGAAAACATCCACATCTAAACTAATTTATATAATACCTGATGATGAACCTCTGCTTATCACTCTTTACCTTTGCTCACACTCAATATACAAGAGCATTATTCTACCAATAGAATTAAGACCTATAGATCATAAAAACAATCCTCAAATTAATCTTCTATTTAAATCATCCTTAGGTCACTTTACCCCTCATTTAATATAGAGAACACACACAAGCCTCTCTCAAATCTCTCCTTAGTCTCTCACAAAAAGTCTAGAAATCACCATCTTTAATTTCAATATTTATAGAGCAATCTTGATAATCAAAACCTTGGTTAGCCATTAGGCATGCCTTATCTATTAAGGCATATCTCACATGAGTAAATGGCTTGAAAAAATCTTCATAGGTCATAAATAGCATCTATGGGTCACCTTAAGTAGCTACACCTTTTAATAAGGCACTTGTATCTCTTATAGGTGTCATGGAGACCTATTCACCCATTTAGCACACTTTAGAGAAAAATAAGAACATAAAAACACTTTTAAATACATGGTTCCAATACTTATGTCCCATTAGACATCCTTAAATGATAAAATTCATCTTATCTCACCTCTATGTATGCTCAAACAACTCAAGAACTGACCTAGTACATAGGAACATCATGAATGAATACACAGTCAACTTCTTAAGCATTGTTCATACTCAAGATAGATTGATCACACAACTAAAATCAACATAGAGCATCCTCATGGAGTATACAACACTCCTTAATATTTAATTTATTATGAGATATTGAAATATATTTAACACAATCTCAGACATCCTTATCAAGTCACTTGCATAATAAGCACAAACACATAGTCAACATGGAACATTAATATATTTGACTATACACACTTCCATATCTTCAAATTAGGTTCATTCGATACACCATGGAGTCCTCTTCATATTTTATTTTTAAAACATTATAAAATTTGAATTCTATTAAAATATATGGATGAAATATAGAGATATATTTTTTCCCTATATTAAATTCAAATATTTAAATTCAAACATAGTTATATATTGAAAACTTTGCAATCATCTCGTGTCCTCATTGTTCAGATCAAATATGCATCATTGATCTTATTTAATATTTAACACATAGACCACTAGTGAAAAATGTTAAAAGTCAATCACTTTGACCTCATCTCTTGAAATCTTTAAATTTTGACTCAACGCACTCCATTGATCTCAACAGATCAGTCAAGTCTTTAGCAATCAAAATTCACCATTCAATCAATATGTATGAACACTTACTCATTTTTGGATCCTTATCTTTTACCTTTGCTTAGTTATTAAACATAGTGTAGCTAGCCTAATATAAATACTTCCTAAATTTTTAGATAAAATCACACCACTAATCTTGCTTGAGATTTAATTCTTTCAAAAATGACTATGGGAACCTTGTTTATCTCCTTGAGTAGCCATATTTTAACCTTAATAACTTCTTCTATGCTTAGACACATGATCTCAAATTTGGACAAGATAATATCCTCACACAAGAGAATCCAACCATGAAAGAAATATCTCTTAGAACCCTCTTACATGAGATATATAAAACCATTAAAATTACTTCTCAAAAAGTTTTGTCACATAGCTAACTATGTCACAACTTGCCTAAGTGTCTAACTTTGAGCATGCATAACGTTTGCCCTATTTCAACACATAATGTAAAATTTAGCACAAATAAACTAGAATTAAAATTGAACAAACCCATAAGATTAGTTTCTCTTGACACCTTCACACATGAAATATATTCCACCATCAAAATTCTCACTCAAATCCTCTTTCCACATTATAAAATTGGCTAAGTATGGGAAAACATAGTCAAATTGCATGGGAGCCCAACTTTACATATGCATATCTTTTGATGTGCTACATTACATGATCTAAAATTTATTAAAAATAAAATAGGATAAAAAATTAAAAAACCTATATGATTACCTTATTTTTAATTGTCTACATTTGTAATATATTCCATCATCAAACTTCTTACTCAGTTCTTTATGGCCACATGTAAATTTGGCTATGTATGAGAAAATAATGAATTTTGATTGAGAAGCTAACTTTACACCAACATATATTTGACTATGATTCAATACATGAATTTATATTTTTTAGATAAAAAATATGGACTAATATGATCAAAACCATATAACCAACTCCCCTTAACTCATTCTCATGTGGTAATGGTGACATCATCAAACTGCCTACTCAAATTTTTTCCACTAGACCCAAAGTGTCTAGATGAAAACTATGGATAACCAGATGAATTCTAATCCTAAAAACAAGCTCTAAAAGATTATAAAACATATTAGGGACCTTGTACACATGCTCAATAATCCATACTCATCACTGAACATCTCAAACCAAAGAAAACTCTCAAGATCAACCAACCCTTCTTTAAACATACTAGGACAAACACATTGCACACTTTTTCATTATCATATAGAATATCAAGGATATTCATCCACTCAATATGAAACCTCCATAAAATAATCATGACATCATATGAAAAACTCTAACAATATCCCCCTTTGTCATTGATGTCAACAACCATCATATATAAAAATATACAACTCACCTTCCCTTTCTTTAAGCACTCCCACAATAGGAACTTTCTCCCCCTTTGACATAATGACAAGGTGGGTACCAACTGATCCTAAGGAAATTAAAATAATATCAAAATAGGAAATAACTATATTATAAAGATGATATAAGCTCCCCCTTACCCTTAGCCTTCTTCAGCTTCCCTTGACATATTCCTCTTACTCTATGCCAACACTCTTTTCAACCAAGTATTGAAATAAATGAATAAATAACACATAAATCCACATAAATATGATGGAACATATTGATAATTATCTAATATGTAAACCCCATAATAAATATAATTATGCCTTCTCATCATCTTCAGATCTCCACACACCATGAAGAACCATCACACATGCTAACTAGCCTCCTCTCTCAAGTTACTATAATGACCACCAACATAAATTAATGACACTAACCAAATAGTAAATATTAATTAAACCAATTTAATAACTCACCTTGAAACAAACATACCTTTTCATTTTAAAGAAACTAAGTAAAAAGCAATATTTATAAACTAGGCATGTCTAGCCTCCTTGTAGCTTTACCTAAAACTTGCAGAGCCCATAATTTTTAGTAGACACATATTCAAAACATGAAAATTCATATCTAGAGCAATACCATATTCCCACTCAAGCACACCATTTTTCATCTTGAAGATCATCTTATGTAACATAATTCCTTCACAAACCTACTAGCCAATTAGCTCTTCATATTGATAAAAACTTGAATATTTTTAGAACCAAAAACCTTAAATTATCAATAAATATTGATTTTACCTACCATTTTTCCCATTAAACATAGTGAGAATCTTCATACCTCAATTTATAAGGCAACCCACTTTTCTAATAGAGTCTAAAAACCTAGAATTTTAAAACAAATGAGGTTGACACAACACCTTCCAATCAACATATGATCTTGAAACTTCTTGCACACCTATAGACACCCATCATACACTTATGGACCAAAAATTGAGCCTTCATACATTTGGTAACATAGACTTACTATATCCCATTTTATTCCTAGTTACCTTTAAGCAAAACTATGATAATTGAGAGCTCTCAAAAAAATTTAAGTGGCCCAAACATACCTTCAAACAACAAAATAACCTAGAATAAATAACAAAGAAGTGTATATAACTTTCTAAGCATCAAACTGTTCTTGACATAGCATCAAACTCATTATGCCATTTGGAACAATCCATTATAATCCTGTATTATAGCTCCTTCACAAACCTTTGGAACAAGATCATGAAGTTGTTTGTCCCCTTTAACCAAAGACCTTATCTAATTTAAGACCTTATCTAATTGTAATTATCATCTTGAGCACATAAATACATTTCTCCACTGAAAGGAGTCTCTTAAGAATCATAATTAGAGACCTCATCTACACCACAATGTTCTACCATGGTGTATAACTAGGAGTTTCCCATATCTCCTTATATTCCTTCTCCTCCTTGGTGATCTAATATTTGTAGTTATTCTTCTTATAAGGCTTAAGAGAATCATCATGATCAATAACTAAAACATTCTCCTTTTATTCTAAAATCAGATTGATAATACATGGAGACAATAAAGACTCATGACATACATTTTCATCTATAAAATCTTCCTTGTAGCTTAGAACCTCTTCATTAGGCACACAAAAGTGATGTTATTTTCATCATACATTCTCATCAATAAAAATATGTTCACTTAGATCCATACATACCTCAAGATTATCTTTAACTAGCACCTTGGTCTTCTCTTTGATCTTGATATCTTGATTATCAACATGAGGAGACAAGGAGAGACTTGAGAACTCTTCAACTTCTAAATCATTATCCACCATATCAAATAAACTACTTGGATGTGTAGTATCATCATGACTTACACTTATCAGCTTTGGATTTCATGTGTTAACATGCCTTATTCCTTGCACTCTAGGAACCTGATTGACCTCATTTTGACTTGATGGCCTTTATTTGTAGAATCAATCAATATGACCTCTATATTCATAGTTGTATCAAACCATACTCCTTGATGGAAACATAATTTATCTTACCAATTTTTTATAGAAACTTACCATATGTCCTTTGTCATGGCAAACAAAACAACCTCCCTTTTTTAAAGAGGACTCACCTTGTCTAATCTTATATAGATAATAGTTTAATAAATGTCCCATATCAAGATAGCTAAATCACTTAATTTGCCTCACTCTTTTTTACTGATGACACCCATAATTTTCCCATTCAAACTCATTTTTAATAGGTCTCTTATATTATCTATCACTATGACTAAAATGATTACATGTGTAATAGTAACCATTGAATCTTGCATACCTCATGGAATTTAGCCATCTGATTTGATTTGTCTTCATTCTAATAGTAACTTCAATCCTTTTCTAATGATTTATATTCAAATTATGATTTACCTAGTTCACATTAGTCTTCATCTTGTCTTGGGTAACATTGTTTTGCTCTTCTTCATATCCAAGACCAATTATATCACTATCATACTTTTGACCACTCAAAACGTTGTCTAGATCACATGAGTTATTTTCAAATCTCAAATATGACTTCACCTTACTATATGTCTTCTCTAAACTATATTTAAAAGACTCATTTTTATAAACATACCTTGAACATTCATCTTATTTAGATTTTAGGCTTGTAGACGGAATGTCTAATTAAAAACTAAGGTGGTTGATCATATCTTCATGCTCCTTGGTGTCTTCATTCAATATTTCCTCATACACACTAAATTTATCCTCATAGTCATTGAGTTTATATTTCATATTGTTATTGATATTCTTTTCAATATTTATTTCTTCAATAGCATTCATTAAAATACTCTCACAATCGACCTCATCTTCATCATTATCTAAATCACTCCAAGTAGACACCTTTTGATGTGATAAATTTCTTTCCTCAACCATGAATATAGATTCATCTTTAGTAGGAACATCATATTAATGATCATATTTTTAATAACTATATTCACTCTCATCTGATGATATGCAATCTTCTTTAGTGTAGATACTCTTCTTATTTTTTAAGGACTTCTTGTTGTTAAATTTTTTGAATACTTTCTTCTTGTATGTCTTCTTGTTACCATCTTAGAATTCACCATGCTCTTCATAATATTTATTCTCATTATTATGAGGGAACTTATGAGCAAAATATCATATCTCTCCATTATTGAAACATTTGGAGGGTAGTTTACTCTTATACTTCCCTGAGCTTGTGTTTAATTTCTTAGTAAACAAAGAAATTAGTTCATCCTCATCAGTGTCAGATATGTCATCATATTTGGATTTATTACCTTGTAACTTCTTCTTAAGATTGATCTCTATCTTTAATGTAACTTTTGTATTTGGTGTTATATCATCATTTATTATCATATCATATGTAGTAAGAGTACCATGCAATTCATCCATCTTCAACTATGTAAGATCATGAATCTATTCTATAGTAGGTAATTTTGTATCAAACTTGAGAGATATATACCTTAATACCTTTTTTACTATAATTACCTCTTCAATATTCTCTATAAGACCTCTAATGATGTTCACAGTCTCATCAACTCTATGTAGAAAGGATGACATAGAATATTCTTCCTTCATCTTGAGACTTTCAAATTGTCTTCTATGAGTTTACAACTTAGCAAGCTTGACCTTTGAATATCCTTCAAAAAATATCTTCATTTTGTCCCATATTTATTTACCAAATGTAAAATGAAATACCTTTATGTATTTAGTCTCTAAAAGACTACAAGTTATAGCATTCATCACCTTGGAATTGTTCTCAAATAATTTATTATCTATAACACTAGATGGAGGAGTAATAGGAACAACATAACCATCTAGAACATATTTTGATACATCAAACCCTAGGGACATAATATATGTCCTAGTCCTTACACATTAAAAATCATAATTAGATCCATTAAACATTAGTTTTTGATTAATAGAGAAACCCCCTTGATGACAACCCATATTTTACATTAGATCACCTTCAAGTTGTTTAAGCATTTACTAAAGGACCTACTCTGATACCAATATTTATATGTATAATCACTAAGAGGTAAATAAATGAGCCTAGATATTTCAAATTCAATTATAATCCTGTCAAACTCTTAATTAGTTAATATAAACATTTAAGAGGTATACACATTATTCATATAAATTAAGAAGCAAGACAATGCAAGATTAGGCATATAACACATACCATACATGAGAAACCCTCTTGGGGAATAAAACCCACTAAAACCTATAATTGGAATATTGTCTTATAATAATAAACAATAATCTATATCATATATAAACGATCAAGGAAATACAATCCTTGTTTAGTGAGACTACAATCCCACAAGGTGTTACCACACCTACCTAGCTGAGCTACAAGGATAACTAGACTTTTTAGGAAGTATTACCTTAAAATGATGCTACAACCACCATATATTCTAAGCTAAAAAAACAACATCTATGAACACATCCACCTCTAAACTCATGTATACAACACCAAATGATGGACCTCTACTTATCACTCTTTACCTTTCATCACACTCAATCTATAAGAGCACTATTCTACCAATAGAATTATGACCTAAAAGTCATACAAATAGTCCTAAAACTGATGTGAAATTAAAATCATCCTCATATTACTCTACCCCTCCTTAACTCCACAAAACACACATAATCCTCTCTCAAATATCTCATTAGTCTCTCACAAAAAATCTATAAATCACAATATTTGATTTCACTATTTATAGGGAAATATTGATAATCAAAACTTTGCTTAGCCATTAAGCATGCTTTAGCACTTAAGGTATCTCTCACACAAATACATAGCTCAAAAAAATCTTCATAGGTTAGCCATAGCATCTATGGGTCACCCTTAAGTAGCTACACCTTTTAATAAGGCCCTTATAGCTCTTATAGGTGTTATGGAGACCTATTCATCCATTTAACACAACCTAAAGAAAAATAAGAAAACATAACCACTTTAAAATACATGGGTGCACTCCTTATATACCCTTAAACATTATAAAATGATCAAAGTCATCATAACTCACCTTTGTGTATACTTAAATAACTCAAACACTGACTTGGTGAACAAGAACATCATGAATAATTACATAATCAACTTATTAAGAATTTTTCATACTCAAGACAAATTGATCACACCTCTAAAAACACATAGATAATCCTCATGGATTCTATAATACTCCTCAATAGCCAATCCATTATGAGACATCTAAACAACATCAACACAAGCTCAAACATCCTTCTTAGGTCACTTACATAATAAACACAAACACACAATCAACTTGTAATATTAATATCTTTGACTTACACACTTCTACATATTTAAATGAGGTTCATTAAATACAATATGGATTACTCTTCATATTTTTTTTATAGCATCAAAAAATTTGACTTCTATCAAAAGATATGGATGAAATATAGAGCTCTATTTTTTCCCTATGTTAAATTCATATATTTGAATTCAAATGGTCACAGTTAAAATTTGAAAATTTTTCAATCATCTCATGTCCTTATTACTCAAATCAAATACACGCCATTGATTTTGTTCTATCTTTAACGCATATACCACTAATTACAAAGTTTAAACCTTATTCACTTTGACCTCATCTCATGTAATCTTGAAATTTTAACTCAACATGTTCCATCGATCTTAGTACATCAGTCAGGTCTTTAGCAATAAATTCTCACCATTTGATCAATTTTTATGAACACCTTCTCATCATTATATCCTTATCCTTTACCTTTTCTCAGTCATTAAACATCATGCACCTATCCTCATCTCATTACTTCTTGACTTATCGGAGCAATGTGCATCATTGATATTTCTTGAGATTTAATTCTTTCAAAAAAGACTATGGGAACCTTGATTATCTACCTAAGTATCCATATTTTAACCTTAATAACTTCTTCTACACTTAGATACATGATCACAAATTTAGACGAAATTATGTCCTCATAGAGGGGAATCTAACTATATAATAAAAACTCCTAGAACCCTCATGCATGAGAGATATAATGCCATTAAAATTCCTTCTCAAAAACTCTTATCATAGAGCCAACTATGTCAAAACTTTCCTTAGTGGCCAACTTTGAACATGCATAACTTTTGTCATGCTTCAATGAATTATTTGAAATCTAGTACAAATAACCTAGGACTAAAACTAAACAAACCCATAAGATTAGTTTCTCTTGACACCTTCCCACATGAAAGATATTCCACCATCAAAATTATCACCTGGCTCTTCTTGCCACATTAAAAAATTGGATAAGTATGGGAGAACATATTCAAATTGCTTGGGAGCCCAAATTTGCATATGGTTATCTTTTGACATGTTACATTGTATGATATAAAATTTAGTGAAAATAAACTAGGATAAAAATTGAACAACCCATATGATCACCTTATCCTAAAACATCCACATGTGTGAGATATTACATCATCAAATTACTTACTTGCCTCTTTATAGCCACATGCAAATTTGGCTTAGTATGAAAAAATAATGAATTTTGATTGAGAAGCCAACTTTGCACCCTCATATCTTTGACCAAACTTTAATGCATGACGTGATATCTTGCACATAATAACTAATGACTAATATTATCACAACCATATTACCAACTCCCCTTGACTCATTCCTACATGACAATGGTGATGTCATCAAACTACCTACTCAGATTTTCTACCATTAGACCCAAAATGTCTAGATGAAATCTATGGATAACTAGATGAATTCCACTTATACACACAAGATCTCAAAGCTTAGAAAACATCTTAGGGACCTTTTTCTCATTTTAAATACTCCATACTCATCCCTAAACATCTCGAACCAAGGAAACTCTAAATATCAACCAAGCCTTCTTCAAACATACTGGGACAAGCACATGTCACACTTTATCATTGTCACATAGACTATCAAGGCTCTGGATCAACTCACCAGGACACCTCCATGACATCATCATGAAATCATTAACAATAATATAATAATATATACCCCTATTTTAAGGTGAAGTGCTGAAAAACATACTATTCAATCACTCATCTCAAAATAAAAACTTAAAAACACCAGGTGTCATTACATTATGTAAACTGAATAATTGAAAATAATTGAAATATTATATAAATCACATTTATGTTCCCATCACAAAATATCACCATGTAAAATCCTTAGATTAATTTTATGAATAATATGTAACCATATAAAAATGTTGTGAGATCCTTGGATTTGTTTTTATAAAGAATATGTAACCATCACAAAATTTCGTCATGGAAGGATCAATATTAATATTTTGGATCCTCATATGAGGATAAAATATATAAAATAAAATAACATTTCCTAATGAATTATTTATATGTTTAAGATATATATAGTAATAAACTTAAGGATATATGGAAGGGTATAATACCACCATGTGGTAAATCAAATTAGAGACAAATACCATACCCATAATGTCACAAACATGCACCTACTAGGTCTATATAAAATAATGGGAACCACAAATAAGTAGTTTGCCTATAGAGATTCATGGTAAAGAACATGGCACTATAGGCACTAGGCATATTCACGCCATAAAATTAATGTGCATGACAAATAAAATGACACCAATCATAGTATATGTGTGATATATATCATGGAATTAATCATAGAATATTAATTTATATATTTCAGAATCTACACACAAGAATGTAAGTACATGTAATAAATCATAATGCGAGGACATGTGATTCACAATACATGACACATGATAATTACATGAAAATTTTAGGATCCTCTATGGATAAGGGCTAGACAAGACACCATGCTCAAACATGTAGAAGCATACACATGTAAGAAATTAAAAAAAAAAAAAACAATCACATAATGTAAGAATGTTTTAATTTATGCATACAATCTAGATATCCATGTTACACATAACATGTATGTAATATAACATTAAATATAATTAATTCAAATGGCTCAATATGATAAATAAATATATCACCATAAAATATACTATATACAAATAAACATGATAAACCATGAGATAAGTTAGGGCATACAATGCATATCATCAGGCCTCTAGAGTGTGGGCACAAATATTTCTATATAACATTTTAAATTCCATAATCATATATAACCTATATATCCTTCATCTCACCCTATCAAAAAATACCATTAGAATCATGTGTGTAACATGTATGTTTAAACCTTTAACATAGGCATATAAGCATTATATGTATCAATTTATAAATTTTTTTAAAAAAATTTAAGATCTTTTTTCTTTTTATACCTTTCTTACAAGAAGAATTAAAAGAAGAAACCCAATGGTCACACACACAAAAAATAAATTGAAACTCAATTTAACAAAAATATAATCCAAAGGGCACAATAAAGAAAAAATTTGAAATAGGTGGGCTTAAGATCACAATAAAAAAAATTAAGAGGAAGATTCATAAAAATAAACAACTTCCTTGAGAACTCAATGCATGCTAGGATAAATGATATCAAAATATATGTTGTCATCATCAATAAATATAAAAAAGTGTTTACATGGGATCAATAATTAATGGAAAAGGGCTAGTGCAACATAAAAAGTAATGAAAGTAAGTGGTTAGAATAAATTTGAGGTAAAATAGAAAGTAACTACCAAAATTTCAAATATAACAGAGAGATAAATAATGCAATCAAACTTAAAGGAGGAAAGTATATAAAAGATACGAAATATAAAAAAAATAATATATGTAAAATAAAAAAAGTATATTACAATAAATATGTATTAATGGATTTCAATATATAGGCTAACATAGTTAACTAATTATCGCATATATAATGTTAAATCCTAAAAAATAAGAATTAGATGTGTCACTCAAAGTATTGGAAATGTAGTCACAAAATGTGTAGTAACCAAAATCACCATCCCAAAGATAGATATGTAGGGAGTGGTATTGAAGATCCACTTGATCCTCTTAATAACCATGTAATGGAATGTGTTGTGATAAAAAATGTTCTTATATATGATATATAAAAAGAGGATTTAAATAAATTCTAAAGTGAATGATTATGTACCATAGGTGTAAAAGATTAAATTATAAATTTTTTATATCTATGAGCTCTTATAGCATATGGAAGTGTTATATATATAGATGTATTAGGAACCATAATTGAAGCTGGTGATATAGTACTAGATATCACATACGATTAAATGATTCATTCCTTGCAAAGCATACTCAATTATCACATGTGTGATCTCAAAAAATGTATAAGTGGCTTAGAATTTGTACCCCAAATGTTATGTAATTTATTATCATATACAGACTTGAGATAATAATTTAGTGTATAAGGTATCGATCTCATTTTATTAAGCCATGGACATCCAAGAAACAAGATATATGATTTAGTATCCAATAAAACATAAAACCAAAAAAGTAGGGTCTTAATATTGATTATAATTGGTAGTGTAATACCACCTTAATATGTGGATTAATTTCCATTGTAACTATGAAGTATCATATTTATATTAATTAAATATCATTAATTATAATATCGATTGGATAAAAATGACACCATAATTATCTTTTTTATATAGATTTTGTTAATCATAATGTTATGTGTACTCAAAATATGTTAGTTAATCAAACCATGAATGTATAAAGGAACATTATTTGAATCATTATGTGGTATCTCATGGTCATATAATTTAATGGAAGGAACTTTCCATTGAGATATTAAAACCATTCCAATTGTGTTGTCAGTTTCATGCTCATGTGGAATGGTTGAGTGATGTGTATATGTTATCTAATGAATATTATATGTATTTGTAGTATTGTGATTTGGAAATGGATTTTTAAATATTTTAAATCATTGTTTAGGAAATGTGATAAATTAAGTAAATGAATAACTATAGAATTCAATTATAATGGTGATGTTATTTATGATATCTTTAATCTTATGTCATAATTTGAAGCATTTATTAGGTAATTATTTAAAATCTCAATGCTAATAACAATATTAGTTTACACTACAAATTGTAAGCAATGTTTGAATAATATATAATCAATATGGATCAAGCAATGTAATTACATTACATTCAAGAAAACATCAAAGAACTTTATGACTTGGGTCTTGTAAGCTTTTCAATTATCTATTGTTCCTAAAACTAGGAAAGATAAGCTTATCAGTTGGTTATGAAACCATATTAATAGTTTTGGAATCCTTAGATGGAATATAGGTGTATCATTAGTCTTATATTTTAAAATTTAATTTAATTTATATTTGGATGTGATATATTTGAAAAATATGTATGAATAATTCAACATATTTTCATATATAATATTAATCTCAATGTTACATAATACATGGAAAAGTTCATCAAAATATTCATAAGTACTAAACATGACTTTGTCCTTAAGTGGTGGGATTTGACTATTTAATAATATAATTTGAATCTCACTATCAAAATTTGATCTGAAATTTTTGTAAGAATGATTTTAAATTTAAGTAGTTAACAAGATGTTTAGTAGGTCATTGTTTGATTTGACAAAATTTAGAAAATGTGACCTTTTATCTAATGTCTATATAAAAAATTGTTAATAACATATCATCCAAATTTTTGAATCAATTAAGAGAACCCATAGTTAGGGCATATAACTAATATAAAGCATATTTGGTGAGACTTATAGTAAATCATCATGGTGAAAAATTAATAAAAAAAAAATAATCATTTTCATGATGTGAAAGATACCCATTTATTATATATAGTGTAAATACATGTATTTAAAATGAATGAGACAAGGGATGAAAATTGTCATCCATTTCTAATGGGTTTTATAAGCTGTTTATCCCTAAAATATAGATTTTGGAATATAGGGTTAAAGGGGTAGATATAGCCTAGGGTTAAAAATTGATATAATATCTTTAATGTAAGATAATTATTTTGAAAATTCAAATAAATATGTGATGAAATTAATATATTGATATATGCTAAAAATAGAAAGAAAAATTATGATATATATTGTAATGATGATGAAAATAGGATATTTATTTGGTTTTAATGATAATGTAGATATGGATTTGGAACATGTAGAAAGTAGACTAGATCTAGATTATGGATCAATCATTTAATTCTATAAATTAACTTTTATAGTGGTGAACACTTGCATCAACATGGGACATTTATGTTGATGATACTATTTAGATTAGATAAAGGTGTCTAGTACATAATACC
This sequence comes from Torreya grandis, assembly GCA_037957365.1. NCBI lineage: Eukaryota > Viridiplantae > Streptophyta > Pinopsida > Cupressales > Taxaceae > Torreya > Torreya grandis. The sequence goes on along the minus strand of JARHVA010008901.1, from coordinate 329,961 downwards.
TACTAAAATTAGATTCAACCATATATATGCTTATGGGATACATGTCACCCTTGGTCTAATGAATTTAGATCTAGGTCATGGATTATTACTCCATATCAAATGAGAAAACCTTAATTATTTATCTTCATAGTGGTTAAGGAAAAAATGGGTTAGTGGTCACATGGTGTTTATTTGATCTAAATACCCCTATATCAATGAGATCTTCCTAAATATCTAATACTTTGAAAAGGGCCTCACACTTATGTAGTTCTCCTCTATATTTTGGCTTGTATATGAATGATGAAATGTGTGTTAAGTATAATAGTGACCAAACATGTAACTTATAAAATGTGGCTCATGGAATGTTCCTTAAGTAATTTAGACCTGTAGATATGTTGTCCCTATTATTGATACAAAAATAGGATAAAATAGGGAAGTTTTGCTCACTTGAATTATTGATTGAGTGATATTAGGTCTATACCAAGTCTATTTCTATGTGAGGAATGAATGAGGGTTGATATTGTATGTGTGTGTCTATATATATATATATATATATATATATATATATATATATATATATATATGAATTTATTTGGATAATATCTCACTGTAGACACCAAAATTATGTCACACATGTACATAACTCCCTATGTTGAAACCCCCATTGAGCCTCTTTTCAATAATAATAATTAAATTTATCCTAACCCATGCTTTTACCCCACACAAATTTAATTAATTTTAAATATTTAATTAAGTTAATTAAAAACTACTTATGCCACCTTCCTTAGCCACCTCATCTTAAGACTAATTCTTACCCTCTGAGTCACCTCACGACTTAGTCCCCTAATCCTAACTACCCATGACTTATTCTTAACCTAAAAATAAATTTCTAACTAATTACATCCTTCTTAACCACCCATTTCTATTTTTTCCTAATAGATACCACACTTGGCATGAGAAAGAATATAAAACATTCTATTAACAACCCTTTTACCTATTCTTATGCCATCAATGTCGGTCAACCTATGATTGACATCAGTGGGATACTTGATGTTAGTTACTTTAGCCAAACTCAAAACTAATGCTCAGGTCTGCAAAAATCAAGAAAACTCAATTATTTGCATATAGGCTTTTGGCATTGAACTTTCTACATTCAAGCTTACTATTACTTTGCACAAATCAGTCTAGATCAAGAATTGATATGTTGAATAGAGCTTGGATTCTTATGAACTAGCAACACACACATGTCTTTTTGTTAGCATATTACTTCAACATGACTCACTAGAGCCATCTATCCAGTACCCATAGTTCATCCATTTAAATAGCTAAGTATATATTTGGTTTTTGGCAATTCCTTTAAATAATCACTTTATATTTACTTTAGATTCTACTATTTATCATTCCACAAACATCTTGATTCTCCCTGTAGAGGGTTTGTAAAACTCCTTCCCCTATTTTCTCTAATACAAACATACCAACCTTCTATCTAGACCCACCTGAGTTTTACACACTCCCTTATGACTCTTCCCAATCTTATAAAAATGACCAACATCTACCTCACAGCTCAAAAAACTCTCCAACAAACCACTACACCCTATTGCCTCTACTAACATCAGCCACATTATCAATGTTAGTCATATCATTGACATCAACCATACCTACTTACTGATATCTATATCTTAACCAACATCAACAATAATTGATTTCCACTAAACTCCTTGAACCTACCTCAACCACCTCTAATAAAATAAACAACTCATAGTATGTACACTATGTCACTCTCTATTGCACTCAGATTAAAAGAATGGTACAAAAATATCTCTCTTACTCTCTCTTTTATTTTTTTATTCATTACCAATTTTGTTTCAAAAAGTGGATTGTCATCCCTAAGGAAGTTTGACACTTCCAAGAACAAGTGCATAACTTGGCAGCCCACTCATATATCTACTAACAAATATTTTTGGGGGTAGTGCTTTCTTATTCATAGGTAGTCCTCCCAAGCCAAATAGGAGTGTTCAACATCATCTAGATACAATTCATAACCAATGTGGGTTCTCTCTAATCCCTAAATTTCATCTCTATTTCTCCTTAAAAATTAAATAGATTTAAAATTTAGTGAAACATTTCTAGCATGCCTGGTGGGACCTTGAAGTTTTCCTTGGGTTCATTACTTATTGTTAAGATTTCATATAGGTGAATTATACTAAAAATTTCATTCCTTGCACTTTCTTCTTATTTTCTCTCTCAAATAAAAATATTCAACATTTTATTTTCTATTTAAGGTCAATAAATTGAAATTTCTTATTCCTTACCACTCTTCTTTTCTCTTTGCCTCTAAAAGCAACTTATCATTTTTCTTACTAGTTAAGAGAATATATTCTCTATTTATTTCTTGCATGATCATTAGGATAAATAATTTCATTATCTACTCCTATTTCATTATTGTTTTCATTTGGATATAAACTTTTTAGATTTGGGTTTAAAACTTACTACACTTTATTGTTTGCTTGTTGCATATTTGCTCACCTAGTTAATTACAAGCATTATGAATGAATTGTAGTACACCTATGTTAAAAACCAAATTAAACTCACAAAAACAAACATCTAAACCCACTTGAAATGAGGCTCATCAATATTTTATCACCTAGTGGATCACCTTACCCTACCTAACTATCCTACTTGGACTTCACCACCAAGGCGAGAACCCACTATGTTCTCTAGTGGAGTATAAACTCTAGGCAGAAGGTATATTTTGGATATGTGACCTAGTTTGGCTTCAATTTCATGAAGTCTAGGGAACAAGCTCCTATAACAATACATGTACCTAGTCTAACATAGATTTCCTCTTGAGCACTAAAACTAACCTAAAACTAGTTCTAGATTGCTTTTTATTACTTTTTATAACCAAATTGTCTTCTCACTATATGATTAAGGTATAAGCCAACATGAGACTAAAATTAATCTCTAGGAGTTAATAATTAGTGGTTGTATGTTCTTTTTTTACTTTTCTATTACCTTCTATATTTTAGAGTTGGTAAGGATGTTTTTCTATTGATTCACAAAATCAACTCCATTTATAATACTCAGGTTATATAACTTGTTATATCAGGTTTTCTTAGTGTTCATTATCCTTACATAGACCTCTTTCATCTTCTATTTTACCTAGATTCTACCTCTAGGTTTCTAAAATATTAGGACTTTCATCTCCTAAGATATCATTGTGACTAACATCAGTTAATCCCACCGATGTCGGTAGACTTTACTACTGACATTAGTTAATCCCATCGATCTCAATAGACTTTAACTATCGACATTAGTCAGATGACTGACATTGATGACTACGTAATTTTAGTTTATTCAAAATAGCAAGCTAAAACAACCTACTTACCTACACCCAAACCTATTTTTATCTTATTTTATCACTAATATAGATTATTAATACTATTTATACATCTTCTTGCAAGGTATTGACATGAGCCCAAACCAAAATTCTTGCTGATTACACAAGCTGGTTACCACTTCCACTGTCCCCTCTTGTTGTTGATTTTATCATGGAGAATAATTCAGATATAGAGCATACTCCTACCCCCAAAAAAATTCCCATTGTACCTAAAGGATATCAATATTTTACTAAATTTCTTGATCGTAATGTGGTATCCCTTCAACATTACCTTGCCATGAGCCAAACCCGTAATTCTTCGGGTGACCAACTATATGGTATGCCAACTTCTCTAATGGAGACAACTTTAGTTTTAGTTGTCTCCAATTACTCAAAACACCACTTTGACAAATAACCCAACCATAAACAATGTCCAAAGTTTAGCATCACCAACTACCCAATCCCACCTAAACCCTGGCATGACTTCCCTACCTTCACAACCACAAGCAATTCAATCAAGTCTCACCCCATTTCTAAATTTGGTGGTACCTATTCCATATACTCTCACACCTATAATTACCTAAGTTATGACTCACCCTTCACCTAGTATAACCATGCCAATAACCAGACCTATAATAACATCCAACCAAAGCATAGTCTCTAACCTAATGGGACAACCCCCTTTTCTTTCCACTCCCCAACCTATGACTCATTATCCTTATGTTTTACCAACACAACCTCATCAAGCTATGTCATATTCGCCCTTCACTTCTTATCAGGCTCACTATAAATTAGGGGGTATCTCCCAAACCAATCCCCCTCTAGATCTCATTAAGAAGTGGATGGATAATATGTCTAATCTAGGGACATCTGTGTTGGGTTCAAAGAATGTGTTATATTATAATTAGATATATAATGAACCCATCCATCCTTCTATTCCTATTAAAACTTATCTAGGCCAGTGGGAACTCCCCAAATTTACTCATTTCTAGATTACAAAGGATACACAATACCATTTTCAACATTTAGGCATGCTTGTTATTTAATAGGGCATGATGATGAGTTATTACTTTACACTTTCCCTATGTCTCTTTTGATCACTACCTATATTGGTATAGCTCCATAACTTATCACACCCTTTTCTCATTTACCCAACTCACATAAATATTCTTAGACCATTTCTCTATTAACATTTATAAAAAGGTTTTTATTACAAACCTTTATTCTATTAGACAATTTGATGACGAGTCTATCATAGATTTTGTTTCTCATTGGAGAGGCTTAATGAATCAAATCTACTTCTCTTTACCCTAGCTTGAGCTTATTGAGATATTCTCAAGGGAATGTGCTAAGCATATTTCATCAACACTCCAAGTAAAAATTTTCCACACATTTGATGAGGCTTTTATAATGGTGTAAAAACTCAAGATTTAGGTTATAGATGAAGGCAAGGTTAAGTTTCATCGTAAGAATTCCAATTCCAAATCAAATGACTCCTCTTCTTATAAAACATCTATCTCTAACCAAAAATATAAATGCTCTACCAATGTAGTGATTATTAATCAACTTATTCCATAACCATGAACCAAATTAATTCCTCAACTTCCCAAATCTGACCAAGTAATTCTAACAATGGTATGAACAAAGACAATACACTCCCATTGGGAATCCTATACTTCCATTTTTGAAAAATTATTGAAACAAGGAGCCACAAACCTTCCTCAAATCAAGCATCCTATATAGTTTGAACCCTCGCATCCTATTCCAACTTGGTATATGGAGGATGAGTTTTATGGCTATCATCAAGTTAAAGGCCACAATTCAAATAACTGCAAAACATTTAAGAATATTATTCAAGACATGCTTGATAGGGGTGATCTAATCTTGGATAACCCTAATGCACATACTCATAAAAATATGTATGAGTTCAAATAACCTTTTCCTAACCATTCACCTAATCAAAATATTGTCCAGACCATAACTAAATCATGTAATCATAATATCCATATGGTTAATATGGTCTTTCCTTTACCTATAGTTCAACCTCTCCCATAATAGGACGTATCCATTTCACCTACTCCTCCCCCATAGTCAATGGTATTTTTTTTCCCATTCTTCCTCCTCAGGTAGAAGAGCCTATTTCACCCATTCCACTCTCAAATGAGGAAGAGCCTCCTTTACCACTCCTTTTGCCACTAAGAGAACTTGTATTTCTAGTTTCTTTTACACAAATGTTACCTATCCTCTTACAACTTGAAGACCATGCCTTACCCATTATGCAACCACATGTTGAGGGAAACATCATTCCTATGGTATTCCCTTTTGAGGAACCTGCTTCACCTACCTCTCCTCCACCAATAGAAATTAGTATCGTGTCCACTCCACCTTTTCACCTAGAAGTGTTAGTATTATCTACTCCTATATTAGATGAAAGACCTATTGTGCCTAATCCAATTCAAAAAAAATTACCACTTATTTTACCTATGTGTGATCATACATTACCTATTCCTCACCCACACATTTAAAGATTAATTATACCTATGATATACCCCCTTGAGTAACCCTCTTTGCCTACCTCTCCTCCACCCATGGAAGACCATGCCTTTTTTCCTATCTCTATTGAACAAGACCCTATTATGGCTCTTTCTCATTTTTGGCCCAAGGTAGTAGAGACTAATAATTTCCCTCCTTATCAATCACCTCAACTTTTTAAAGAAAAAATTGTAAGGCCTACGTCAAATTCATCTAAACCCTTCTCATGGCTAATGAAAAGTCTAGATTTCTCAACTCCACAAAACTAGATCAGGTGGCATTTTGGGATGGACTTATAACTCCTTATCCTACACAATGAGTGTCAAACATTACCACTAACCCTCTCACTGCCCTTTACCCTAAGGTATTTGAAAAATCAAGATCTTCTTCATAAAAATAACCAAAATCTCATCCATCTATGCCAGATCCCTCACCCTGATAGGCATCTGCCACATTGAAGTAGATCAGGTCTTTAGGCATATGTCTGGTCTCTAATCTAATTCATCCATAGGTGAAATTAGATCTAACTCTCCAACCACAAGTTGGAGTTTCATTGCCTAAACTATATATAATTTTTAAACTTCCTAGATCTCATTGATCTTTCCCTCTTTAACCCTCAACTTTACCATCAATTTTAGGATTGAAACCCTCTACTTTAGTTAAAGTATCACTAATCCAAGAAAAAAAAAGTCTAAGTTATCTTCACTACTCCCTTTGACACCTGGTAGACATTTCACATTTGATACCATAATACCTAACACTAAGAAAGTGTCAAAAAAACATGTAACTCCACCACCACCTAAAAAGGCACCATACAAAATCACCCCTATGACTCTTAAACAAAAGAATTTGTCCACTCCTATTACAACAATAAGTGTTAGCCCACTCATAGGATCTTAAATATTTTTCCTACATCAATTATTACAATCTTCCATAATAAATCTTCCTCCCATTAAGCCTCATAGTCCTTTTAGATAAAATCCATCTTCATTTGATGGTACACAAGTGTGTCTATATCATCATTCACCTGGACATGATACTAAGAGTTGTAAATCTCTCATAGTAGTCATTCATCAACACTTTGATGTCAAAACTCTCTTTGTTGATACTCCCACTAACTTTATTTCTATTCCACCTCTAGCATCCACAATGCTCATATTGTCCCACCTAAATTTAAACCCAAAGATGGTGTACCCCTGTTTACACCTCCTTCACCTATGTTTTATATCATTGTAGTTAATGTTACCATGTGGTTATAAAATCAAAAGTATAAAGGTAAGTGAAAGTTCACTACTCCTTTGGATCATCCCTTCTCTAAAGACACTCCTCCTTTGAATCTAAATATTTCCATCTTGGGTGTCGCAAAACCAACATCTTCAAAAGTTATCCAAAGCTAGATGGTGAAACAACTTCACTAAACTCCTATGAAAATGTCCTTGTTTGAGTTAATCTAAAACTCACCCCAACACTATAAATCTTTGATTAGTTCCTTACAAGTGGTTGAGATACAACCTAATTATCCCTAACCTCTTGCATCTTTTGTTATCTCTCTTAATTCCATCTCTTTGAATTCCTTCAGTGATTCAAAAATTCCACTTCAACACCCTGAAGATAAGGATTCTACTCTTTTTATTATGTCATATATCAATCAAAATCATGTCAAAAGAGTCATGATCAATGGGGGAGCTAGTATTAATATTATCTCCACCCATGCCTATAAACACCTAGCTCTTCTTGATAATTACATGTCACAAACTAATGTGGTGCTCCACTCCTTTAATGATACCACAACTACTACAGTTGGAACTATTATCTTAAATATCCATGTAGGTCCCTACATAATTCTTGATCTCTTCTATGTTGTAAAAGGAGAGTTTTAATATAACATACTACTTGGATGACCTTAGATATGTGCTATGGCATGTGTGCCCTCAAATTTACACTATTGTGTCAAGTTTGAGCATAATAGACAAATACATGTTATACCCACCAACCCACCTCCATTTAAAACATGAAACATGACTTATAGTCCCAATGATTTTATCATTCCATTAAAGACATCATCTTTTTAGCATGATACTTCTGAAGCTTCCACAAGATCTACTACCCTAATTACATAGATAATGACAACATATATTCTTGACAAGATCCCATGGAGGAAACTTTCAAGTGTTCATCACTCATAGAATATTGTTTGTTGATGCTAGACATGATCCATACTCCATAAGAGTATGGATATCTTCATATGCACCCAACTTATGATCCACATATTGGGATGGTCATTCATTATGGCCCCCTAACCTTTAAACTAATTTAAAATATGGGGGAATTGATCAGGCTCCTACTATCAGAAATCCACCCTCTTCACCAAAACCATTTACCTATGACTTCTCTTTCCTGAGAAATCCTAGCTTCACTCACACTTATCTTTATAGGTGTGCCTAGAAAGGATTTAGTTTGGGTCATTAGTAGCAGGGTGTTCATATACCCATTGAATATCCCCTAGGAAAATCATTTAAAATGCCAAAAAGAGGCATGGAGTGGGTTATGATAAACAAAATAAACTCACCAAAACTTCCCATGTACCAATTATTGAAGAGATAGTCTCTCCTTCTTCATCTTCTTCTCCAATATCACATACCAAATCAAAGGTATCTATACCTCCTAAATTTTTTTCAATAAATGCCATCCATTTGGGGCCTCTCACCTATCACCAGGGTAAGGAAATAAGGTCCCTTACTCTCATTCATCCTGAAATGATTGATGAATATTCTCCCACTATTAACAATATCCAATGCCAAGATTATGATGTTATTCTCACATATATGGGTGTAAATGATTCCTTGATCCAATGATCACTCCCATCTGAAACATAAGCTATGTTAAACGAATCAACGATTAACATCAATTTTACCTCTCATGGTAACCCTCATGTCCTCAAGATTGGCCAATATTTAGATTCCTCTAAGAAAGCTAATTATGCCACATTTCTTAATAACCATAGCAAAGCCTTCACTTGGTCTTATAATGACATGCATAGTATTGACCCCACTATCATCACCAATCAAGATGTTAAACCTATTAAGTAGAAGCTTCTCAAAATGCATCCTCATATTACTCTCCTTATCAAAGAAGAGATCCAACACCTCTATTCTATTAACTTTATCCAGCCCATCAAATACCTGCACTAGGTTTCCAATATTGTTCCTATCATAAAAATTACTAAAAAAATCCATATTTGCACTAACTACTATGAATTAAACATTGATTGTCTAAAAGATGACTTCCCATTGCCAAGTATCAACCAACTTATTGATCTAACAATTGGCCATGAGATGCTATCACTTATGGATGGGTTCTTAGGATATAATTAAATCCTAGTTGCTCTTGAGGATCAACACAAGACAAATTTCATTACCTCATGGGAGACTTTCTATTATTGGGTCATGCCTTTTAGTCTAAAGAACATTGGTGCCACCTACTAATGTGCCATGACTTACATCTTCCATGATCTCGTAAACAAAATTATGGAAGACTACGTGGATGACTTACTCGAAAAGTATAAACTTCACCAAGATCACTTGATGATTTTCAAAATCATATTCACTCATCTCCTCTAATATAACGTTAGACTAAACCAAAGAAATGTGTCTTTGGTGTCCTTCTTGATAAGCTCTTAGGATTTATCATTTCTCTCCATGGTATTAAAGTTGACCCTACTAAGGTTCAAGTAATACTAGAGATTCCTCTACCTACTAATACCAAAAAACTCCATAGCCTACAAGGCAAACTTTTATCAATCTATCGCTTCATTTCTTAGTTGTCAAATCATTTCCAACCTTTCACCATCTCCTCAAAAAAGATCTCTCCTTTCATTTGAATATAGATTCCCAAGAAGCCTTTGATGTTCTCAAACAATATCTCCTTTCCCCATTGGTTCTTATTCTACCTAAGAAAAATCAACCTTTCTACCTTTACATCTCCATATAGACCATTCTCTATGTGCTACGATTGCACATCATTATGATCACCATCGAGAACAAGTAGTTTACTACATAAGATGCACACTTATTGATTATGAAACTTGATATACCCATACAAAAAACCTTTACCTTGTGTTGGTATTTTTAGCCTCCAAGCTCTGCCACTACCTCTTAAATCATAAAACCTACGTGGTCACCCATATTGATCCCCTCAAATACATGCATTCTAATCCATACCATAGCTAACATGTATCTCAGTGGTATAGACACTAAAATAGATTCACACACATGTGTAAACTCCCTACGTCAAAACCCCCCTTGAGCCATATTTCAATAATAATGATTATCCTCCTTAACCCATGCTTTTACCCCTCACATATTTAATTAATTTGAAATATATAATTAAGTTAATTAAAAAATCCTTTTTCCACCTTACCTAGCCACTTCATCCTAAGACTAATTCTTACCTGATGAGTCACCTCAAGACTGAGTCCCCTTATCTTAACTACCCAAGACTTGTTCTCACCTCAAAAATGAGTTCCTAACCAACTACATCCTTTTTAACCTCCCATTCCTACCATTTATTAATAGATACCACACTTGGGATGAGGATCAACAAAAAATAGGCTCAAAATAGTAGTTTTACCTATTATTATACCACTAATGTTGGTCAACCCATGATCAACATCAGTAAGATCACTGACATTAGTTATATAAGCCAAAATCCAAACTCATATTTAGGTTAGTATAAATCAAGAAAACTCCTTATTTACATACAAGATTTTGACATTCAATTTTTGACATTTTAGCTTATTTTTATCATGCATAAGTCAATCTAGATTACAAACCAAAATATTAAGAACTAGAAACACCTACCTATTTTCTATATTTGTGACATCAATTTAGATTACCTGATAGGAGCCATCCATTTGGCACTTATCATTCAATCACCATTACAGCTAAGTACATCACTTATTCTATACATCTTTTAAACAATTTATAATTACTTTATACCTATTATTCATTATTTTACACATTCCTGACAAAACCTCTGTGAGGGACTTATAAATCTTACCTACTTATTTCCCCTTGACCTAACACACCAAACCTCTAACCAAATCCATCTAAACCATACTATCTCTCATACACACACAACTCTCCCCAACTTTCTAGACCTAACCAAAACCATTTTTCAGACCTAGAAAAGCCTTCTGCAAGCTTCTAGGCAATTATTTCCCCTATCAACCTCAACAACCTAATTGTCATCGGTCACCTTCACCCACTAACCTCAGAAACATAACCGATATCAGTCACTTCCTTGCAACCTCTATAGCATTAGTGACGTCAACAACATGGATTTCCTAACCTTTCTAAAACCTACCCAAACAAATTCCAAAATACAAACAGAACATACCACCTATACTTTATTACTTTCTACTACACTCAGGTTATGAATAATGATAAAATTTTCTCTATTTTACTCTCTCTTTTCCTTTATTTTGGTTATTTATTACTCTTTCGTCCCTCAAAAGTGGACTGTCATCTCTAAGGAAGTTTGACACTTCCTAAAACAAGAACATAGCTTGGTATCCCATTCCTAACAAACATTTGTGGTAGTGCTTTCTTACTTACAGGTAATCCTCCCCAGTAAAAGAGTAGTGCTCACAATGTTTGGATACAATGTGCAAATCAATTTGGGTTCATTCTAATCACTTATCACTATCATTCTTCTATATTTTTCTTTAGATTTGAAATAGACAAATTTTAAGAAAACATTTCTGGCATGCCCAGTAAGATCCTAGAGTTTTCCTTGGGTTCATTGCTTGTTTTAAGCATTCATATAGGTTAATTATAGTGAAATTTTTTTCTTACACTTTCTCCTTTTCTCTCTTAAAATGAAAACTATAACATTTTATTTTTTGTTTAAAGGCAATAAACCAAAATAGCTTCTTTTCTCTTTACCTTTAAAAATAATTTATCATTTTTTTACAAGTTAAAATAATCTCTTCTTTACTTCTTCTTGTATGCACATTAGGATATTGAATTTCATTCTATACTCATATTTAATTTTCATTTTCATTCATATCTAAACATTTCAAATTTGGGTTTAAAACATACTAAACTTCATTATTTTCTTGCTACATATTAGCTCACCTAATTAATTACAACCATTATGAATGAGTTATAGTACACTTATGTTACACAACCAAATCACACTCACAAAAACAAACATCTAAACTCACTTGAGAAAAGGCCCATTAGGATTTCATCACCTGGTGGATCATGTTACCCTACCTAACTATACTACTTAGATTTCACCACCAAGGGGTGAACCCACTCCATTCTATATAAAAATATAAACTCTAGGTAGAAGGTATATTTTGGCTAAGTGGCATGGCTTGGCTTTAGGTCTATGAAGTGCCATGATCAAGATCTTATAACAAGCCACGTACCTAGTCTAACATAGATTTCCTCTTGAGCACTAAAACTAACCTAAAACTAGATTTAGATTGCTTTTTTATACCTTTGATAACCAAATTCTCTTTTCACTATCTGATTAAGGCATAAGCCAACATGAGACTAAATTAATCTCTTAGAGTTAATAATTAGTTGTATGTCATTTTTTTGCATTGCTATTGCCTTTTATATTTTATAGTTGGTAAAGACATTTTCTTATTGATTCACAAAATCAACACTATTTATAATACTCAATTTGAATAACCTGTTATATCAAGTTTTTTAAGTGTTCTTCTTTCTTACACAGACCTCTTCCATCCTCTATTTTACCTAGATTCTAGTTTTGGATTACTAAAACATTGAATTTTTCATCTCCCAAGATATCATAGTGATTGACATCAGTTAACTACACTAACATCAATAGACTTTAGCCATCGACATAAATTAATACCATAGATGTCAAAAAACATTTACTATTGACATCAATCAAGTGACCAATGTCAACAATTGTGTAATTTTGATTTTCTCAAAATAGCAAGCTAAAATAACTCACTTATCTACACCTGAACCTAGTTTTTCCTTATTCTATCACTAATATAGAGTATTAAGACTATTCTTAATTCTTTTTACATGGTATTGACGTGAGTTCAAGCTAAAATTCTTATTGATTATGAAAGTTAAAAACCATTCCACCTTCCCCTCTTCCTTATAATTCTATCATGGAGCATACTTTAGATCCATAACACACTCCTATCCCCAACCAAATTCCCATTTTGCTTGATGGAGATCAAGATTTTTCTATATTTATTGATCATAATGTGGTAGCCCTTCAACATTACCTTACCATGAGCCAAACCTATAATTCCTTAGGTGACCCAATTTATGGTATACTAACCTCTATAATGGAGACAACTTCAGTTTCAATTGTCTCCACTTTTTTCCCCATGGTTACTCAAACCACAACTTTAAGAAGTAACCCAACCTTAAATAATGTCCAAAGTTTAGCATCACCAATTTCCCAATCCCACCTAAACCCTAACATGAATTTACAACTTTCATAACCACAAATAGTTTAGTCAAGTCATACCCCATTTTAGAATTTGGTGGTACCTATTACATCTACTTTCACACTTATAATTACCTAAGTTACAATACACCCTTCATCTAGTCTAACAATTCCAATAACCCAACCTATAATAAAAACATCCAACCAAAGCATAGTCTCTAACCTAACATGACAAGCCCCTTTTCTTTCTTTCCCCTAGCCCATGACTCAATATCCTTATGTTGCACCAACACAACCTTAGTAAGCTATGTCATACACTCCCCCTACTTCTTATCAAGTTCCTTATAACTTAGGAAGTATCTCCTAGACTAATCCCCCTCTAGACCTCATTAAGATGCTGATGGACAAGATGTCTATTCCAGAGACATCCACTTTTGGTTCAAGGAATGTATTATCTTATGATTATATTTGTAATGAACCCATCCATACTTCTATGCCTATTCACCCTTATCTAGGCTAATGGGAAACCCCCAAATTTACTCATTTCTAGAGTAAAGAAGACCCAAAACAACATTCATGAGTATTTAGACATACTTTTTATTTAATAGGGCATGATGATGAATTATTACTTTATACTTTACCTATGTCTCTTTCGAGTGCTACCTTGGATTGGTATAGCTCTATACCTCAGCACTCCCTCTTCTCATTTACATAACTCGCACAAAGATTCCCAAACCATTTCTCTATTAACATTTCTAAAAAGGTTTCTATTATATACCTTTATTCTATTAGATAATTTGATGATGAGTCTATCACATATTTCATCTCTCATTGGAGAGGCTTGATCAATCAACTCTTTTTTCCTTACCCCAACTTGAGCTTATTGAGATCTTCTCAATGGCATGTGCTAAACACATTTCATCCACACTCTGAGTACAAACTTTTTGCACATTTGATGAGGCCTTTACAATGTCATGGAAACTTAGGATTTAGGCTATAGATGAAGGCAGAGTCAAGCTACATAGTAAGAACACCAATTCTAAATCAAATTAATCCTCCTCTTATAAAACTTCTCCTTCTAACCAAAAATATAAAGGCTCTACCAATGTGGTGGATGTTAAATCAACTTCATCCATAACCAAAAACCAATCTAATTCCTCAACTTCCCAAAATTTGACCAAGCAATTCCAACAATGGTATGAACAAAGACAATGCACTTCAATTGGAGAGTCATATACATCCATTTTGGAAAAACTATTATAATAAGGTGTCATAACTCTTCCTCAAATCAAATCTCTTATATATTTTGATCCCTCCCATCCTATTCTAACTTGGTACAAAGAAGATGAGTTTTATGGCTACCATCAAGTTAAAGGTCACAAATCTAATAACTGTAAGGCATTCAAAAACATTGTTCAAGACATGCTTGATAGAGGTGATATCATCTTAGATAAACCAAATGCACCCCCTAATCAAAGTATGGATGTGTTCAAACACCATTTTCCTAACCATTCACCCAATCAGAATATTGGTCATACCATGACTAACTCATGTGATCATAATATCCATATGGTTAATATGGTCTTTCCTTTACCTCGAGCTCAACATCCACCTCAACAAGAGGTACCCATTTTATCGACTCCTCCCCCATAGTTAGTGGCATTTGTATTTTTCATTCTTCCTCCCTATGTAGAAGATCCTATTTCACCCATTCCATTCTTACATGAGGAAGAGCCTCCTTTGCCACTTCTTTTGCCATTGGATGAGCCAATATTTCCATTTCCTTTTGCACCAATGTTACCTATACTCTTACCACTTGAAGACCACACCTTAGCCATTCTGTAGCCACATGTTGAGAGGAACATAATTCCTATGTTATACCCTTTTTAGGATCCTTCTTCACCTAATTCTCCTCCATTGATAGAGAACAGTACCCCATCCACTCCACCTTTGTACCTAGAAGAGTTAGTGTTATCCACTCCTACATTAGATGAGAGACCTATTATGTATAATCCAATTCCACCACTCTTACCACTTATTTTATGTATATAGGATCATAATTTAACCTTTCCTCACCCACATGTTGAGGGATAAATAATACCTGTGCTTTACTGCCCTGAAGAACCCTCTTCACCTACCTCTCCTCCACCCATGGAAGACCATGCCTCTTCTCCTATCTCTATCAAAGAAGACCCTATTATGGATCTTTCTTATCTTTAGCATAGATTAGCAAAGACCAACATTTTCCTTCTTACCCAAACACCTCAGCCTTCTAAAGACACAACTATAAGGCCTATTTCAACTTCATCTAAACCCTTCTCACAGTTGGTGAAAAGTCTAGAAATTCTTGACTCCATGAAGCTAGATCATGTGGCATTTTGAGACCAACTTAAAAATCTTTATCCAACACAATAAGTGTTGACCTTTACCACTAACCCTCTTACTACCATTTACCCCAAGGTCTTTGACAAAGCTAGAGCTTCTTCACCCAAAGCACCTAAAGTTAATCCATCTATGTTAGAACCCACACCCTCACAAGCATCTACCACATTAAATTAGATTATGACTTTAGGAATTTTCCATGTCTCTAATATAATTCATCCATAATTGAAATTAGATCCAACCCTCCAACTTAATGTTGGAGTTTCTTGGCTTAAACTACATAAAAATGTTAAGCTTTCTAGATCTCACAAATCTTTCCCTCTTCAACCCTTAACTTTACCATCAATTTTGGGATATCACCCCTCTACTTTAGTTGGAGTATCACAAATCCAAGAAAAAAAAATGATAATTTACCTCCAATACTACCATTGAGACCTAGTAGGCCTTTCACATCTGACACCATGATACCTAACACCAAAAAAGTGTCAAGAAAAATGTAACTCCACCACCAGCAAACAAGGTGCCATGAAAAATTACCCATGTGACTTATAAACAAAAGAAGATGTCCACTCCTATTACCACAATAATTCCAAGCTTACCTACAAGCTCTCAAACCCTTTTCCTATGTCAATTGTTACAATCTTTCATAATAAATCTTCCTCCAATTAAGCCTTATAGTCCTCTTGAAATAAATCCATCTTGGTTTGATGATACATAATTGTGTATATATCCTCATTCACCTAGACATGATACTAAGAATTGTAAAGCCCTCACAATAGTCATTTGGTAAAAATTTGATGTCGACACTCTCTTTGTTGATACTCCCATTAACCTTCCTATTATTCCACATATAACATCCACAATGCCTCCTACTATTCCACCTAAATTCAAATCCAAATATGTGATTGTACCACCTTTGCCACCTCCTTCACCTATATTTTATATCAACATAGTTAACATGGCCACATGATCATGATACCAATAATATAAAGGTAAAGAAAAGGTCACTTCTCCTTAGGCTCATCCCTTTACTGAAGACACTCCTCTGAATCCTAATTTTTCCATCTTAGGGGTCCCAAAACCAACATCTTTAGATGTTATTCAAAGTTTGATGGTGAAATAGCTTCACCAAACACTAGTGAAAATGTCCTTGTATGAGTTAATCCAAAACACATCCCAACACCATTAAGATTTTATTAGTGCTTTGTAAGTATTTGAGGTACAACCTCATGATCCCTAACCTCTTTCAGCTTTGGTCATCTCTCTTAATTCCATCTCCCTAATTTCATTTAGTAATTCAGAAATTCTACTTCAACACCCTAAAGATCAAGTTTTTTCCCTTTTTATTACCGCATATATTGATCAAACTTGTGTCAAGAGAGTTGTGATGGATGGGGGATCTAGTATTAACATTATTTCCACCTATGCCTATAAATAACTACCTCTTCCCTAGAATTGCATGTCTCAAATCGACATGGTACTCCACTCCTTTAACGATACCATAGCTACTACGATGGGAACTATTGTCTTATATATCCATGTAGGTCCCCACACAATTCCCAAACTCCTATATGTTATATAATGATATTTCCAATATAACATCCTACTTGGAAAACCTTGGATACATGATATGGCATGTGTACCCTCAACTTTGCACTGTTGTGTCAAGTTTGAACACAATGGATAAGTGCATGTTATACCCACTGACCCACCTCCATTTAAAACATGCAACATGATATATATTTCTAATGATGTTCTCATTCCATTGGAGATATTATCTTCTCTACATGATCTTATGAAGCTTTCACAAGATCCACTATCCTAGTTACATAGATACTGATAACATAAATTCTTCACATGGATCCCATGGAGGAAATTTTTAAACATTTGTCACTCAAAGAATATCATTTGTTGTTGTTTGACATGTTCCATACTCACAATATTATGGAAAACTTCAAATGAACCAAAATTATGATCCTTTCATTGGGATGGTCATTCCTTATGGGCCCCCTAAACTTTGAACTAATTTCACATATGGGGGAATTGATCAGGATCCTAGTGTCAACAATCTATCCTCTTCACCACAACCATTTACTTATGACTTCTCTTTCCTAAGCAAGCCTAGATTGACATAAACCTATCTCTATCAATGTTATTGAAAATTATTTGGTTTGGGTCATTACAAGTATGGTGCCCATATGCCTATTAAATATCCCACTAGCCAAACCATTGAAAATGTCAAAAAAAAAGGCATGGTGTGGGTTATGCTAAACCAACTAAACTCACTAAAACTTCCCATGTACCAATTATTTAAGATCCAATATATCACTCTCCACCTTATTTTCCACCATCACTTATCGAATTAGAGGTATTTATACATCTTAATTTTTTTTCCAATAAATGCTATCCATTTGGGGCCTCTCACTTATTGCTAGGGTAGATAAACAAGGTCCCTTCCTCTTGTTCATCCTAAAATAATTGATGAAGACTCTCCAACTATTAACACTATCCAATGTCAATATGATGACATTATTTTCATGTACATGGGTATAGATGATTCCTATATCTAATGATCACTCTCATCTAAAACATAAGCTATGTTAAATTAATCAACCACTGACATCAATTTTTCCTCTCATGATAACCCCCACATCCTTAAGATTGGCCAATCTTTGAATTCCTCTTAGAAAGCTGATTATGCCATATTTTTTAATAACCATAGTAAATCCTTCACTTGGTCTTATAATTACATACTTGGTATTGACCCCTCTATCATCACCCATAACATTATCATCAATCAAGATGATAAACCTATTAAGTAGAATCTTCACAAGATGCATCCTCATATTGATCTCCTTGTCAAAGAAGAGCTCCAATGTGTCATTTCTCTTAAATTTATACAACCCATCAAATACCCTTAATGTATTTATAATATTATTCCTATCAAAAAAGTAACTAGAGGATTCCACATTTACACTGACTATCATGACATAAACCTCACTTGTTCAAAATATGACTTGCCATTGCCATGTATCAACCAAATTTTTGATCTAATAGCTGGCCATGAGATGTTATCACTTATGGATGGGTTCAATAGATATAATAAAATCTTGGTTACTCTCAAGGATCAACATAAGACAACCTTCATTACCCCATGGGGGAATTTTTGTTATTAGGTCATGCCTTTTGGTATGAAGAACACTAGTGCCACTTATCAATGTGTTATGACTTACATCTTCCATGATCTACTACACAAAATTATGGAAGATTATGTGGATTACTTACTTGGAAAGTTTAAACTTTGCCAAGATCACTTGAAAATTCTTAAAATCATATTTACTCATCTCATTCAATTTAACATTCAACTAAACCCAAAGAAATATGTCTTTCATGTTCTTTCCAGTACATTTTAAGGCTTTATTATTTCTCTCCATGGTATTGAGGTTGACCTTGCTAAGGTTAGAGCAATACTAGAGATTCTTTTACCTACTAATATCAAATAACTCTATAGCCTACAAGGAAAACTTAAGTCAATTCTCTACTTCATCTCCCAGCTATTAGATCATTGCTAACCCTTTCACCATCTCCTCAAAAATGATGTTTCCTTCCATTGGAATATAGACTACCAAGAATATTTTGATGCACTCAAATAATATCTCCTTTCCCCACCAATTCTTATTCCACCTAAGGAAAATTAGCCTTTCTATCTATACATCTCCATAATAGACCATTATCTAGGTGCTATGATTGCACATTGAGATGATAACTATTGAGAACATGTGGTTTAATACATAAGTTGCACACTTATTGATTATGAGACTTTATATACCCATACCAAATAAAATTGCCTCGCATTATTCTTTTTAGCCTCTAGGCTTTGCCATTATCTTCTAAATCACAAAACCTACATGGTCACCCATATTTATCCCCTCAAATACATGCATTCCAAGCCATGTCACGACCAATGTGTAACTTGATGGCTCATTCTCCTTTCTAAATTTGAATTGGATTTTATTCAACAAAATTCTATCAAAGGGAAAATAATCACTGACCAGTTAGTTGTCACAGCTTTGCTTGAAAACCAACATTTAAACCTTGAATTCCTTGATGAATCCATCACAATGCTCTCTACTAATGACATTTCCTATCAAATGATGATGTTCTTTTATGGATCTAAATGTTAATATGGTGGGGGTGAAGGGGATATTCTTATTCCTCTAGATGGAGAGCTTATGCCTTTATCATTTAAACTAGATTTTGAATGTACTAACAACATGATTAAATATGAGGCTTTATTCTTAGGGATTCAAATGGCTCTCTTCTTAGGTATCAAATCCATAGCCATTATTGGTGATTCTTGTCTAGTGGTTAATCAACTTAATGGTTCCTACCTATGCAAAAACAAAAGTTTTTAGTGGTATAAACATTATGTAAATACACTACTGGTATCATTTGACTCTTATCTCTTACAAACTATTCCTCAATCCACAAACATGTTTGTTGATACAATGGCTTCACTTGCTTCACACATACCTTCTTCAGCATCTTCTTCTAAAATCTATTACTGTACATCACTTCACATTACCCACTTATGCATCAACTAACATCCTTTTATTAGAACTGTAACATCCAACCCACATGACTTATGGTACAAGAAACTCATGGATTATCTTTCCTTTTCTATTACCCCTTCTGATCTCTCCAATAATGGGAGACATGCCTTCATAAAATGTGTCACTCTTTACACTATGCTAAGGGGACTTATCTACAAGAGAGGTTTGATGGTATCCTTCTTATATGCCTCACTATTACTAAGACTCCCTTAACTATTAAGGATGTCCATGATGGGATTTATGGTGGACATTTCAATAGTTACATAGTTGCCAAGCATATCCTTTGACTAGGCTATTATTGGCCAACACTCCATCAAGACTATAGTGATTATATTTGGTATTATGTCAAATGTCAAGAACACACTAACCTCTTTCACATTCCAAGTCATGAATTAGAAGTTGCCAAATACTTTTGTCCCTTCTCCCAATGGGTCTTGGATCTAATCAGAGAGATTAACCCTCATTCATCCCTCTATCACCATCTATCATTATTACCACTGAATACTTCACCAAGTGGGTTGAGTCCATTCCTCTCATCTCCACTAAGGCTTATAAAATTATTGACTTTATCACACATCACATCATCTATAATTTTGGTGTTCCACATAAAATTATAATAGATAATGGAAAATATTTCAAAAATAAAGTTGTCCAAAGTCTCTGTGATACATTTGGAATCAAATTAAGCTTCTCATAACCATACTATCCACAAGAAAATGGATAGGTAAAAGCTTCTAACAAAAAATTGAATAAAATTATCATGAATTTAGTCAATGATATAGGTAAGGATTGGCACATGCACATTCACTTTGCTTTATGAGCTTACCAGAATAAGAATCAAATCCCTATGGGTGCTGCACCTTTTTCATTGGTGTATGGTATGGAAGTTGTTTTGCCTCTTGAGTTTTAGATTCCTTCTCTTCAAATTTATCTAAAATACATACTTACTAATGATTAAATTCACCAAGAACATTTGTCTTAACTCAATTTTATTGATGAACACCATCTCATAGCCCTCAACCACCTCCAAATCTATCAAAAGTATATCAAACATGCTTACAACAAAAACCTCAAAGAGTGAGATTTCAATATTGGAGATCTCATCAAAGAAGAAAATCAACATGTGATGAACATGGAGAAAAGCAAAGGTGGTAAGTTTGCTCCTAATTGGCTTGGACCCTATATCATAACTCACAAGTATGGCTTATTAACTTATCACTTGTCATCTCTCAAAGGAAGGCCATAACCTGAGCCTTTAAATGACTTATACCTATGACAATTATTTTTATAAATAAGCATCACTTCACCTCATGTTTTAACTTGAGCTCATCCCTTGAGTACCCCTATTACATTCATTTCCCTACCTCTTAACCCTTACTCCTACTTAGTTAACTTATGAAGTGCTATATTTCTACCATCAAAGAGGAAAACTCCTAATCCTCTATAGATTTGTCCATGACTAAAAGTAGACAAAAAAGGGATATGTAGACAAATTATAATCTCTAAGGTCCTAATTCTTAATGTAGACTGCTCTCTTAAAGGACAACTATGTAACCTCTCTTTGTTAATATCAATAGACTCCTCCCTTGAAGGATAGTTATTTAAAAATAAATAAAAAATTCTTAGACCACTCCCTTGAAGGATGGCTAGGCCAATATTTGTTATCAAATAAGAATACAAATAAAAAATATTCTCATATTGATCATATTCATACGACCTCAAGACATACAAAATACCCACTCTCAAAATCCCATTGTAGGCTTCCCGCATTGATCATCTTACAAAAAAAACTTTTAGTCTAGGACTTTCCTATATTCACTCTTGAGTGACCCAAAATAGGGGCATATCATCCCCAATTCGAAGGTTATGTTACCCAAACACTTTCACTCATTTACCCTTTTTTCCTTCATAATCTTTCAAGGGACTTTCAACTCACTTAACACAAGGTGAACATGACACTTGTCTAGCAAAAAAATGGTCCAATGATGTAAAGCATGAAAGAGGCTCATATTCTTGAGCCTATTTATGTTATTATTATGGTCTTTGCTAGTACACAAGAATTTTGCCTCTTGAGTTTCCCATTTAAATCACATGTCGATTTGTCTACTAAGATTAAAATGTCATACAAAAAATATCAAGCCTACTCCATTTTTTTTAAGAATACACCATCACAAACATGGAAAAATGTTGAAATAAAATAACATAACCAATATTGATTTTATGCATACACCATCACAAATATGGACAAATTCTAAGATGAAGCTAACAAACCAACTATGCATATACCATCACACATATGGAAAATGCTAATATAACTCAACTAACATGCTCAAATTAACATAATATAAAAATAAATATCCACATCAACATCATCACACTCATAATAAACACATCTCAAAATCACAATAAATATACATATCACACACACACACACACACACACACACACACACACACAATCAACATACATGTACATCGATACATCATCACAATATCATCTCTCTCTCAAAATATACATCTGTTATCTTGAGCTCATAGGCCGGTGTGCATATAACACATAAAACAAAAGTAAACTATAGCACTAAGAGTCCTTAAGGATCTGTACATGGTCATGAAGAAGCAGTGTCATCACCACTCTCCATCCATTTACATCTATGTGAGCTAGAATTCATGTCATGCGACAAAGATCTCTCATACTCTTTAAACTTAAAATACCTTTAAATCTATTATAACTCCCTGATGGCCCTCTCATAATAGGAAATCTCATCAAGGGAAGTAGTATATCTCACCAGAGATATAATTTATGGTGGTCCTATCATACTAACTAAAAGCCTGACCTATAATATTCCCTATGGTGGAGGAGGAGTAGCCTAACTTGGTACTCTCAAACTATCCATCTCAACTATTAGTGTAATAACTTGACCCTATAACACCATGACCTGGCCTTGTAGTGCCCCAACCTAGCCCTGTAGTTCCCCCACCTAACCTTGTAATGTCTCCACCTATCCTTATAAGGCTAATAACTTTTCCTAAGCTATATTTATATCTTGCACTATTTCATCCCATGCTTGTATGGTTGCATGTCTCTCTCTCACACACCAAACCCTACAAATCTAGTGGTGGCCTCTTGACCTCTACCATAGGATGTAAACTGGCCCACCAAGCCATATATGTTGTTGTGCACCCTGGATCTACTACACTCAACCCTACTAGTAGATATTTAAAATTTGGCCCATATATCTCCTATGGCAAGGGTATGGGTGACTCTATATCATCCCTCCTATATCAAGGTAAGGTAAGCAGTACATCCTATATTACTCCAAATTACCTCTTAACCTATGGTATGGGTACCATCTCAAGCTCGTTGGCTCATCTTCCTCTAACCCATAATGAGATTCATAAGCCAACAAGATATTGTGTCTATCTTCTAAATATAGGGTATATTAGGTAGGGTTTCCATAAAATGTCTACAAGGATTAATCCCTCTATCATGTTTTTGTAATAAGTAATGTCACACACTACATCATCTACTCAGGTCTATGACATACCATCTCTCCACCATCTGAAACCAACCATGAATTTGGCTATAATAATTATAGGTAGTCCTAATGGTTGTGTCACCATAATATGTTCATATGCCCAATAGTGGAGTAAATTCTTGGCACATAAACTATAGTGTTTTCATAGTCTCAACCCCCATAACTATCATTTATAATTGTGCCAAAAACATTAGTCCCCATGCAAATATAGTCTGCTTCTCAACCATCTATGCTAACACACCTATCAATGCAATCAAAAATCTCTCACCATCTACATCTGGTAATGCATACATGATAATCCCTATCATCATTAGGATTCTCAGCTAATGTCACTCCTCATCAACAATATATAGTGGCTCATAGGTGAAGCTCAGTAAGTGATACGTCACCTTGCTCACATGCTCACCATATGATGCCACCATGTACATATCGTGCTTCTCTCTCAAACATGAGAAGAGCTCCTCACCTTGGAGTGGTAACTTTAATATCCTATATACATCCTCATGGGTCACTATCAACTCTTTGATCGGTAGATAGA
Organism: Torreya grandis; assembly: GCA_037957365.1. Classification (NCBI taxonomy): domain Eukaryota; kingdom Viridiplantae; phylum Streptophyta; class Pinopsida; order Cupressales; family Taxaceae; genus Torreya; species Torreya grandis. The sequence continues at coordinate 305,554 of JARHVA010008901.1, read as the reverse complement.
AGGTGTTGGTAGTGTGATCCCACCTATCGATCAATACTATCATTAGGCTCACATTTTAGGTGACTCTATAATATCATCACACTCCTCCTAACCCCATAGTTTGCATGTACTCCCACTCCTTTAGAGTGACATCCCTCCTCATCTATGTTATTAACCTCAATAGGTGATCCTGTAACATCAAATCCAACATCACCCTGTATCTATACACACACAACTCAAGTCACATACTTTCTAATATAATCTATCACTATCATTTTTCCTTATTTTTAGGAGAACTACATTAGTCTAAGGTCCACCACTGAGATATGTAGGTAGCACTTAGTTGACACATGGTTTTCTGAGGTTATCTCAACCATATACCCACCTAAATATCTAACCTACTCTCCCTTCTCTATCCTAGACTTCACTACTTCTCTCCACCCTAGGCCCAACTATCTATCATAAATCTAGGCCTCATGGCTTATATCCCTAACCTTCAACCCTATAACTTATATTTTAAGCCCTAGGTCTCTTGACCTATCTTGAACTACCTTTTTTACCTATTCCCCTTAACACACTTTTAACCATACCTTAGATCATTTTCCCTAGGCTCTAGGAGAACTACATTAGCTTGAGGCCCTCAACTAGGCTATGTAGGTAGCACTCTATTGACACAAGGTCTTCTTAGGCTAGCTTGGCCATTAGGGTAGTGGACTACTCCAATTTGGGATTTAAAATGACCCTTTCTCTTATATTCTAGTTCTTCATAGTCATCAACATTAGTTTTAATTTTGACATCGGTGCTTGGTGTTGACTAACATTGATATCTAGCTATTAACATCAACCCCACATTGACTGACATCAATGGACCCCATCGATATTAGTGATTATTTTGGCCTTAAGGCCAAATGATCCATCCCCCAAAATTCTATTTTAACCTAAAACAAAAAAAACCCTCCTAAACTCCACTAAACCTAACCCACCCCATTTCTTACCCCTCCTCAAATAATGTCTTACTACTCAACCTTTAAATTTAGACTACAAAAAGTAAATTAACTAACTCACATTCAAAATCCAAACATATTGGATCTTGCCTCATCTCTCCATATCCTCCATGTTGACATAGTTGGTTCTTATGGTGGTACACCTCCCATTGGGTCCTTTCCTAGCTCTACCATATTAGTCACTCTCATAACTCTTTTTCTCTCCAATAAAATGTTTTAAATGAGTTTGGTGGGCCACCAAACCCCCTTTTTCTAGGTTTGGTATCCCATCAATCTTAGCATATTTGACCTAATCTATTAATGTTAAAACATATTACCATCAATATCAGTAACATTTCCCTAGGCCATCAACATTAGAAATATTTACTATTGACATCGATGACATCACTGATGTTGGCACCATTGCATTAGAATTTCCACCAACAACCATAACTGTTTAGATTCTACCCATAACTAGGGCACTTTGGAGATCACATATATCTCCCTAACCATGACTACCAACTTAGAGATCACATATATCTACCCATCCATGACAACCACTCTTGAAGATCACATAAATCTCCCCCATAATGACTCTACTTGGAGATCATGAATATCTCCTAGTCCATTGACCCTTTTACACCAACCTTACATTGCTTGTCTAGACCACTTATGATATTTTGCTATAGTTGGATATTGTACACAGACATGTATATTATATGTTTTGGATAAAGACCAAGCTCATCTTGTCACCTATAACATTTCTGTGATTTCTAGGGGCACTTTCTACCTTGGATACCTGGGAGACATGGACCAATTAGAGAAACAAATTTGATTGTCTTAACCTTATCAACTATCACTTACAAACTATTCTTTGGTTATTTCTATATGAGTCATCCTTAACCTTACCTATTCTTACTTTTGTTGACTGTAACTCATGGTAATAAATTCACAAGTAGTGATACCAAATTCTCCTCCTCTCAAACAATTCACTTCTTATCAAACTGATACCTGATTCTAGTTTATCTTCCATTGATTCCCATTTTGAGGGGGGATACCTTATCCAATACCTTGAGCCTCAAACTCCTATTTTTGTCTTACAACCTGTTAGTTTAAATTACAAGATAATAAGGGGAAAATGTAGACACTAAAATTGAGTCACACACATGCATAAACTCCTTATGTTAAAACACCCCTTGAGCCCTATTTCAATAATAATGATTAGCCTCCTTAACCCATTATTTTACCCTTCACATATTTAATTAGTTTGAAATATATAATTAAGCTAATTAAAAACCCCTCTTGCCACCTTACCTAGCCACCTCATCCAAAGACAAATTCTTACCTGATGAGTCACCTCAATACTTATTCCCCTTATCTTAACTACTTAAGACTTATTCTCAACTCAAAAATGAGTTCCTAACCAATTACATCCTTCTTAACCACCCATTACTACTATTTATTAATGGATACCAAACTTAGCATGAGGAGAAATATAAAATAGGCTAAAAATAGTAGTTTTACCTATTCCTATCCTACCAATGTTGGTCAACCCATGGCCGACATGAGTGGGATCATCGACATTAGTTATATAAGACAAACTAAAAATTGATGTTCAGGTCAGTAGAAATCAAGAAAACTCCTAATTTACATATAATATTTTGACATTTAATTTTGGACATCTTGGCTTACTATTATCAAGCATAAGTCAATCTAGATTAGGAACCGTGCTCTTGATAACTAGTATCACCTATTTTTTTTTTTGTCTGATGCATCAGTTTGGACTACCTAATAGGAACCATCCATCCAGCACTTATTTAGTCACCACTATAGCTAAGTACATCACTTATTCTATAAGTATTTTAAGTAGTTACTTTATAATCATTTTATATCTACTATTCATTGTTTTACACATTCCTAACTAAACCCTTATGAGGGAGTTATAAAGCTTACCTACTTATTTTCCCTTGACCCAACACACCAAACCTTTGACTAGATCCATCCAAACCATAATCACTCTCTCACAACTCTCCCCAACTTTCTAGACCTAACCGAAACCATTTCACAGACCCAGAAAAGCCTTTTTTAAGATCCTAGGCAATTATTACCCCTATCAACCTTATCATTATAATCAACATCGGCCACCTTCACTGACTGACCTCGATAGCATAATTGATATCAGTCACTTCCTTATCGACCTTTGTAGCATAATAGACATCAACAATTGTGGATTTCCTAACCCTTCCAAACCTACCCAAATAACTTCCAAAATATAAACAAAACATACCACCTACACTCTGTTACTTTCTAATGCACTTAGGTTACAAATAATGGTAACATTATCTCTCTTTTACTCTCTTTTTACCTCTATTTTAGTTATTTATTACTCTTTTGTATCTCAAAAGTGGACTATCATCTCTAAGGAAGTTTGACACTTCTTAGAAAAAGTGCATAGCTTGGTATCCCACTCATTTATCTACTAATAAAATTTTTGTAGTAGTTCTTTATTACTTGCAAGTAGTCCTCTCTAGCCAAAGAGGAGTGTTCACAATGTATAGATACGATGTGTAAACCAATCTAGGTTCATTCTAATCACTTATCCCTATCATTCTTCTCTATTTTTCTTTAGACTTGAAATAGACAAATTTTAGCAAAATAAGTGGCTCAGGATCCTTGCCAAATTTGACTTAGAGTTTATTCAAAAAAAGTTTATCTAGGGGTAAATGATCATTAAGCAATTAACTACCACCCCTTTACCTGAAAACCAACCTTCAAACCTCAAATTCCCTAATTAATCCATTGTAACACTCTCCATGGATGACATCTCCTATAAAATAATGATGTTCTTTAATGGGTCTAAATGTCAACATGGTGGGGGTGCTGGGGTTATTCCTATTTTAGCTAGATGGTGAGCCTATGCCTTTGTCATTTAACCTAGAATTTGAATGTACTAAAAATATCATTGAATATAAGGCTTTGATATTAGGGCTTCAAATGGCTATCTTCTTGGGTATCAAATCAATAACCATTTTTGGTGACTCTCATCTAGTGTTTAATCAGGTTAAAGGTTCCTACCTATGTAAAAATGAAATTATGTAGTGATATAAAGATTATGTATATACACTATTGGGATCATTCAACTCCTATCTCTAACAAAATATTCCTTGATCTATAAACAAGTTTTCTAAAATAATGGCTTCACTTGCTTCAAATATACCCTCTTCACCCTCTTCCCTAGAGATCTATGTCACTATGCATCACTTAAGATTTCCCTCCTTTGTATCAACTAACATCCTTTTTATCATAAATTTAACATATAACCCACATGACTTATGGTACAAGCAACTCATAGATTATCTTTCCTTTTCTATTACCCCTTTTGATCTCTCCAATAATAGAAGATGTTCCTTCATAAAATGTGCCACTCATTACACTATACTAGGGGGATTTCTCTACAAGCAAGGTTTTGATGGTCTTTTCCTTAGATGCCTCACTATTACTAAGACTTCATTCACTATTAAGGAAGTCCATGACAAGAATTGTGGTGGACATTTCAATGGTCATGTAGTTGCCAAGTGTATCCTTTAACTTGGCTATTATTGGCCAACACATGATCAAGATTATGGTTATTACATTTGGCATTACATCAAATGTCAACAAAATCTAAACCTCCTTCATGTTCCAAGTCATGCATTACAATTCTCTAAAGACGTTTTTCCCTTCTCCCAATGGGACTTGGATATAATTGGTGAGATTAACCCTCATTCAACCCTCCATCACCATTCTATCATTACTACCACTGTATACTTTACCAAAAGGGGTCGAGGCCATTCCTCTCATCTCTACTAAGGCTGAATTTTTTTTTAACTTTATAAACCATCACATCATCTATCATTTTAGTGTCCCACATAAAATTATAATATATAATGGCAAATATTTCAAAAATAGGACTATCTAAAATCTTTGTGACACCTTTGGAATAAAATTAAGCTTCTCATCATTGTACTATCCACAAGCAAATAGATAGGTAAAATCATCTAATAAAACATTGACCAAAATTCTCATTAAGGTAGTCAATGATACAGGCAAGGATTGGCACATGCACATTACCTTTGCTTTGTGAGCTTAGCGCACTAGCATTTAAACCCCTATGGGTGCTACACATTTTTCCTTGGTCTATTAGATAGAGGTTGTTTTGCCTCTTGAGGTTTAGATTCCTTCTCTTCCTATCTCTCTACTAGACATATTTAATAATGATGACTTTTTCAAGAACATTTGGCTCAACTCGAGTTGCTTGATGAGCACCATCTCATAGCCCTCAACCACTATCAAATCTATCAAGAGCGTATCAAACATTCTTACAATAAAAACCTTAAGGAGTGAGATTTCAATATTGGAGATCTCATCTTAAAATAAAATCAACATGTGATAAACATGGAGAAAAGAAAATGGGGTAAGTTTGCTAATAATTGGCTTAGACCCTACATCATAACTCACAAGTATAGATCAATAACTTATCACTTATTTTCTCTTAAAGGAAAGCCACAACTCAATCCTTTAAATGCTTTACACCTATGACCATTCTTTTTTTAATCAAGTGACACTTCACCTCATATTTAACTTGAGCTCGTCCCTTGAGCAAACCTATTATATTCATTTCCCTTCCTCTTAACCCTTACTCCTACACACTTAGTTAACCTATGAAGTGTTATGGCTTTTCCCTCAAAGTAGAAAACACCTAGGCCTCTATAGTCTTGTCCATGACTAAAAGTATTAAAAAAATTAATAAAAATTGGGATATGTAGACAAGTTATAATCTCTTAGGTCATGATTCTCAATATATAGTACTCTCTTGAAGGACAACTATGTATCTTTTCTTTGATACTATCAGTAGACCACTCCCTTGAAGGACAACTATTTAAACTCAAAAACAAATGCATAGACCACTCCCTTGAAGGATGGCTAGGCCAAGCTTTGTTATTAAGAGAAATAAATAAAAAATCTTCTCATATTGATCAACTTCATATGGCCTCAACAAAAAAAAAATCCCATTTTAATATTCTCACATTGATCAATCCACACCCCAAAAAGACAAAGCTTTAATTCATGGACTTGCCTATAGTAGCTCTCAGGTCACCCAAAATAGGGGCATACCATCCCCACTTTGAAGGTTATGCTACCCAACCATTCTCACTCATTTTACCCTATTCCCCTCATACTCTTTCAATGGAATTTGAACTCACTTAACACAAGGAGAACATTATACTTCTCTAATAAAAAAATGGTTAAATGATGTAAAACATGAAACAAACTCATATTCTTGAGCCTATTTATGTAATGATTATAATTTTTACTAGTACCTGAGCATCTTGCCTAATTATTTCCCATCCAAATCACATGTTGATCTCTCTATTGAAATTGTATAACATAGCCAACCTATCCATTTTAAGCATACACCATCACAAATATGTAAAAATGCTAAGATGAAGCAAACAAATCAACTATGCATATACCATCACACATATAGGTAATTTTAGTCTAACTAAACTAACATGCTCAACATTAACATAATATAAACATCCACATCAACATCAACATCACTATCACAATAAACACATCTCGAAATAACAATAATAATAACACATATCACACACACACACACACACACACACAAACACACACACACACACACACACACACACACACACACACACACACACACACACACACACACACACACACACACACACACACACACACACACACACACACACACACACACACACACACACACACACACACACACACACACACACACACACACTCAACATGAATTTACATCAATAGATCATAACAATATCATCTATCCATCAATATATACATCTCTCATCTTTAACTCATATGCTGGTGTGTATACAATATATATAACAATAAAAAAATCTAGCACTCAGAATCCTCTAAGCTATATGTCTGGACATGAAGAAATAGTGTCATCACCACTCTCTACCTATCTACATCTATGTGAGCTAGAATCCATGGAACATGTCACTAATCTCTCCTACTCTCTAAACTTGGAATGCCTCTAAATCTATGAGAAATCCCTGATGGCCCACTCATAATAAGCAATCTCATCAAAGGTAGTGTTGTACCTCACTAGACATATAGTCTATGGTAGTCCCATTATACCTATTGAAGGCCCTAGTACTAGTCCCTATGGTGGAGGAGGAGTAGCTTGACACACTACTCTCAAAATATCCCTCTCGAATATCAGTGTAGTAACCTATCCCTATAATGCCTCAACCTAGCCCTATAATGCCCTATAATGTCCCCACCTATCCCTATAAAACTAATACCTATGTCTGAGCTACATCTCAAGCTTACACTACCATTTATCAAGCATGTACTACTCCATCTTATACCTATATCACTATATCTTAGGCTTGTATGGATGTATCTCTCTCTCTCATCACTCCCTATACATTTAGTGGTGGCCTCCTGACCTGACCCATGGGATGGAAACCTCTCCACTAAGAAAGATATGTTGTTGTGCATCTAGGATATACTACACCTAACCTTGCTAACAACTCCTCAAAATTTATCATGTCTATCAATTAGGTAAATGGTAGGGGTGCCTTATATCATCCCTCCTATATCAAGGGAAGGCAAGAGGTACATCCTATAGCAAGCCAAACTATCTCCTGACTTATGCCATGAGTATCATCTCTAGCTCACCAACTCATTTCCCTCTAACCCATAATGTTCTATATAAACCAATAAGCTACTCTACCTATCGTTTAAATATAGGGTATATCAAGTAGGGTCTTCAAACAATATCTATGAGAATCAATCACTTTATCATGCACTTATAATTCTCAATATCTCACACTATTCCATCTACGCAGGTCTGAGTCATACCATCTCTCCACCATCTAAAACCAACCATAAAACTAGTTACAATCATGGTTAGTAACCCTAATGGTTGTGTCACTATGATATACTCATATGCCCAATAATGGATTAAATTCCTAATACACAAACTATACCATCATCATAACATCAACCCCCATAATTCTCTATATAACTATGCCAAAAAAGATGGTCTCCATATGAATATGGTCTACTACTCCACCATCTATGCCAAAATACCTATCAATATAATAAGAAATCTCCCACCATCTACATCTGGTAGTGCATATACTATAATCCATATCATCATTAAGATGTTCAATCATTATTGCTCCTTATTAATAGTGTATAATGGCTCATAGGCAAAGCTTACTGAGTGATAGGTCACCTCACTAACATGCTCTCTAAATAATGTCACCATGTGAATACCATGCTTCTCTCTCAAACATGAGAATATCTCCTCACCCTAGAGTGGAAACCATAAAATCCTATACAAATCCTCCTATGTCACTATCAACTCTCTAGTCAGAAAATGGAAGGTGTTGGTGGTGTGATTCCACCTTTCGATTAATGCTATCATCAAACTAACATCCTATGTAGCTCTATAATATCATCTCACTCCCCTTAAACCTATGGTTTCCATGTGCTCCCACTCATCTAAGGTTACATCCCTCCTCATATACATTAGTAGCATAGGTAGTTGATCTCATATCATGAACACTTACCTAGCCTGTATCCATACACATAAACCTCAAATCATATACTTTTCAATATAACCTACCACCACTTTTTTCCCTTCTCTATAGGATAACTACATTGTCCTGAGGCCCTCAAATAGGTTATGTAGGTAATACTCAGTTAACATAGGGTCTTCTAAGGTTATCTTGGCCATATACCCACCTAAATATCTAACATGATCTCCCAACTCAACACTAGGTCTCACTACCTCTTTCTCCACCCTAGGCCTAACTGCCTATCACAACTCTAAGCCCCATGGCTTATATCTCAAACCCTTAACCCTATGACTTATCCTTTAAGCCCTAGGTCTCCTGACCTATTTTAACTTACCTTTTCTTAACCATTTCCCTTAACACACTTTTAACCATACCTTATATTTCTTTCCCTACACATTGGGAGAACTACATTGGATTGAGGCCCTTAGTTGGGTTATGTAGGTAGCACTCAGTCGACATAGGGTCTTCTGAGGTAGCTCAGCCATTAGGCTCATTAACTACTTCAATCAGGGATCCAAAATTGACCTTTTATCCTATTTTGGGTTTTTAAGGTCACCAAAATCAATTTTATATGCTAACATCGATGCTTGGTTTTGGTTGATGTTGGTGGACCCCATTAACATCAGCACTATGTTGATTAACATTGGTAGATCCCATCAACATTAGTAATTAGGTTAACCATAGGACCAAACATCCTATCTTTCACCTTTTTATTTTTTCCTAAAACTTACGCCTATATCCCTCTCAAATTAGCCTAAACCTACCCTACCCCATTTCCTACCACCCTCACTACATTTTTTTCCACTCAAAATTTTAAATTTGGCATAAAAACCCAAATTAACAAACTTAACTTCACAATTAACTCATGAAGGCACTTACCTCATCTCTCTATCTCCTCTAAGCTAGAACAATTAGTCTTTATGGTGGTGTGACTCCTATTGGGTCTCCTCCTAGCTCTGCCATCTCACTCCCACTTAGAGATATTTTTCTCTCCAATCAAATGTTATAAATGCATTTTTATGGGCTACCAAACCCCTTTTTGTCAAGTTTGGTTACCCACCAACATTAGCATCCTTGACCTAAGCCACTGATATTACCATTATTTCCTACCAATATTAGTGACATAACTAACATTGACACCCTTAAAATTAGAGTTTCCAACAACACACATAACCCTTTGGACTCTACCCTTAGTCTGGTGTAAATTAGAGATCATGTATATCTCCATGACCATGGAAACCAACTTGGAGATCACGTATATATCCACACCATGACAAAAAACCTTGGAGATCACTTAAATCTCCACCCAAAATGACTTTATTAAGAGATCATGAATATTTCCTCCATCATTGACCCTTTTAAACCACCCTTGCATTACTTTTCTTGACCACTTATGTTACCTTGATATAGTTGGCTATTGTACACACATATGTATATTAGGTTTTTTGGATTATGAACAAGCTAGACCTATCACCTAAAACCTTTTGTGTATACCAAGGGCACTTCCTACCTTGGATACCTAGCACACACAAACCATTGGAGCTACAACTTTGATTTTTTTGACCTTATTAGCTATTACTTATGAGCTATGATTTAGTTATTTCTATTTGAGTCATTTTCAATCTTACTTTTTCTTGATTTCGTAGCATATAACTTGTAGTAGTATACATGTTAGCCAAATACCACATTCTCACTCAACATCCACTCACCCAATTTAATTCTTATCCAACTGGTACCCAATTCTAGTTTCTCCTTTGATAGTTCCCATTTTATGGGGGGGTGCATACCTCACATATACCTAGAGCATCCAACTCCTCTTTTTGTCTTGCAACTTGTTAATGAAAATTACAAGAAAAAAAGGGGCAAATGCAGACACCAAAATTATGTCACACACATGCATAACTCCATATGTCAAAACCCCCTTTGAGCCTCTTTTCAATAATACTTAACTTTATCCTAACCCATGATTTTATCCCTCACATATTTAATTAATTTGAAATATTTAATCAAGTTAATTAATAACTACTTATGCCACCTTCCTTGACCACCTCATCTTAAGACTAATTCTTACCCTCTTAGTCACCTCAAGACTTATTTTCCTAATCCTAACTACCCATAACTTGTTCTTACCCCAAAAATAAATTCCTAATTAATTACGTCCTTCTTAACCTCCCATTTCTACTATTTCCTAACAGATACCACACTTGGCATGAAAAATAAGAGAAAATAGGCTAAAAATATCCCTTTTGCCTATTCTCATGCCATCAACATCAATCAGTCCATGACCAACATCAATGGGATCACCGATGTTGATTACTTAAGACAAACTCCAAACTAATCTTTAGGTCAGTAGAAATCAATAAAACTCAATTATTTGCATAGAAGCTTTTGGCATTAAAATTTCTACATTCAATTTTATTGTTACTTTACACAAAGCATTCCAAATTAGGAATTGATATACTACACAGAGCTTGGATTCTTCTAAACTGATAGCACATGCTTATCTTTCTATTCACATATCACTTCAACATGCATCATTAGATCTATCTATCCAACACCCATAATTCATCCATTTCATTAGCTAAGTATATCTCTACTTTTCAGTAATTATTTTAAATAGTCACTTTATAGTTACTTTACATTGTATTATTTGTCATTCCATAAACATCTTGACTCTCCCTATGGAAGGATTGTAAAACTCCTTCACCTATTTTGTCTGCTCCAAATATACCAAACTTCTATCAAGACCCACCTGAGTTTTACACAATCCCTTACAACTCTTCCAATTATTATAAACCTAACCAACATTTACCTCCTACCTCAAAAAACTATGCTACAAACCCCTAGGACCTACTGACCCTATCGACATTGGTCATGTAATTGATGTCAGGGATATCACTAACATCAGCCATACCTACTTACTGACATCAATAGCCTAATTAATATTTGTGACTATGGATTTCCACTAACCTCTTTGAACCTACCTCAATCACCTCCAAAAACATCAACAACTCATAGTACCTACACTGTGTCACTCTCTGTTACACATAGACTGCAAGAATGGTACAAAAATCTCTCTTACTCTCCCTTTCATTTTTTTATTCCCTACCCTTTTTTTTTCAAAAAGTGGGCTATCATCCCTAAGGAAGTTTGTTACTTCTAGGAACAAGCACGTAGCTTGGTAACCCAGTCATATATCTGCTAATAAATATTTTTGGTGGTAGTGTTCTCTTCCTCATAGGTAGTCCTCCCTAGCCAAATTCGAGTGCTCAACATCATCTAGATATGACATGCAACCAATATATGTTCTCTCTAATATCTAATCCCTAACTTTCATCTTTTTTTCTCCTTAAACATTAAATAGATTAAAAATTTAGTGAAACACTCACATAAAAGCACATATTCCAACCATATGAATACATTTCATTTATAAGTTGGATGACTTTAGACAACTAGACACTTGCTTTATAATATGACACTTGCATCAATGTAGGTGTCTGATTAGGATGTTAGTCTCTAGATAGATGTAAAATAGGTTTAGGTCAAACTTGTAGAGATTGAAGATACATAGGTTTATAGTGTTTTTGGAAAGATAAAAGACATAGGTCATCAAAATGGCATTGGTTAGACTAAGAGATAAGTAATTAAGCACACAGAGAGTGTATGTGAGACTTTTATTAGTGAAAAAAGTATAGAAGCTAAAAGTAAATCCATGATATGTATTTTCCAACTGTACAAGACTAAGGTAAAATATAATTCAAAAATAGTGTATACATTTCCCCCACTTTAATCTAGTAATGAAATTGATAGTTTAAAGGAAAATAAATATGTACTTGGGTGTGTATAACACACCTTGTCTTTATCTGAGTCCAACATGAGTGTTTTTTTAGTGATTGATCTACAAACAAGGGCATGTTATAGTATATAATCAGTTAATATAATATGAAATTGAAATCATTTAAATGATTGAAATTAAAGAGAGAAAGGTTTAGGAGTATACCTATATATTGATGCAATCAACTTGCCTTTTGGTAATTTAATTTGAAAAGATATATCATTATGAATGATTATAGTTACAATTAGGAAAAATATAGAATTTAGAAAGTGCACATATCTAGAGAGATAAATATATATTGGAGGACACATGCCCTTAAATTTGGAGAAAATTTGAGTTACCACTTGGTAGTTGATATTAGCTCAACCATGTAACCCAATCATATTTATAATCTAGTGAGTGTGAGTGAACCAAGTCAAGTCACACTATAAAATTGGTGTGTTTGGATGATGTAATTAATTCTAACCTATTTTTTTTTCAATATTTAGTGATTTAATCACCTCAACCATACTAAAATAAAACAAATTACTATAGTATATTGGATTAATACAATCTATAAAATTCCAACCTAGTGGGTGCTGACAGTCCATAAAAGTGTTTTGAAATAGGAAATTGATTTTATTTTGTATTTTAGGTTCCCTTTACATATCATATTCACCTTATGTATCTCTCATTTTGAAACTATGTATAAAAATTATACCAATGTATATAATTATACTACAACTATGTATTTGAATCATATAACTATGAAATCTAACCAATTTGAAATTGTGTAAGTCTAGAAAACATGTTTAACATAACATGCCACCTATATATATAAATATATATATATATATATATATATATATGTATGTATGTATGTATGCATGTATCTAAAAATTAGTGTAAGTGATAATGTGGAGGGCATGCTATAAAACATACTCCCACTATAATATGGGTATGTTGAATATTAAATAAGTGAGGATAAAATGTTTCCAAAACATACCCCACTAAATATGAAATTATGAAAAATATGGATAACATGTTTTCAAAACATGCCACCACTGCAATATGAATCTATGAAATAATGTGTAGGTCATGTCTCCATGGCATTCCCCAACTAATATTCCCATAATTTTTAGGTGAAGTAAATTAAAAACTATTAGCTACCTTACCTCAAAATTATAAGATAACCATTTAAAATATGAATGTACCATGTAACATACAGAAGGAACATGTCTAGCTAGATATATCATTGAATCACAAAGAATGTGATCACACCAATTCCTAAGATTCATGATGTAGATAATGGAAACATATAGATAGTAACAACATAAAATCAATAATCAATCAAGGACACAAATAAAATTAGTCAAAATAAAATAAAAATACAATGGTCAAAGGAGACCTAAAACAAGGGGCATGTTCACGTATCACACAATTGAAGGGATGTGACTTAGTAAAATGTTCATAAAGAAATAAGTGACAATATTCAAATGTCCACAAATAATAAACAAAGACATATTTAAATGTTAGAGATAAATAGAGGCATGGGGCCTACAAACAATGAAACATATTTAAATTCCCAAGTAGTAAATATAATAAGATAAGACACTCAAGGAATTACATGAATGAAGGCATTATAAACAAAAATAAACATAACATACTAGTCCATGGATTATGTGTTATCAATAAATGTTAAGTACATAGCATATTAATTACACTATGAAATATATAAGCATGGATAAATTCATTTGTAAGTATATAAGCTCAAACATGATAATTTAAAATGACCATAGAATGACACAAATTTTATGTATCATGATCAAATTTTCATATGATGCTAATGTCCACATGTCATGAGTATAGGGAAGGCCCAATGAAAGTTCATAGATCATGTATCTATAAACATATATATCACACTAAAAATATGTATGAAAAACATGTGTTTATATAAAATATTGATATGCCATCTACCATCATAGAACTAAAAAAAATTATGATAAGGAGCTAATAGAAAATGTAGATGCTAAAAATATTTTTGGAATTATGAAGTTTCTCATATTCTTTCAATATTTTTAGAATATGTGAATTTAAATAATCCACCCTATGATCTCATACAATGGATTATCATAGGTATCTCCCCATCATGATCATGGTGCAATAAACTTGTTGTATTACCAAGGAACATGCATATGTTCAATATCTATCAATGTATTATATGTGATGCTCTACATATGTATAATAGGACTCTATCATCATAAATAACTAGTAAGAGTAGGGGTTCAAGGAACCCATGGTATGTAGTTTATTTATAATAGTAGTAATAGGAATATCTATGGGTTTTATATATATCTAAATATGGTGTGTAGAAAATAAGGATTCTATGGAACCCACTTTGGATTTCTTATGTAATCATCTCACAAGTACTACCTGCCTAGTAAAGGGGATTGCATGTTGAATACCCTTTTGTGTAAAATTAATCTTAGGAGGTTTGATTATGGATCTTGATCAAGAGGATGTTCATATGTAATTATGGAATATTTAATTACCCAATTGGCATGAATGTATTTATAACACCCATGTACTATAAAAGGTACTAATCAAAGTGTTTGTATCCAAGATCATCTTGATAACATATCAAAGACACATGTGGAAGGTATAACTAAGAAGATAGTAACCATGTATATCAGACCCACCTATATGTGTAATTACATATCATAAATAACCTATTGGGAGTTCCCATCAAATGGTCTAATTGATTTGGTCAAAGGATGTAAATCATGATTTATATAACCCAAATGCATAAATAATGTCATCGTATAAATGTTATCACTTTCACCATTATCAATCATAGAATTATCTATAGGTTGGTGGATAATATATGTGAAAATGAATAAATAATGAATATTTTATTTATCATCCCTAATTTAAATTTCATTGAAAGTAATACATCTCTAAACCATAGGAGGTATATGTTACATATAGGTACCTATAATCCCATTCAATGGGTGGTCATAATGAGATGGAGGAGGATGTATATTATAAGCCATGTTTACTTCTAAAGATTTATTATAATGGTATTGAAAAGGATTTTTATATGTTTTTTTAATTATGGTGATCACCAAGTTATGAACTTTATTCATTTGGAGGATCATAAAATTCAATATTTTGGTCATCAACGAGGTCTCGGATCTTATTGTTGATGTTAAACAATATATTTGTAGAATGATTAGAGTCTTGGTGATAGACACAATAAGCATTCACATAATATCTTTTGGGTATATTTATACTCATATCAACCTCTATAAGATGAGTGAGAGATAATTTGACATTTTATAAGTCATGGTATTAATGAAGTGGGAGACCTAGGTAAGCATGTAAACTATCTCAATGGTGCATTATATAACATAAGTTGATTAGGTTGTTATGGAAGTATATTAACCATGGTGGTTATTTCTTTCTTTAGACTTTGGAGTTTCTAAACTTATAACTTAGTTTGATATTAAAATTAGTATTAGATGTAGATGTAGTCAATGTGTTTGCTAAATAATTAAGTTTATTCAGTGAGATGAGTTTCATTTCACGATCATGAAAAATGAAGCATAAGTCATTAAAAATTTTGAATTTTTTGAAAATGATGGACTCATGTAATGGGGAATGTAAATTTTTATTTAATATGTCTTGAACCTATTAATCTTCCATAGCATTGGTCACTTTACCTAACATTGCCTTGTACATTAAGACAAATCATTGATAGGTTCATTTGTTCCTTATTTTATCTTCAAAATTTGGGCATAGGAATCCTTTTTGATAATGTTAATAAATAAGTATTTCAAAAGCTAATTCAAAAGGGTTTTTAATACATTTAATAATTGGGTTTGTAAATCATAGAACCACCTTAAATCATAGTCTTTTAAGCTTCATGGAAATAATTTGGTCAAAAATTTATTATTGGACGCATAATCAAGGCATGTCACAAAGAAAGATCAAATATTTTGTTCATGAGCACCTTTTCCATCATAAAATGTGAACTTAGGTTTAATAAAACAATTTGGTAAGGGGTAAAAATATATCCTTGGTATAACATAATTATGTAACAACTCTTGTGAATTATTAGCATAAGGAGATATCCTATATTTTTTAAATATTTGTAACCTTAGTTTTCAAACAAATTATAGTTTTGACAAGAGCTTGCACCTATTGGTATTTTAGGTTGGATATTTGACAAGTCACCAAATGAGCTATACCTATAGGTTCAGTAGATATAATAATTCAAATTAGAAATTGGGTTCAAATATGTAGGTTTTCCATGTAAGATGTAACAATATAGTGTCAGGGAACAAAGGTAAAAAACCTTATCTTGTTCCCCCATTATAAGTATGAAGTATTAATGTGCTCTAGGGGAGGGTTGTTATTATATGGAGATGACCCATATCTCTAATAGCATGATCAATAGTCAGATTGACTTGTCCATACACTTTTTTATTTTTAATTTATAATATGTTTTTTAGGATTTCATTAAGGTCCTTAAGGATTTGATAAATACACTTACAAAACAATGCATTAGTTTTCACTTGCTCATGGTCTATTTTATCATGCTCATTATTTTCATAAGACTCCTAATTTTAATTATTAAAATCTTCATGTATAGTATCTTCATGTATGTATGTCTCTCTCTCTCTCTCTCTCTCTCTGTGTGTGTGTGTGTGTGTGTGTGTGTGTGTGTGTGTGTGTGTGTGTGTGTGTGTGTGTGTGTGTGTGTGTGTGTGTGTGTATGTATGTATGTATATGTATATATATTTATATATGTGTATAATATATATGTATATATATATATATATATATATATATGTATGTATGTATGTATGTATATATATATATATATCTCCCTTTGGATAATATCTAGAATAAAAAACTTATCCCAACCATAGTAATATGTTTCAATTTTTAATTGGATGACTTTAGAGCACTAGGAAATTGTGTCACAATAGGACACTTGTGTTGACATAGGTGTCTGACTGGGATGAACGTGTTTGGGCAACTAGAAAATAGGTGCAAGTCTAGATCTTATAGAGATAGAAGATAAATAGGTTTATAAAATTTTAGGCAAGATAGAAGGCTAGAGTCTGTTAACAGAGGTTCCTTAGATTCTATAGAACATGTTGATTATAGGAGTAGCTTGAAACTCATAGAAAGGAGAGACAAGAATAATTTTTATAACAAGAATACAACTAAGAAGGCTTGTACAGAGACTCAAACATATATAATCTATAAATTACAACTATAATATGATATGCTTTCAAATAAAACTATAAAAAAAACATTTTGACGTCACAAATCTTCATAGAAATCAAATACCTAGATATATATATTAATATGTTTATGAGCTTGCAATAAAATACAAATTATACATTTGTTACTTAAAATTCAAACATTACAATAAGAAACCTAATTAAAAATATATTTTGGAACAAGTATTACATGAAAAGTGATATAATCTCCCTATAAACATAACTTTAGGAATTACCATGATTAACAACCACTACAATAGAAATAACAACCTCTTCCAATCCAAAAAAGGTTAACTTGTATTATCTTCAAAACTATTTATAACCCTCAAGTATTTTCTCTCATAACCATCTACCATTACATCATCCAAATTTTTACAATAAACATGTATCTAGTGTAAAGCTATGAATAACCTAACAAGAAACAACTATAACCAATTGTGAACTCATCAATGTGTCACATATACAATACATGTTATAATGATCACACAATATCCCTCAAACACTCTCCCAAACTTAAAATGTTAGCTCATCCCAAGACAATGTCACCAATGTGAATAATCTGATATGCAAAGATAATAATTCCAAAAATGGACATAGCTGAACAAGATTCACATAAATCACATGAAGTATTGTTTACTAGTTTTCACTTCATTCACACCACATAAATACCCTTGTGGGTTTTAAACTAAATGGTGTGTCAAGGGGAGCACTTTAAAGGTTTTCAAACATCCTAGTCCAAATAACCTGATGAAGGCATCTATTAAAAAAAGTGAAAATTATGAAACCAAAATTTCAAAATAGATAGTCAGCATGACCTAACTAAATTATGAGGCTTGGGGAACTATAGAAGGATAAATTTAATTGGAGGAAGAAGGTGCACTCTTTTGTTGTTTGATAATGACAAGAATTTTATTAGTAATAATGAATAATGGAGTGTTAACCAATGGCATGCTCAAAGAATCAAATGTAGCAAGATCAACATTGAGTGCCTACCAGTCTAACAAAACTCCTAAATGTTATGTACGAGAGCATGAAGGGGAGACTGAGAAGAAAGGATGTAGAACATGTCATCATCATTAGTGTTAGCAAACTTGGACTTGGTAGTTAACACATTCACTTTGATATATTATTTCAAATCATTAAATTTGTCTACCTATTACTATGCTTGTATTCTATAAAAGGTGTTTCACATCATTTGATTTTTCCAAGTCTAAAGTTAGGGCATAATAGTATAGTATGTGTTGTTATAATTTTGTAAAGCTACATCCATCTAGCCAAAAGTAGTTGCATTATCTTCCATAATAGTGTGAGATGTAGATGCCTACATGAAATTTGGGTTGTACTTTCCCATGTGTCATCCAATTATTGATTCTAATATAGCAGGTGATGGGAAAATTTCAATGCTTGAGTGGTAGTCTCATAGACATCATATAGATAAACTATAAGTAGCCCAGATAAATTATCAGTCTCATCCTTAGTAGCTTGGCCCTATGCCTAGATTTGGTCAACCTTCTCAATAGGAAACAAATAAATAACTAAGTGAATGATCATAAGTAGTACTTGTTCATTATCAAAGAGATGTCAATAAACAATGGCCTCTTTAACTAGTCTGGGGAATACATCTTTAATGATTTTATTGGCCTTATGCAACTATTGGCATAATCTAGTATTTTATAATCTTAAGATTTTCAGTTATTATTCCAAGGGTGTATCTTCTTATTTAATGGAATCCTAAAATGTTGTTTCCCATTAATTTTTTTAGTGGGAGTTATGATTCATCCATATAAACCTCTATCATAGGTAGCACAAGTGCCAAAATATAAGCATCCATGGTGGTTGAAGGCTATTGTAATGGAGTAATGGGAAAAGAGAAGGTGGTGTAATGGGATGAGGAGTCTGAGACATCCCACATAAAGAGATTTTGCCTAAGTTGTGATAAATAAGGAACCTATGATGGGGGTGTGGTGCTCATAGTTGATACAATTTTATATGCACTTATAACTGCATATTATGTCATCTCTTGTTATGTATCCACTTATGATGTCTTTGCATTCTCATTTTCTTCAAATTTCCTTTGCTTATCTTCTTATGCATTATTTTGGGTTTATTTAGTGATATCCTTTCACTTAACATCTTATTCATTGGTATACCTATTATGTTCTATGTTAGTGACCTATTTCTTTGTAGTCTCCTCTCCATGTTGCTTCTATTCTTGTTCCTCTTACTTTTTATTTTTTACGGCCACTTTCTTCTTCTTTTATTCTTATTATTTTTATTCCTTTTCTATTCCTATTATTTATTCTTGGATTAATCTTATTTATTTTATTTTTATTCTTTTTATTTATTCTACATTTCTTTTTATTCAATCTATTTCTTAGTTGTGCCAGTAGCAGCTTGCCTTTTCTTTCCCTCCTCTACAACATTTTTCTTGGATATCTCATTAGTGGTTTGAAACTTATTCACTTTTCCATCCTTAATAGAATTATTGGTAATATCCTCCTCCTAATTATTCTATATTTTTTGTATTTCATTATCTTTGGGAAGTGTTTATCTATCCTTGGCTCATTTTTGAGCATTAACTTCCTTGGTTGATTACTATGTTATTGTTACTCGGTAACTTATTTTTGTTGAGTCTCTTCTTTAGTTTTCGTCCTCTTCTCCTTCCTTCATTAGATATTTTAATAAATTGATGCCTCTTCCTATGTATCATATTTTTACTCTAGTTTTGATGAATCTAACACAACTTCTTCAGGTATCCATCATGAATTATTAGATTGTGATGGTGAAGTTGTAGACATAAAATCTGACCATTTTATTTGACACCCCAATATTTAAGTGTGTTGGTTTCTTCAAAATAATATTTTTGTATTGTGACACTTTTGTTAGTTACGGAGAGAGTGATGGAACATCTTATGGTGTTTTATACGTGGGAATCCAATGTTTCTATTTCTTCTTTGTCTATTATATACCTATATCTTCTTTGTGTGTGCTTTCTATAGTGAAGTAATTTGAAAGGAATTTTGGGCAGAGAATATAATGGTTGTTGATGAGAATATATTTCATACACTCTTCCTATATTGAATTATTATTTTTTATTTTATAATTGGTCTTTTTCTATAATAATATCCATAATAATTGATGATGGGCAAATAGGTAGCTCCACCCAAAGGTGTTCTAGAAACTTTTTGCATAAATACTAAATTGGAATTTATTTTGAAAATAAATATTCTTTTTGTTATTCTTTTTCATTTATATTTATATCCATTTCATCCTTCATCATTATATATACATCTTATGCATTTTTCTGAAGCTCATCCTAATGATAGTGGCTTATGATTTGGGGCATTGTCAGTTCCTGTATCCATGTATTGCTTCATGTGTGTTGTTTGGGTTTCAAAGGAAATTTTAACCCTTTAGGTACCTTTCTATCACCATGATCCAATGGTATTGTGACTGGTGATGTGCATTCTACATTGAATTAAGTGATTTTAGGGTCCTCTAGCCTAAATATTTGTAAAGGTGTCATTCTATGCATAACTAGTTCCTTTAGGCATGTGACCTCACACTACATAGTATCCATATCAAAAAAGAAAGGTAATGATGCATTGGGTAATTTTGGAAGATCATATATACACATGGTAATTTTTTGTGGGAGCTTTTTGACAACTACATGCTAACCCAAGTGCTTCATCACATCTGGTGAGATACGAGGCTGAGAGATCATGAATTTGACAAGTTAGTCCCATCAAGTTCTAAATAATTAATTATACAAAAAATATATGCTCTATACTCTCTTCCAAATTATATTTTCAAAATTCATTTTGTCTAATGGTCAACATCTTGATGTAAAATACATTTCAAAGATTTCTATTGTGTGAAGACTAGGAGATATATCAGAAATCAATATTATAATGTATGATTTGTAGTGTTCTAGAGTCTCCCAATGTTCATGGAAATTTTAGAGATGAGAAATTATAGCCAATTAAATTCCTCACCGATCTAAATCATGTGATGTTCAATGTCAATGCCATATTTTATCAATTCCTTTATGGCTATCTACCTAAACTACCTTGTAACGTATTCTACAATAATGTGAGTTGGTACATATTCAATGTCATTCAATGAGACTCCTCTTGTGCTTCTAACATATGCCACTTTGATTTTTGGTAGAATAGGTGGGTTCTTCAATTTATAAGGTACCAATGGATTCCCTCATGATACCACTATTGTTTCTATTTCCATGACAATATCATTGATATAAATAATATCATCTAGTGCCAGATACATCTTACCCTCATTGTATCCCAAACATAGTTCCATGATCTCTTTGATATCACCAAAATTAGGAAGTCAAATCAATCTTTTGATATATGTGTTTCATAATTAATTATGATGAACAATCATTAGGGCTTGTGCACCTTGTAGTCCTCTCTACCCAAATAAATGTTATTAAACACTTTTGTTGAAATCATATGCTTCTAGATCTACCAATTTAGTCTATTGTAAATTATCCCTAATTTTGATATCTACCTATTGAGCCATCATAAGTCCCTTGATTTATCATCCATAACCATGGTAGTTGTCTACATTGTGTATAGTTACATCATGTGTATTATGGAGATAAAGAATACTTCTAATCACACAAAGTGATTCAAACTCTAAGAAATCACTAGGGTCAAACTTGGCTAAGGTTGTAATGTTGACTCATTGACCTTGATCACATATTTATAAGTTTTAACACACCTATTCACATCTTTGCTCTTTGAATGCACCAAGCTTCCATTTAGTCATGTACATTGGAACATTTAATAGCAAGATTGATTTTTATAACCTGGAATCTATTGTCTTGAGATGGAAACCTTTTGACTTGTATGACATTTTATTGGACATGCCATCATTCCTTTCTTCCTCCATACCTAGCTATTCACTTGGTGATGTCGATGTAGAATATCTTTTGGAAATCTTTTGTGATTCTCTCATTTGCTTTGTCATTAATATTCATAAAATAATCATTAGCCATTCTATGATTAATATCTCTTATCACATGTCATATCCCAAACTTAATATATGTTAATCATCTCCTTTTTAGTTATGCCACATGTCTCAACCAACCCCTTCATTAATATATTTACTTACATATGATATTGTTCCTTATTCTATTCACTATGAATTTAAAAAAAATTACACAACACTCTATCACATAGTATAAAATATAACAAACCCAAATGCACATATCAATAAGAACAAAAGACCTAAACTAAAATGGTGGATCTAAAACCTCCTTAACTATGCAAATCAAATTCACTAGTGATACAGATTTAGCCTATAATTATTCACTCAACATGGTATAATATTACCTTGTAGATATTTTAAAATCATAATCCCAAACTATGATATTTCATGGATTACATAAATTAATTTTCATTTAATATTGAGTTTACTTGGGAACACAAAAAACTAGTTATCATACAACAATACTGTTGTTCGAACTAGAATTCTATTTATGCATATATTTTTATAATTCTATGTTTTCTAGTTATGTTTGTGTATTTATTGTGTCCAGAATACTCTAGTACATTGTTACTCCATCTTGTTTAACTCTATGAGTCTATTGATCACTAAATCTTTATCATTTAATTACATGACATTAATGATGCATAGGATAGGCACCACATATTCTAAAGGCATGACTGCCTCCATTCCATAAGTAAGATGGAATGCTATAAATATTATCACACATTTATAGTTTGTGAGATATTCCCATAAAACTATAGAAAGGTGGTCCTCCTAATCATATAAATGTACATTATAGTGTTTGTAAGCATTTTCTTAAGTAATTTATTTGTATCTTCCAACTAGACATTTCCTTGTGGATGATAAGATATGCTCTTATGGTGCATAATAAAGAATTCATCAGTGAGTATTTTGATTATTTTATTTAGAAAGTGGGTACCCCTGTCACTTACTAATTTGATAAGATAACCAAACCTGGCAATGATGTTTTCATATATATATTTTATAGTGTACTTCTCACCATAACTAGTTGTCATAGTAGCTTTTACCCACTTCGTGATGTAATCTATCATATTAATGATGTATCGCACATGGGTGCATTTTTTGGGCAATTCTTTTTGGTTGATATAATCTATCTTCCAATATTCAAATGGTTGATGCACAAGCATAGGATCTAATGTTATTTCATCCCTATAATTTGGATTCCCCATGCACTGACATACATTTCACTATTTTGTGATTCAGAGCATGTCCTAGAATAAATAAGGCCACCATAACTATAATAACCCCAACTTAGTTTTACCACAAAGTAGAGTATCTTTTTTAATTATTACTAAACCCATCTTCAAATTTACCACATAATCTAACTAAGTGATATAATGATTTTTTTTTAACCTTGACAAGGTTTAAGCTAGATCTATCTAGCTAAATATCATAAATAATTAGTGTAACGGGAAAATAGACAATGCTAAAATAAACATAAAGACTACATTTATTCCACAAATATAATTAAATGATACATCATTAAAACTACTATTGTAAGTGTACAGTGAATAAATAATACATTTTTCAACAATACTAATGTCTCATAAAATACATATATTATGATATTAATATCCACGAAGCATAAGTTTCAATGAACTAAATTATCCATCAGTAATCTCAAGTGTAGTGACTTAGTGCAGCATTACAAGTGGGGAGGGAGACCATCTTCCAAATTATTTTACACACCAGCCATATACCATATATCCCCCACAATATCCACCATCAAGGATGGCCCTCCCTTATATATATATATATATATATATATATATATATATATATATATATATATATATATGGTGTGAGAATCTATAGTGATAACTAGAGCCCATGTCTTATAAGATAACTAATACATGTTGTCTAAATTATATAAATCTATTCTAACATCATATTGAAAAAACATGTAAACTATATGAAACGCATGGAATGAAATTTTTAACTATAAACATTATATTGTAAAAAGTTTTTAAATAGTTATTAATTCATGGATCAGTTAATTTCATATACACCACTTGATCAGATTACACTATATCTATTTTACTAATGACACTACATAAGTAAGTGAAGTCTATCCTACTTGCTTATGTCAGGGAAATTAATTTGAGATAAATGTACACATATTTAATCAATTAGAATATTCTTATAATCAAATGTGCTAATATTGGAAATATCAATGCATACATCTAGTCCATCAAATGTAGTACAAAATCAAATAAACAGTCCATTTACCACTGAATAATAAATAGTCCCTATTATAAACATACCAATTGGGTAAGGTTTATAATTAGATAAAAAGATACTAAAAATCACAAACTAATTATAAATTTTATTTCATCCATAGAATAACATAAGTCACCATCATCTAGTTGTTCATTATTCATAATAAAACCTTAAGTTTAAATATTTCCTAGTCAA
The DNA here is from genome assembly GCA_037957365.1 of Torreya grandis. Classification (NCBI taxonomy): domain Eukaryota; kingdom Viridiplantae; phylum Streptophyta; class Pinopsida; order Cupressales; family Taxaceae; genus Torreya; species Torreya grandis. The sequence continues at coordinate 280,374 of JARHVA010008901.1, read as the reverse complement.
TTAAACACAATCATAATGTAGCAAAAAAATTCACCATACAACCATGTAAATATTTATTATATTATTATGATGTACATGATATACTTTAAGTAAGCCTCCACTACCTATGTCCTTAAAAGTATCTTGCGTACTTTGGTATAAACCTCATACTTCATTTTAAATTGCCCAAAATATATCTATTCATGACCTTTTAAGAACACACATAGAATTATATTTCTCAGTCAACAATTATAATATTATCCCATATATATATATATAACATTCAAATCACACTCTTTAGAAAATCAAACAAGTGATCAAAAGGTTTACATTCAACTGTATATAACTGAATATGTGAATAAACTCATATTCGACCTACATAGTTTCATTTACACATTTTCATAAATAAATACACAAATATAATATTCATACCAACATAATAACAACATAAATGTATATGAGATAGGGTAAATTCATATACCCAGTTTTGATAGAAAAAATAGTCCAATTCATATTATAAAAGGTTTAAAAAATCAATGACTTGAACATTAATCTCAGTTTACTTACAAGTAAATTCACATCATATGCATAGGTGTATGACTTTAACCAAATCATCATTCCTTACATTTATGCTTAAATATGTATGCCCTAAATTTTATTTATTCAACTTACTTATTAGTCTAATACTAGCATCGGGACTTTACTTCAAAGCTTCATAGTTTATATCCAAACTAGAATTAATCCTGAACCCATATGTATATATATATAAATGAATAGGCTATAGGTTTGAAAGATTGAAACTCTGTTAAAGCCCTAAAACTGAATTATAAATTCATTCCACCAACACTAAAGTTTTTATTATAAATATTGTACTTGTGAATTTATAAATACATAAACTCTAATTTATTTTAAAACCAATACACACATATTTTAGTCAAAATTGAACTATTCCATATGTGAATATATGTATCTAAACTATCATGTATACATATATATTTGTATATATTTTTCCTCAACCTTATCCTAGATATATACCTATATGTTAATATAAATGAGTACACAATCAGATACCCATATCGTTTTACCCAAATTTTCAAAATGGATTATACACAATAAAATGCAAACCTCTCTCTCTCTCTCTCTCTATATATATATATATATATATATATATATATAGATATACATACATATATATACATATATATATATATATGTATATATATATATATATATATATATAAATATGTATATGTATATATATATGTATATATGTATATATATATATATGTGTGTATATATATATACATATGTATATGTGTGTGTATATATATATATACATACATACATACATACATTGGTATGTGTATATATCACATGTAAATGAAGACTTATAGGATATATATACATACCCTCATACTTATATATATCCTTAATATATACATATATTCACATTGACATTTATACACAAAAATAGATTTATCATTAAAAAAACAATAACCCAACATACTTCAAAGCTCATCAACAAAATTATAGGGATATATATATATATACACACACACACACACACATACATTTGTATGTATATATACCCCATGTCAATGAAGACTTATAGGATATATATACATATATTCACATCCACATTTATACCCAAAAATGGATTTATCATTAAAAAAGCCATAACCCAACATACTTCAAAACTCATCAACAAAATTATAGGTTTTTTAATTTTACAAGGGTTTCAAGATTTAACCATAAAAATAATCCTTCCATTTAGGTTTTCCTAGGGGTTGGTTTTGTAGTTCTATGGATGGTCAAGCCATCCATAGGGATCCACATTCAACCCCTATTTTTAAAAAACTTTTTTAACAACCCATAGAAAACCCATTTCATTTTAATTTAATATTTCACAAACACTATATATATAAATATCAAGTACAAAATTGACTAAGAAGGGTGATAGAATGCCAAGGAGCCAAACCTAATTATTTCCTTAGCTATCCAAGTCCTTCACTTCTCTTTCCACCTGCTCCTAAGATTTTTGTCTCTCACATCCTTCTCCTTTATTTTTGTTCTTCTTCATGTCTTTTATTTCTGTATTTTTCCCGGTAGACCACAAACATGCATAAAAAAATAACCCATCAAATCCCATTATTCTATAATTTGTCAACATTTCTCCCACTCAAATGAAATAATTCTTTTACCAATGCTTCTTGATCAAAATTCAAATAGGTTTAGAAACCTTAATTTCCCAAAACTTCCAAATTAAACCATTAAATAATCATTTTAAAATCACTTTAAAATTATGCATGATTTTTAACTTTAAATATCATTGAATGATGTCTAAATAAATAATGATTAATATATCTACATGTTAAATACTTTAAATAATCATGCATATACTTATATAAGGCATGAAATTATCAATAATTCTAAACTAATATATTCCATGTAGATTGACTACCACTCCATATGGAAAAATGACTATAAAGAGACCATTATAATTGTTACCAATCATCAAACATTATGCATTTTACCTCGAATTCATAAGTTACCCTTTTAGGTTTAATAATAACCATAAAATTTAACAATCAATTAGACAACATCATGATGCTTAAATAATATTTTTAAAATGATAATATTTTATAATACCTTGAATTAAGTTAAATACTAAACACAGAGATTCTAATTTATTAAGTAATTTGCAAGTCGTATTACTATTAAAATCAATAATAGGGTAAGTTCACAAAGTTGGGGAATAAAAAGTGGCCTACCCATGGACATGATTTTCCTAAAATTTCATAAATTTGAACTTTTGTAGATAATTTGAGATATCTACACTCCAAATTTGAATATCATATAAGAATATGAAATGTATCATTTCAATTCTAGTTTCCAAAACACTATTTAAAAAAAAATAACTATTATGTATAACTAGGTCAAACATCTAAAATTTTTAGAGGAACTCCTATTTTTTTTTAATAGAGTAGATAGATAGCTCTGTGTTGCACCTTATTTTGAGCAAATTTTAATATTATTTAAACCCCTTCAAGGAAAATTTACATAAGATATTCTAGTTTTTAACCTCTATTTTTTTATATTTTGTCAATTAATACTTTTTTAAATGAATTTTGAAAGTAAATAGATCTTTAAAACTAATAAAAATGGATATTCATCCATATGATTCAACTAAATACCTAAAAAAAATCAATTTTTTTTAATGTATGTAGAATTAGACCTAGTTTGTGACCATATAACTTGTTTTTCACTTGGATCAGTGAAATATAAATTACATTAATAAGTATAAGCATGTAATTTTGTGGTATGTAGTGGCCTAAAAAGGTATAGTTATAAATCAACATTTTTTAAAACATTTAATTAGTCCAAAATGATAAAAATCATATTTTTTGAAAGAGGAGAGCATGATCATCACAATTGTATAAAGTTTTTGAATTTTTACATTGAAATTATTAGTGTATTTGTAAATCAAAGTTGATTTTTTTTTTAATCATAACTCTAAAAACTCAAATATACATTGATATTCCAAGCCTTTGGCTCGAGAATCCAAGTCATTCTTGAGCCAAAAGGTATTGGAATTGAATTCAAATTCAAATAGAGTGATTGTGTTAATAACATGATCACATTATTAACTGTTTTAGTAATGTGATCACTTTACTTAATAATGTGATCTCATTAATAACATGATCACAATATATATTATCAACACCCTAAATCCCAAATTTGCATTTCGACCTATTAAAGGAGCCATTAGGCCTAGTAGTCTTAAGATCAAATTTTGGTTGATTAACATTATTGTTTGGGACTAATGTTCTTGTCAAGATTTGATAGAACTAAATGAATTGGATATTTATTAACCTATGAATTAATTTATTATTCATTTGACATGATTCTAATATTCCTTAAAATGCAGATAGTCCTATTTCATCTTAGTTAGGGTCAAGAAGTCAAAAGTTGGATTTTGGTGATCCACTAATCTGAATCACTAGTAGTTTGGTAGATTTATTTTAGATTTCATTTTATACATGATTAAATAAATTATGTTATCCAAAAATCAATTGGATTACAAGGTTCATCTCACTAAGTACTAATGGACATAGAGTATTAGGTTTGAAAGAGAGTTCAGTGATATTATAAATGTTTAAGGATTAGTTATTTGAATGTTACTATTTGAAAAGTATTTTATAGTCTTCAAAATATTAAAATGGTGTTTTGGAACAATGATAAATAAATCAAGGATCATTTTATTTTTCATCAAGAGTGTATATAGTCCTAAAAAAGGTTGAATTTGGTTAAACAAGACTACATTAGTTTTTGTGGATAATTGGTGATGTTTAGAACTTGTAAAAAACTTTTATAAACTTTTTAGTATTTTATGAGTATCTGATAAGATTTTTTGAGTGATTAAGTTAAGTTATTTAAGGATATATTTTCAAGGTATATCAATGTTTTAGTATCATTTTTTTCATATAATAAGTTATCTTTTGTCAAGTTCAAGGATGTTGTAAACATACATGCCACAAAAATACATGCTTGATGATATAATTTATTTTATCATGAGATGTCATAAAATGCATTTTTTAAACCTATGGCTAAAACAAATCCTTTTGAGTACCAATATCATTGTGCATTTAAAGTAAATTAGGGCTATTTTGATCCCCTTCAACATAATTGCATGAATATAAAATGCTATTTAGGGTTTGATCATCTCCAATTTCATTAGCTCGATTGAATAAAAGAAACATAATTTATTTATATGAATGTTTAACATGTATAGAATGTGGTTTTGAGCTCAATAAAATTAAAGTCATCAACTAATCAATACAAATGTTGATTAGTTTAATTATGGAGGTAATTAGGGTCAAGATGAGCCATGTGAATGTATTTTAAATTATATATTCAATGTGATTTGGAGTGAAGTTAACCCTAATTTCATGTCATATATAATTAACTAAAGAGTTGATTCATTTGATTCAGAAGGCATTTGGGGCCAAATTAAACCCCTTAAAGAGCAAGATATTATTTGGGGCAAAATTAAAAGTTTGATTCTATCATGAATTGATCTAATTAGTCAAATTTTATAATTATGGGTGTGATTTGGGAAAAATTTATCCCCTAAACCCAATTTATGGCTCAATCAATTGTAGAACATGTTTTCCTTGACTAACCCTAATTTTATAAGAAATATAAACATGTTCAGGTAATTATCACAAATAGGCGATCAAATAGCTCACATTTTATTAATTACATTAGTGATTGGACCCTATATCTAATATATTAAAACCTAAAATTTGTAACATTTAACTTAAACCCTATACCATTCACCTTAAACCCTAATCCATAACCTCAAACCATTTAAATTATAAACCCTAAACCAATAAATATAGACCCAATTAAAATTTTTTATATATAGTAAGAATTAGGTTCATAGGGATGAACTGGGTCAAAATATCACCACTCATTACCATAATTGACTTCATAGGCTCAATCGATGTTGATGTGGGGGATAATTGATCCCAAAATCATATTATTTACTCATAGATCTATGTTTAAAGAGCTGAAATTTTCCCCAATCACCATCATGATTATACCTTATATATCCTAAAATATGTACCCTAATTACTTATCCCTAAATTTCTTAATCTTTAGACTCTACACCATAAATATAAACTCTTTAAACCTTAAACCAATAATTTTATCCCATATTAACATTATTTAGACTAAGAATTAAATTCACAAGACTTAGTTTGGCCTAAATCACATGATTGATTGTCCCATTTGACTAATTCACTCAATCTACATGATGAAATGGGGTATAATGACAACCCAAAAACACATTCTATAGTCATAATTGGGTTTAAGTGATTCAAATTATCCTTAATTAATTTTATTATTGACCCTATATACCCTAAAAAAATATAAATTAAAACCTAAGCCATAAAAAATAAACCCTAAACACTATACCCTAAATTTGAAACCATAAAATTTCCATATTTACCAATTGCTTTAGTCACAATTAACATCCTTTGTAGTAAGAATTAGGTTTGAACATGACATAGAGTGATTAGGAATTATATATAGGTCATTAAACCTAAACCTTATTCCCTAATCTCTAAAACATAAATTGTAATCCCTATGCCTATTTCTATCTAATTTTTACTTTTTATTAAGTGTGATAAGTATAAACTAGTGATAAGGGGTATGTAGAAAAAACAATTAAAAAAATGTGCATATTGAATCCAAGTGATTATGGAGAGCTCCTCTTTGTCTTGGGATAATGACCTATAAATAATAAAACACTAAAATAAACTTATTTTTTAGACAAGTAGATCGGTGGATTTCCTAGCAGGAGCTAGATCCTAAAAGTGAAAGCTTTCTAGGAGGTTGTAAATCCACCTTATTCAAAACACTTACGTTAGAATGATAAAAGAATTATATTTTGCATAAAATATAAAATAAATTATACTAAAATATAAAATAACTAAATTTTATACTATAAAGTTAAATTCCTTTCAAAAGATAACTAAATGAACACAATAGTTTAATTAATACTAATGTTGAAAATTGGTAAAGGTTATGGTTTTGGTTTGGTAAAGTGATGAGGGTCAAAAGGATTGTTTTTTGGGTTTGGGTAGATTGTCAAGTCTAAAATTATATAAATAAATTAATAGATAAATGAGGTAAATAAGTAAATATGGCAAATGAAAAAGAAAGGTAAATATGGCAAATACGGAAAAGACATAAATGAGGCAAAGAGGTGATTGGGATAAAGGCGATAAATGAAATGGAAATAGCCAAAGGGATTAAATGAGATGAATGAGATAAAGAGTAAGAGGTTAAGGGCTCAATAGTATGGAGGTTAATAAAATAAAAGGCCAAAGGGAAATAAATAAAGAACTGAAATTACAAAACAAAGTAGATTACTTCAATGTTGTTGGAGTGGCTTGAAGATGTTGATGATGGTTGAATCTTGATGAAGCTTGAATAAATTTCAAAAAACATTCATTTATTTGATATTTTATCCTCTAATATTATTATTACCTCTAATATTATGACCACCTCAAAAAACCTACAATAAGATGTAAAAAACCAAAGACTAACTTCCAACTTAACCTTTAGTGAGGGAGGAGTGGTGTATTTATAGCATTTGATGTTGGGAAACATGTCAAAATATTGGAAAGTGAAGTAATTAAATTTTTTAAAAGTGGTGAATTATTTATTAAAGGTGAGGTTGGTGTGGATTCCCATATGGGTTGAAAAATATCCCTCTTTGCACATGAATCCATGTTTGAATAGAAATCATGCGCATGGGTTTGAATGAGACTGAAGACTATTTACCACCATTATTTGTCTTCATTAAAACACTTAAAGAGGTATCACATGAAATTTGGAACAATTTTCCATGTGGGGGATGAAAATTCCAAGGTGATATTGGTGGGGATTCCCATGTGGGTTGGAAAGTCTCCCATTTGGGTTGGTGAGCCTCCATTTGGGTTAAAAAGTCAAAAATGGGTGCCCTTTGTCTTTCCCAAAGTCTTAAAGGGATAGGTATCTATTTTAAAGTTTAATTTCATGTGTTAAGACAAAAATACATGTTGAATAATGACCCTTTAAGGTCAAATTCACCACATTTGAAGGGGGGCCTTTTGATGCTTGAATGAAGTCATCAAGCACTTTGGGAAGGGTCCTAGGTGGGGTATCATGTCCCACATAAATACACATCACTTATAGGCCATAAAAATTTCCATATGACCTCCCAAATTACCTCCCATTTCGCTTGACATGTCACATACCATATCACTTTCTATGTCACTTGTCATGTCATCATGAATATTGATAGTGAGTCTCATAGTAAATACTGATGGTGAATAATACTTTCAAATAATGATTTGAATGATATTTTGACTAGGAAAATAGTGATTTAGTTGTATTAATGGTTTTTTATGGAAATTTTAAGAATTTTTAGGGGGTCTCAAGGCATTTAGTCATCAAAAATTGTAAATGTGTGGTTTTCTAGTGTCTACATTTTACCTATTTTTATTATGCATCTATAAATTAACAAGTTAAAAAACAAAATCAAATCACTTGGTTGAATGTCAAGATTCCTTGAGTATGGGAATAGGTATTCCCCCTCAAATGAGAATCTATTAGGAAAGGTTGAATCGAGTGTAGGTTTTATAAGTAGTTGATGGGGAGGCACTAGGTAGTGCCATAAGGTAGCTAGATATGTGAAATGCCAATGGGTTCATAAAACATGACTAAGTTTAGTATTAAATATTACATAGAGACTAAAGGTGCCAAATTTGATAACAAAAAGGTCAGGTTCTAAGATAAAGGACAAGATAATTAGTCCCCAACATTGGTCATAGATGATTAGGTTAGTCTTATCAAGGCTCCTAGACATAGTCACTGTTGACTCAAGTATCCAATGTAGGAAGTGGTCCTAAGAAAACATTAATGGTATATTTATGCATGATGTGGTGCAAATTCAAATGTTCAACATATCAAAATTGGTCTATATGGTCAAAAAGACTAAGGTATGATCATCACAAATTATGCAAATAAGTTGGTTTTTTTAAAAAAGTGGCTCAATGTCAAGGTGGACATGGTTGAATAGGTTAATATGTTGGTTGGATAGGGATTAAAAGGGGATGGTCGAGCTAACATAAAATTCATATGATAAGTGGATGTTGCCTACATAGTTCAATAGAGAGGAATCCAAAAACAATGTCAAGCCAAATGTAGTCCTTTTGGGGCAAAGGGTGTTGGTTAAGTTGGTTGCCCGAATTTGATATCACATAGGTAGGTTTAGGTGATTGAAATTGGATAAAGGGAAGCACCAAAGGGTGGAAAATATGGCTATCAAATAGAATTCAAATAGGTGTGGTAGAAATTGTGGATGAGGTTACCTAGGATGTAATTAGATGATTATGTCAACTATGTAAAAAGAATCTATAGCCATGAATAAGTAGATTAAATCATGAATTTTTTTCCACCATCATAAAGAAAAGGAAAGGAATAAATATGTGCTATTAGGACTTTAAAATTCTATAAATAATCAAATTGCCATGGTGATATGATGGGTTATTTCATCACAATCTAAATAAGCTAACATTATGCTCATTCCACAATAATGTAATTAACAAGATATGAAAGGGTAGTATGTAATGATTCAAGGAATAAAATTATGAAATTGGGTAAATGAGAAGTGGTGAATATTAAAACCCTTCACCCTTGAGTCGGTGGGGCCCCAAAATAAGTAAGCATTAAATTTTTTAGGGAATTCAAATAAAGATGTTAAGGGGTTTTGGAATATGGAGTGAGGTGAATAATAATAAAATTAATTAATTGAGGGAGTAGGTTATGGATTGTGATTAAATATAATGTCTATTATAAGGTGTAAGAAGATGTAGTTCAAAATGGGAGAATCAAGGGAAATTATTGGGAGGTAGGGTACATGAGAGGGTGTAGCTAGCATCCCCATGTGGGTATCCCAAAGATTTCATTTGAAGGTGGTTTTAGTTTTTATTATAATGTATTTTAAGGTCAAATTTAAAGGGGTTGAAAATATGTAGGACCAAAGGGGTGGGGAAGGAATTTTCATCTTGATGGCTAAATGATGCTCAGGTTTATGGGTTGGTCATATGAGCCCGCGGTCCTAGCTAATTGTGTTATAGAGTTTTAGGATTGGTATATATCTCATGATAAAACAAAATCAATTGGAAGACCTTGGAGGCCATATCATGATCAAAATGGGTAAAGGGTTGAAAATGAAAAAAGGTGATAGGGAGGGTGAAGGGAGTAGTTACAGGGGGACAAAAAAGAGAGTCTAAGTGTAATATACAGAGGCATTAAAAGAAGAAATGGGTGCTCCAGAAGTAAAGAACTCAACCAAATTTTTTTCATTAAGGTAAGGGCATGGAGGATACAATGAAGTAGACAAGGGGATGTACGTAGAATTAGTACAATTTTTGACCACACTCTAAAGAGGTGGAGGTGAAATTGGAGAATAAGGGATGAGGTAAATTTGGACCTAGAGATGGATGAAGATAAAGATGAAGGTGGATAAGGATGTATGAAGCTAGGCATGGTCATATAGGTTAGGAATATCAAGGAAGGGAATAAAGGGAGAGGAAAAAAAATGAAATGAAATGGAGAAAATAGAATAAAAATAAAAGGTAAAATATTGGGGATGAGAGATGCACTAAAGAATGATAGATTGGAGAATTGAAAAGGATGGGAAGATAAGTGTAACAATATTGAAGGTTAAGGGGAGGATGGTAAATGTGGGAGGCCATGAAAGGTTTGAAAACATGTCTAATAAAAGACTGAGGAGAAAATAGTTTGGTAATGAAAATGAAAAATAAGGAAATAAATGGAATAAAAGGAAACATGAGGAAAAAAAGAGTGAAATGAGGACACAAAGAAGACGATGGGAGAGGGAAGACATAGGTCATATCTTGAACAAGTGAGCATGGGTGCTGATATGAAAGGAGAGGAATAATGAAGAAAATTAGATGGTGGTTTTGGAGATGAGAATGGGATGGAAAATGGGAAAGGGGTGAAGAATGGGGGGAACCAAAGGATGGGTAGACAAGAAGGTGAAGAGAGAAGGTAGGTGTTAATCAGCTTGTTAGAAGATATTGAAAAGATGAAGGGGTGATTAGAAGAGGATGAAAAGCTAAAAAATGGTGAGGTGGTGAAGAAATAAGGGGACACAATGAAAGAGAGTGAGATGAAACTAATGGATGAAGATCAAGGATGATAAAAATAAAAAGGAATAACCGAAGTAGGGATACAAAGCATGGATACTAACATAGATGCAAAAGATAAGTGAGTACCAAGATGGAAAGAGGAAGAGGGGAATGAAAAAAGGGCAATAAGTAAAAAGAGATAAGAAGAAAAGGGAAATTATGGAAGGTTTCTCAAAGGATAAATACCTAGGGAGAAACTAGTTGTGGATGATGAAGATGGAGAAATAAGTTGAGGGGGATAAAGGGAAAGGTTGGTAATAATGTGAAATAGAGGAAAAAGATTCAAAATTTGGGTGGGGAAGTGGGCCATGAAGCATACACAAGGAAAGATTACGGGGAGGCCAACAAAGAAGAGTAGGAGGTGGTTAAATGGGTGGTAAGGGGGACCAATGGGGAATGATGTCAACCCTTGTGTTAAAATAGATTGACAAAATGGAGGCAGGGAAATGGTTAGGAGTTAGGTAAAGAAGTGGAAGAAGATATTTTAGGTGAGAAGGGTAAATAAAGTAAAGGAAGTGGCTTAATTAACCTCAATAACTAAGTGCTATCTACATAGTCCCAAAAGATGTCAAGTTAATGTAGTTCTCCCAATAATGGGGGAAAGACTTAAGTGGAAGTATTAGATGGTGTTAAAAAAAAAGATTCTAAATAAAGAATTCAAAGCTTCCTTGATATAGGATGCCCTAAGCAAGAGGGTGTTATTAGTAGTGAAAATGAGTGAGAATAAAAAGTGGGATGTGATTTAGTTGCTAGTGGCTAAGTTACCCCTAGAGCAGCACTTACATAGTCTATGGACATCAGCCTAATGTAGTTCAACAAAGTTTAGGTGAGTGGTGTTCAAATTGGCTGCCACAACTTGATGGACCACATGGGTTTGCTTGGGTTGATGAAGAAGGTTTTGTAAAATAAATGTTTTTATTTTTGGTGAAGGTGTTAATGAAAGTGAATGGGGTAGGTTGGTAAGTATTTACCATAATAATCCCATGTTTAGTATGATGAGAGATCTATATGGGTAAGGTAGGATAAATTAGAAGGGACCACAATGCTAAGTACCACAAATGATCTTCAATTGAGCTAATCCAAAGAAGAGGTTTCTTTCTTAGGAGGTTACACTTTATAAAATTGTGTGAGGGTAGGAGTTTGGGGATAGTGTTTTCTACTACAAGCCATGTTTTAGGAGGTAGGGGTCTATCCAGATCTATAGAGTCATTGTGGCCAAGGTTCATCACTATTATGAGCCAAGTTTTAAGGGCAATAATGAAGTGATGACCTACAAATAATTTCTTTGATAGTCAAGTAGATTATAAAAGTAAGAAATTTAGCATCATGGTAAGGGATAGAGAATGGACCATGCCTAACCCAAGAGCTATATGGGTAGGATAGAGAAAAGGCATCCATGTCTGCATCCTCTATCCAAATTCCTTAGAATTGATGACTTGGGCTTCTATTTAGAAGAGGCCCTAGTAGTAGAGAACTAAGTGGTCTAGGATATTGGTTATATAATTGGAGTAGATGGTAATTCTACTAATATGGATGAACTCTTAGATACTATAAAATAAAAGACTACCATGTTCAATCAGACAATGCCAATAGTTGGGATCTGATGTTTACAGCTTGTGGCAATGGGCTGCTAGGATTAAGAGGGTAATGTGTTGGATATTGTTGGTTGAATTTTATTATGATTTAGGTTCTTTGAATACTTATGAATTTTATGGTTATGGTTGTTTTTATCTCACTTAATGTAATAGAAATGATTATTGTTGTTGTAATGTTGGATGGTACAAGTCATGGTGAAAACATCAAGCATGCACATTAAGATACGAATAGGGATTGATGCTTTGATTTTGACAAGCACTAAAAATAAACCTGAAGTGAGATCAACTTAATGAATATAATCCATTCAAATGTTGTGCATGAGAATTCATTAGTTGATAAAGAAGGTTTCTTGATCACAAGGTGTTAAGTAAGCTCTAAATCCCTTGATGTACATATAGTCTAAAGGGAAGATGGGTGATAGGTGGTGTGAAGGGTAATGGAAGATATGCATGATAACCTCATGTGAATTAGTTTCCCTTTTCTATAGGTGGCCTAAGAATGGTAATAGTTAAGTCCATGTCATATGCTAGATGTAGACTAATCAATGTAGGAAGTCTACATGTGAAAGCTGATTGTGGCTTTAATTTTTTTGTGATCATGAGTATTTTGCTTTATTGCTATATATGAGAATCTGATCGAAAAGGGATTCTTCCATAAAATTATTCTACTTTTGACAAAGTTAACTCAACCATCCTTCAAGGGATTGGTCTAAGATTATTGTCTTTATTTTAATGTTATTGATAGTTGTCCTTTAAGGGAGCAGTCTACCTTACATGTGGCAATTTTTTTTTGGACAACTATCCTTTGAGGGAGTAGTCTATAATGCTTAAGATATTGACCCAATTATTTGTTGCAAGATGAAATGTGTTTAGACATGGACTAGTTTAATTAGGTTTAGAGGTTTACCTTTATGAGGGAAAAACTTTACATAAGAAGGTCAATGGTATGTGAAAGGGTGTGGTTTTGAGAGACAATGACCATGGGATTCCATCTTAATTAGAGATGAAAAGTATCAATGAGAACCATGCTATGGGTAGAATTGTCGTACCCATATTTAGGATTAGGCCATGAATATTATGGTTAATCACATGGTTTTAAATTGTAATTAATGATCCTAAAAAGGGGAGGAGGAAGGTGGGTGAAGGTGAAAATCTCATAATCAAGGGATGATCTTAAGTTAGACAAATAGGTGAGCTTGATCCTTCTTTAACATAAAAATAGACATAGATGCAAAGCATTGAGATGCTTAGGTTTAGTTTTTCCTTCGAGAGAGGACAAATGATAAGCTCCTTATCCATACTTATGGTTGATGATGTAGTGTCTAAGCTAGTTGAAATTAAATTTTCCTCGTTTACTCTTCTCCATATTGGTCAAATGTTATTTTTATTTTAGGATGAGATATCTGATATTAAATTCCCATTATTTAAGGTTCTTGTTATAAGCATGTGTGATATGCTCTTGATAGATACAGAGCTAGGTGAGAGCTGTTAAATGATGCTCATCAAGTAGCTCAAGTTGAGATAAATGATGCTAGCAAAAATATTCCTCAAAAATGAGTTCCTTCAAAGATATGTGAAGAGAGGGAATTTTTCCTTTGTTATGAAGACTAGAGAGAAATGGGTAGTACCATTGGAGGTTCAACTGCTAGTACAATAGGAACATAAGGTGAATGGGATGTGCAAGTGCCAATCCCAACCTGAAGCACTAATAACTTTGGTTAATATTTTGGTGAGGGTTTTATTAGAGGATTCCACTTGTCTATTTTCTTGTGGTCAGTAAGGCAAAGAAAATCTTAAATTGATTCCAAATTCATCACATAAACCTTGGACCTTATTATTATTAAAATATTTTCCATTATCAATGCTGATATTATGAGGAACACCAAAGTGATAGATGATATGGTGGTTGATAAAGTTGAAAATATTTTTTTCTTTGGTAGAGATTAGAGGAATGGCTTCCACCCACTCGGTGATGTATTTGGTGGTTGTGATGATGGAGATATGCCACTATGAATAATGGGGGTTAATTTCCCCAATGAGATCAAGCCTCCATTGAGAAAAAGGTTAAAATTCCTTAGATACTTGGAGGCTATTGGCTAGTGCATGATGTAAATTAGCATGTTATTGAAATTTAACACACTTTTTTACATAATCAAAATAGTCTTGGTTGAGGGTGGGCCAATAGTAACCAAGGTGTAGGATACGTTTAATGACCACTAGGCCAGTAAAGTGTCCCCCATAGATCCCATCATGTGTTTCCTTGATGGCATGGGAAGCTTCATGGCTACATAGGTGATGAATATAGAGGCCATCAAAACCACATTTTTAACGGATTCCCCCTAGTATGGTGTAATGAGAGGTACCTAAATAAAAGCTCTTTGGCCATTCTTAGAGAGATTAGGAGGAACAATGCTTGGGTTGAGGTAGTTGAAAGTTTGATCATACCAAATGTTAGATGGGGATTCCTCTACATTAAAAATGGTAGGAAGGTCAGATTGGCCATAAGAGGGTGTGGTAAAATAATGAATGATGACAAATATTTTAGAATTGGAAGGCTGAGAAGAGATCTGAGAAGCAAGGCAAGCCATTGTATCGAAAAATGTATTGGTAGATCAGGGAATGGATTGAACTAGCTAATGTTCAAATGATTTTAAGAGTTTGATAATTAAAATATTATATTTTTAGCAAGAAATCATTCTTAAATTAATAAGATCCATTGACCTGGTTGACCATAAGCTAGGAATCACCAAAGACATAGATTGTCTTAATTCCCAAGCTTTGAGTAGTTTGAAGACTTATCACTAGGGCTTCATACTCAGTTATATTAATGGTGCATTTAAAGTCAAGTTTGAAGGATAGAGGAAGGAGTTCACCATTGAGAGGAATGAGAATAAATTTGGGACCCCCTCCATGTAAGTTTGAGCCATCAAAGAACATGGTCATTTGGTAGGTTATGTCATCTTCTTGAAAAAGAGTTGTAATAGACTTGTCTGCAAAGGTGAGAGGAGGTGGTTGGTAATTTGATAAAGGAGCTTCAATGAATTGATCAATAATTACTTTATCTATAATTTAATTTTATTGGAATAATTCAAGGTCAGATTCAACTAGGAGAATGAGCCACTTAGCCATACACTGATTTTTGTATGGTTTAGAGTGCATGTGTTTGAGTAGGTTGGTATTAGTGATGACATAGGTTTTATGGTTAAGAAGGTAGTGGTGGATTTTGGTGGCCACAAGGGTCAATGATAAGTAGAGTTTCTTAGTTTGTGTATACTAAGTTTAATATTCTACAAGCATATGACTAATGCAGTATGTGACTTACTCTTTGTGTTATTCATCTCAGTGAGCCAACATTGCCCTTAAAGAATGGTCAGTGACAAAGATATATAGGTAAAAGGGTGTTCATCCTTAGGAGGGATGAGAATAGGTGGTGACAAAAGGTACTATTTGAGTGAATTGAAAGCCTTTTGACAATCACTACTCCATTTGAATGATAAATCCTTCTTCAGAAGGTGATGGAAAGGTTAGCACCAGTCTAAAAGTTGGGAAATGAAACAGTGAATGGATTGAAGTTTTCCTTGAATGTTTTGAATCTATTTAAGGTTGGTTGGAGGAGGCATGTCTAAAATTACTCTAAATTTAATTGGGTCTACTTAAATCCTATGAAGAGAGATGATGAAACTAATAAGCTTTCCTGAAAGGACCCAAAAAATACATTTTTTAGGATTTAGGTGAACATGAAAATGGATGAGGTGTTCAAATATGATTATAAGAATAGTCAAGTGATCTATTCAGAGTTTGGATTTCTTGAGAAGGTCATCCACATAGTCTTATATAATCTTATGGATGATATCATGGAAAATATAAGTTATGGCATGTTGGTAGTTTGTACTAGTGTTCTTTAACCTAAAAGGCATGACTCTATAACATAAAGTTACTAAAGGGGTCATAAAGGTATTTTTATGTTGATATTTAGGGGTAATCAAGATTTGATTATAACCAAAAAACCCATCCATGAAAGATAACATCTCATGGTTGGTTGTAAGATCAACAAGCTAGTCAATTCTAGGTAGAGGGGAGTCATCCCTGGGGAAGGTGAGGTTAAGGTCACAAAATTCCATAAAAATGCATAAACCTTGAGTTACTTTGGTGATAGGTACAATGTTTAAGAGCCATTAGGGTTAGTTAATGGGTTGAATAAAGTTTACATATAGGATACACTTAAGCTCTTCTTTGATGAGAAGGGCTATGCAAGGATGCATGTGTCAAAGAATCTATTTAATAGGCTTGGCATCATGGTGAGTGACTATGTTATGGGTAGAAATGGTGGGGTCAATCCTATGCATATAATTATAAGACCAAGTGAATGTTATGATTTAGTGTTAGAGGAAAGAGGATAAATCTAAAAGTTCTTTGGTATTCAATGATTAGCCCAATTTGATAATGGGGGGGTTATCTATAGTGTCCAAGTTGATATCAATGTTATATTCATTGAAAATAGTTGGGGCCTCAATAGGAAGGGATTTGTGGATAGAAGAATCCCCTGCACTAAGGTAGGTAAGAATGGAATCATCATCTTGATGTCAAATGGTTAGAGAATCATTCTCTACCATTTTAGGATGTATGACTGGAAGGACATTGGTTTGGATTCTCTTTTGGTAGATGAGAGGGCCCAGTCTTATAGTATTGATAAAAAAAAGTTTACGAGGGATAATACTAGGGTCTCCAAGTGGATAAAGTGGTTGGATTGGCAAGGATGGTATATCTTCCTCTATGGTGGCAATGCATTTGGGTGAATTAGTGGATTCTTGAGGTGGTTCATATGCAAGGCCAAATGACTCATGAGGTTGTAAAGTTTTGAGATGGGGAAACTCATGAGGCCCTTGTTCATAGTGATTGAGGCCAAATCCTTTCCAAGCACACCTATGGAGATATAATTTAGAAAACTCTAGTTTTTTTAAGATAGCAAAAGTTAGATGTAAATGGTTAAATGGATGATGTAGTGGTAGGGGCTAGAATTGACCGATCAAGTCCCCCATAAATGAAATTTGTTTGATGTTTAAGGAGAATAATGGGGATGATGGTTCCAATGTTAGGGTCATAAAAAGGGTCATGTCTAAGATTCCCATATTCTTGGGGGGTAAGGAGGGAATCTAAGGCTATGAGTCTATATTCCACAAAAGAAAGACATTGGAATATGGTTGTCATGGGATCTTCTACAAGAATCTAGGAAGAGGGAATAGATGAGATAGTGGAAGCTTCATCAACATTAGGTATGGAAATGCTATGGGTTTTGGCTAGTGAGCTTGTGTTATTGGTAGATGGTTGTGTAGTGGATAAAAGAGGAATAATTATGTCATTAGGTTGATACATCATATTAAAAGATGTAAAAGGAATAGGGTCAGCTTGGATAGTCACAACTTGCCCTTCATGTTCAAACTTGATGCATTGATGTAGGATGGAAGGGACACAACTCATGACATGAATCTAAGGGAATATGAGTAAAATGTTTTATTAAAACTCTCCTACAACATAAAAGAGTTTAGGAATAGTATGAGGGCCTACATGGATGTGGAGGAAAACTATGCCTAAGGTGGTAGCCATAGTATCATTGAAATAATGAAGGATCACTAAGCTTTTAGACATGATGTTTTTAGGTAACTACAGCTGGTCATAAGCATGGAAGAGATAATATTGATGCTATCTCCCCCATCAATCATCACACTTTTGATGTGGGTTTGATTAATTTATGTTGTAATGAAGAGGGGAGGATCAGGGTCCTCTAAATGAACATAAGGTATTTCTTAATTCTTGACCATGACAAGGTTAGAAGTTCAAAGGGCTCTAAAAAAAGAGGCTAGAGGCTGAGGATCAACAGGTTGGAAATTAATGGATTATAGAGAATCTATGCATACTTGACGGTGATGGGGAGAGGAAGAGATTAACTCATATAAGCTCATCTTTGTTGGAGTTTGGTGAAGTTGCTTGAGGATAGTATTTTAGATGGATATTTTATATGGGTTAGGATATGGATGGTTAGATGGGGAGGTACCTAAGATAGACAACTTGGGTTTGTTTGAAGATGGAAAAGGTTGGGTATTATTTTCTTTGGATTTCACAGAGGGGTACATCTAAGGAATGGATGTCTTAGTCTTCCTTTTATCCTTTTATTAGACCTAAGATCAGGTAATCATGTGAATAGTGTGGATAAGGGGGTTCTGTGGATTGGATGGTTACTTCAGATCCTCCTCTTCACTTTTGGGTGAGATTAGAGATCATATGGGTTGAGTCAGTGGTTGGATTCACAATGGGGATAAAGGAGGTTTTTCTAATAACAAATCATCATCTTCATACAAGTTGTGAACAAGCACTTGGAGAGCTTTATAGTTCTCAGTGTCATGTCCAGGTGCCCTATGATATGCACATATTAAGTTATCATTAAACTAAGAGGGTTTTCTATGTGAAGGGTAAAAGGGTTTGATGGGTGGTAAGCTCAAGGAATAAGTTTGTAATAACTACTAGAGGATGGTTAAGTAAGATTCAACTGAATGTGGTAAAGGTTTAGTGGGTTTTGTTTTAGGTGTGGAAGTAAAAGGTTGTGGGGCCATGGGTTTGGTGATAAGTGTCTTGCGTAAAGTGGTATACTTGGTTGATGGTTTTGGTTTGGATAAGATGGTAGATGAGATGGAGGTAGATGATGGTAAAGTAAGTAACTTAGGAATTATCGGTGTAGTGGGGAAAGGTGCTTTGGAAAGCAAGTATGAAGGTGTGACCAATAAAGGAGGTGGGGGTTTGGTAAAAATGGTGGGAATTTTGTTTTAAGGTAGATGAATGGGGACCTAGAATGGAGGGCAAGGTTAAGGGAGGTAAAGTTTGGGGTTTTGAGCCCTTTGGTGATTTTACCTCTTTCATTGTTTTAGTTGTTGGTTTTGGAGGGGATTTGGTCACTTTAGTTGTCTTGGTGGGTTTAGGTGTTTGAGGTTCAATCAATTTGGAGGAGGTTTTTGTTGGTGGGGTGGACATTTCAATTGGTTTAGAAAGGCTAGGTTGGTATACCAAAAAAGGGGTTATGAGTTATAATTTGGTTCCCTTACCTTTATTTTGAGCTTTAATAGAAGGTTTTACAATTAGAGGTTATGTGGATAGAGCCATCTTCTCTTGTGAGATAGCTTTCAAAGAGGGGGTGGATGGTTCTGTGATAGGGGAGGTAGGTGTGGTATCCTCCAATGGAGGTGTGGATACAATTTCTTCCTTTATTTGGGTGTTTAGAAGAATAGAAGGCGGTATTTTTTCTTCCATTAGGGGAATGGGGAAAGAAGCAATGAGGTAACATTTCCTTTCTCAATGGGTTTACTAGTAACCAAATTAATAGTATGTGCCTCATGAGATGATTTAGGTTTATTTTCATGATGAGGAGTAGAAGGAACATGATCAGGGAAAGGCTTGTAGAATATGTTGAGGGCTTGGTTCGGTGGTGCATTAGGATTGTCCAATGTGAGTTCCCCCTTATCAATGAGGGATTGGACAATGTATTTAAAGGTATTAAACTTGTTGATGTCATGTCCTATGACTCGATGACAAGCACAATGGTCATTATCATTATACCAACTAGATAAGGGGTGAGAAGTATCAAACTATTGGGGTGGTTTAATTGGTAGAGTTTGGATGATATTGACTTTTAGTAACTTTTTTAAGTTAGAAGGATAAGGATCCCCAAGTGGAGTTAATGGATTATGGTTATTCCAAGTTTGGTTCCTTTGGTTTCAGTTTGGATAGTTGAAGGGGTCAGAGGTTTGGTTCTTTGGGTTCTACTGGTTGGTAGATGTTGGAGGTATGGCTTTGAAGACAATATCATTATAAGTGTATTTTCTCTTGGAATTGCTATTGGTTGGGTTGTTTAGTTTGGAATAAGACAAGTCATTGGTTTTGTAAGTTGGGTTTTTTTTCATCAAATTTAATCTTCCCTCATTAATGGCTCTATTCTCTAGTTTGTGAGCCATGGTAAAATATTTATTTAATGTTTGGAAGCTTTGGACATGCAATGTAGATGACATTTGTTTTGCACATGCCTAGGCAAAGAGCTCTATAAGCTCAGGTTGAGGAAATGAAAAAATAAAGTTGGTTGATTAGGCTCCTTTAATGAGCCATGAAATTGGCAATAGATTCATCTTCAAATTTATGAATGGAGTGGAAGTTGATAATAGAAACTTTCTTAGATATATTGATTGAAAAGTGATCCAAAAAATTTTGGGTTAGTTGGGCAAAGGAGAAGATGGAGTGTTTTGGGATGGCACTATACCAATCTAATGCTAGTCTAGATACAGACATAGCAAAGGTATGGAGGAAAAGAACATCATCATGGGAAATCAAGTATCATGTATGCCTAAATGTTCTTAAATGTTGTTGGGGGTCCTCCTTATTTAGAGAATTTTGGCAATTCTCATTATAGAGGATATGGTCAGAGAGGGATAGATGGATGGATTGGTTCATTGAAAATTTGGTCATAAGAGATAAGGTTATGTGATCCTAAGATGGATGACTCAATGGTAGTCATATTATCCATTAGCATCTTGACCAAGTTTGTTTGGGGTTGTTGGGTTGGATAGGTATATGGAATGTTTTGTTGGGGTTGCGTGACATGGGAATAACTAGTGGATGGTTGGGATGATGTCACATGTGTGTGTGAGGTGATGTAAGGGTAGGTGGAAGGTGAAGGTATGTATACTTGTGTTTTAGGAATGTATTGATAAGATGTCATGGGTATGTGTTGGAAGGTTTAGGTCGGGGGGTTTATGTGTGGCATTGAAGTGATTATTGGGTTAGTTGGTTAAAGGTGGCTAGTGAACATATTTCTTATAGGGGAAGTGTTTTTGGTATGGAGAGCACTCAATTTTGAAATTGGGTTGTGTTTGAGGTATTGGTTTCTAACAAAAGGAAGATAGAAGTAGGAGTGGAGGATATTGCCATAATAGGTGGGGTGTAGGTGACTAAGAGTATGTTTGATCCCCCTTGGGGTGTGAATGGAGGTGTTTGGTTTGGGTGTGGAAGGTTGGTTTGGTTTTAAGTGGGTTGGATGTTGGAAGAGGTATGAGTCAAGAATGGTTGGGTATGAGTTAATTATTAAGAAAGAAATCTTAATTTTCCTAAAATGCAACTAAATTACTCCCAAGAAAATTCAAGGGTCCCATTGGGCATTCCAAAATGTTTCTATCTAATTTTTGCTTTTACTTAAGTATGAAAAGTAGAAACTAGTGATGAGGGTTGTGTAGAAAACCCTGTTAAAAAAATGTGTGCATTGAATCCAAGTGATTATGGAGATCTCCTCTTTGGCTTGGGAGGATGACCTAAAAATAATAAAACACTAAAAAAAACTTGTTTTTTAGACAAGTAGATGGGTGGATTACCTAGTGAGAGATAGATCCTAGAAGCAAAAGCTTTCTAGGAGGCTATCAATATACCTTCTTCAAAACACTTAAGTTGGAATGATAAAATAAGTAGATTTTACATAAAAATAGAAAATAAATGATACTAAAATATAAAATAACTAATTTTATACAATAAAGTTAAATGCTTTGCAAAATATAACTAAATGAACACAATAGTTTAATTAATACTAATGATAAAAATTCGTAAAGGTTATGGTTTTGGTTTGGTAAAGTGGTGAGGTTCAAAAGGATTGTTTATTTGGTTTGGATAGATGGTCAAGTCTAAAAGTATACAAATAAATAATTAGATAAAAAATGAAAATAAGTAAATATGGAAAAGGAAAAGGAAAGGTAAAGATGGCAAAGAGGTAAATGAGGCAAAGAGGTGAATGGGATAAAGGGGATAAATGAAATGGAAATAGCCAAAGGGATTAAATGGAATGAATGGGATAAAAAGTAATAGGTTAAGGGATAAAGAGTACAAAGGTTAACAAAAGAAAAGGTGAAAGGGAAATAAATAAAGAACTAAAATTACAAAACAAAGTAAATTACCTCAATGTTGTTGAAGTGGCTTGAAGAGGTTGATGATGGTTGAATATTGATGAAGATTGAAGAAATTTCAATAGAGCTTAATTGATTTGATATTTTATCTTCCAAGATGATGATGACCTCCTCTTAAAAAATTCAATAAGACGTTAAAAAACCAAAAACTAACTTCCAACTTAACCTTAGGTGAAGGATAAGAGGGGGGAGGTATTTATAACATTTGATGTTGGGAAGCATGCCAAAAGAGTGGAATATTGAAACAATTAGAATCTTTACAAGTGGTGAATGATTTAGAAAAGGTGAGGTTTTTAGGGATTCCTATGTGGGTTGGAAAATCTCCCTCTTTGCACATGAATTTATGTTTGAATGGAAATCATGCACATGGGTTTGAATGAGATTAAAGACTTTTTTCCACACTTATTTTTCTTCATTAAAGCACTTAAAGAGGTGACACATTAAATTTGGAACCATTTTTCCATGTGGGTGATTAAAATTCCAAGGTGAGGTTGGTGGGGATTCTCATGTGGGTTGGAAAGTCTCCCATTTGGGTTGGTGAGCCCCCATTTGGGTTAAAAAGTCAAAAATGGGTTCCCTTGGTTATTCTTAAAGTCTTAAAAGGGTAAGTATCTCTTTTAAAGCTAATTTTATGTGTGAAGACAAAAATACATGTTTAATAATGACCCATTAAGGTGAAATTTTCCACATTTAAAGAGGGGTGTTGTGATACTTTAATGAGGTCATCAAGTACTTTGGGAAGGGTCTTAGGTGGGGTATGATGTCCAACATCAAGCCACATCACTTCTAAGCCACGTCACTTACCATATCACCTCCCAAATGACCTCCCATGTCACTTGACATGTCACATGCCATGTCACTTGCTATGTCACATGCCATGTCACTTGTCATGTCATCATGAATAGTGATAGTGGGTTCCACAATGAATAGTGATGGTGAATAGTAATTTTGAATAGTAGTTTCAAATATTGATTTTGAATGATATTTGTGAATATGAGATTATTGATTTAGTTAAGGGGGGTTTAGGGAAGGTTTAAGAAGTTTTAGGGGCTCTCGAGGCATTTAGTCATTGAAAACTATAAATGTGCAGTTTTTGGGTGTCTGTAATGCCTTAATGCCCACTACATGCCATAAATAAACATGCATTATGATATAACTAATTTGATCATGAGATGTCATAAAATGGACTTTTTAAATCTATAGCCAAAACTTAGCCTTTGAAGCACCAATCTAGTTGTGCATTTGAAGTAGATTAGAGCTACTTCAATCCCCTTCAACATAATTAACCAAAGAGGAGAATAGTTGATTATTTTAATCAAGGAGTCATTTGAGGCTAATTTGAAACCCTTTAAGAGAAAGATATGGTTTATGGAAAAATCAAAATATCAATTCTATCATGAACTGATCTAGTTAGTCAATTTATGCAATTAGGTGTATGATCAAGGAAAAATTGAGCCCCTAAACCAAAATTTTGGATCACTTGATTATATAACATGTATGTAAAATACATGGTATAATTGACCCTACTTTTACTAGAAATGAAAATGTGAAGGCAATTGTCATAAATAGGTAAACAAGTATCTCAAATGTTCTTTAATTACCTTAGTGATTAGACCTTATATCCAATATTTTAAACCCTAAACTCTATACCATTTAAATTTTAACTAAACCTTGTACCATTTACATTAAACCTTAAGCCATAAGCCCTAAACCTCAAACCCTTTAAATTATATACCCTAAATTCTAAACTAATAAATCTAGCCTTAATTAACATACTTTATATATATAGTAAGAATTAGGTTATTAGGGATGAACTTGGTCAAAATAACATCACTCATTAAACTATAATTGACTTAATTGGCTCAATCTATGATGATGTGAGCTCTAATTGAGCTCAAAATCACATTATTTACTCATAGATAATTGTTTGAGGAGCTCAAATTTTCCCCAATTTCCTTCATTATTGTACCTTATATACCCTGAACCTATACCCTAAGCCCTAATCCTTAAACTTCATAATCCCTAAACTCTAAATCATAAATATAAACTATTAAAACCTTTAACTAATAATTTTATCCCAAATTAACATAATTTATACCAAGAATTAATTTCATAGGGATTAATTTGGGCTAAATCACATGATTAAATACCCAATTTGACTAATTCACTCAATTTTAATGATGACATTTATATGCAATCAAAATGCATCATGTCCATAAATCAATCTTGGCTTAGAAAATATATAACATACTTATACTTTCGATTGGGATACACTTGTAAACTAGGAGCATGACCAATATGGGGATCTCCTAGACTCGATTAGGGGATCACTTGTCACAACATATCATACTAGAAAGGGTTCCAAAGCCTACAAAATAACATAATTAGACAACAACCCTATTAGATTCCTATGGTTTACAGCATTTACTTGTTCTAATAAAAAGAAAGTAAATCTAATATAATGCACACTAAATCTTGTGGCACAAAGTGGAGGTTAGAAACAATATAACAAAAATGTATAGGGAACCTCAATAAAAGTAAGTATGACTAACACCCTAATACATGAAATATGAAAGATGGTATTATTTGAGCCGACACTTATGCTACTTCTATCTACTAAAATAGAGGGAAAAAAAGTTAGAATATACTTACCTGAATGTGAACCTATCGAGATTGAATCTCTCCCTTGTTTGATGGATCTTTGAAAGAGGTTTTTGTGGTTTCTAAGGATAACTAAGAAAGACCAAAGCATCCAAGACTTATTCACAACACTAGATTCTCAAAATGATAAACCTAAGCTAAGTATCCTCAAGTATAATGGTGGAATATTAGATTGTGAAGAAGCATGAGTGAATAATAAATACTTATTACACTTATTAAATAATGGTTAAATGATCTTGTGTTTATAGGTGAATGTTACCCTAAATCCTCTCAAGAATGTTGACTATACAAGGTCAACCTAGTTGACCCAACATGTTTTTACGGATAATTCACTAGGTCTGAACTAGGTCATTTGAAATGCTAACAAGCTAATAAAGTTTTTAATACACTTAAACTTTATTCAGTCAACCTAGTTGACCTAGTGGGATTGGTAATAATTTGGAAAAAAGGACAATAATATTTCAAAGCACCAAAGTCTACCCACCCCTTTCTTGAAGCACCCCTTAAGGCATGCACTCAGAGAGATTGAGTCTCGATAGGCTCCTAAAAGATGTAAAGCATCACTATTGGATAAAAGGTTGGAAATATTATGTGTATAAATATTCCCCACTTGAAACTAATAATATGTAACTAAGGTGTAATAAGGGATGGTGCTTTGAGAAAGAATATAAGGACACACAATGTTGATGCTAAAAAAAATTGTAGTATTTTAAAGAAAAAATAACTAAAAACAAATGACTAAAGGGGAAATTAATCTAAAAATTAAAATATTTAAATGTAAATAAATAAAAATTAAATTTGATGCATACTTTTAATTACTTTTATCACTGGATGATTGTCTGTTGTGTTGTTAGTTTTTATTGTGTAGGGTGCAGAGACTGCTTTTGAAAAACTTGAGAATACAAAACTAAAGAGCAAAAAAAAAACGTATGAAAACTAAGATAATTTGTGCTATGAGGATGGGATGTTATTTGGAAATTTTTCAAGCTAGGGTAAGAAGTGATATGTTAGACCAAATTACCAAGTCAAAATAAAGAGTAAATTAGGTAACAAAAAAACTAAGGCTACTAAAAATTGAGAAACTCAAACAAGTTATCCTTAAGTGAGAAAGGGAAACTCACCAATTCAAACCAAGGATACATGTCCAAAAATATGGTAATGAAAACAAATAAATGTTAAAAATAAAAAAATGGTAAAACAACATTAATGAGTGAGAAGTAACAATCCTTATCTCACTCAATAATGGAAAAAGGTGCATGAAAAGGAAAACAACATTGTCTAGTGAGAAGTAACAAGCCAACCTCACTCAACAATGGAAAAATGGGTAAAAAATTAGTTTTATATAATAAAAATATATTAAAAAAATGATAAATGGTAAAAGTAAAGTAAAGTAAGTGTATAAATGTAAGTCTATGGTGTAAAGAAATAAATAAGCCATAGTTACTCAAACATGTTGTTTTGCTCTAAGGATAGAGAAAATTGAAACAAAGTAGTGCTAGAATGTTTTTAAGAGGTGAAGAAGAAGGAAATTGAGAAGAGGGAAAAAAATATTTAAAATCATAGTTTACCTATCAAGGGTGAAATTAAATGGTGGAAGGGAGAATGAAGGAAAAATCAAGGTAGATAAACTCTTTATCAAAGTCAAGACACTCAAATTAGGTTTGTCAAAATAAGAATACTTTCAACCTTAAGGACTCTAAATAACTCATCTTATCCACACAAATATTATGTCAAAAAATGGAGCATATATCATCCCATCAAGTTTATATTCATGAAAATTAGAATGGACCTACCTCCCCATGACATGTTCCCCATTCTTCAAGACACCTTATAGAGTCATTAATCTACTGTGAAGATTGGCTATTTACATGAGAATGTAGGTAGAACCATATATATTTTTTTATAACTCATATATTCAAATATATTATCCTAATAAACCAAAAAGGATATTGGCTCTATGTGATACCAACTGTGGAGTTTGGTCTTTGATTAGAGATTAGAGATGTTCTTGAAATCACATCTTTTGGTGTGATGTTTGAATTTTAATATCTTGTATGATTCCTTTTATATATCATTACATTTTGTTTCAAATGATTTGGAATTTAAATTTCATGATGGATCTTTTAAGATTCCTCTTCCATATAGATTTGGGAAACCAAACATGGGTTCTAAAGATGAATTTCATTTGAATACTTGGGATAAGTTTTCTAAGAGAGAGAACCTCAAAGATCATGGGGTATAAGAGTCTCATAAATCTATCTAAAATAAAAGTTATATATTGAAATTGACCTTGTCTTATCCAATATGGAGATGAAAGGAAGGGGAAATCTATAGGATTGACACATAGAACAATTTAAATTACTTAAAATTATTATAAAAAAAAAAATTGTAACAAAAGGCAAAAATGGATACAATGATAGTAAAGTGTGATTACCTATCATAATAATGAGGGAAATAGAGGAAAACATGCTAACATAGATTGTTGTGCAGATTCCATTTATAAAAAGAAGCAAAAGCTAAAGTTGAGAACAAGAATGAAGAACATGAAAAGTTGGTAATTTTATGAGGATGGACGGGTCTTATCTATGGTCTTACAAACCAACTCATAAAAGAGAAACCCATGAGGGTGCCAACAAGAAAGAGATAAAGTTTAGTAATTTTGTGAGGGATGTCAAGTCGTATTCATGGTCTTACAAAAAAACTCACAAAAAAGAAACCCAAGGGGTTCCAAAACAACATTGGAAAACAAAAACAATAAAGAAGACTATGGTAAATCAAGAAACAAAAAGACTAAAAGGAAGTAATAAAGGTTTGTTAAAAAGAGGGAATTGCTCTAGAGGGAGAGGCTCATACTTAAGTAACCTATAAAATTGTATTATATATATATATATATATATATAGCATGAAAAGAAGGAAATGTTTAGGCAAAGTACTTTTTCATAGAATTGTGAATTGGTGGGTTCTTTGAAAACATGGCCTACATTGGTTTGAAGGCGATAGGTGCTTGGACCAATTATATCTTTGACTAAATATGGGCCCCACCATTTTTGGGTGTATTTACCTTATTTATCATGGGTATAGTATAGTTTAAGTAAAATATCACCAACATTAAAAGTCTAAATTTTAACATGTTTGTTATATTGTCAAAAAATATGAGCTTTTTATTGGTGGTTATGTTACAAGGTAGAGAGATGGCATTCATCAAGAAGATCAAGGGCATGAAGATGAGACTCACATAATTATTCATTGATAATAATTCTATGAAGAGATATATGAAGAGAGGGAAGGTCAAATTCTAAAGGAACAACTAACTTAGAACCATAGACTAGCGAGAATGGAGTTACCCTAATGGAAATACATATACTAGTCTAATAGGCCAAAAGTGTAGGGTAAAGATGAATATGCCAATTTTTATGGGTTTCATGAATTTTATTTTTAATAAATTTATTGAGAATTTTATTAGTGGCCTCTGTTTGACCATTACATTATGGATGATAAGGCATGGAAAACATGTGATTGATTTTGGATTAGTTTCAAAGTTATTTATCATGTTTATTTTTGAAATTACCACCATTTTCTAAAATTATGGTATGGGGAATGCCAAAGTTGAAAATGATTTGGTTAAGAATAAATTTGGAAATGGTAATATTAGTAATATTAACAAAGGGCATGGATTCTACCCACTTGGTAGAATATTTGGTAGTAATGATGATAAATACATGCCCTTTTTGGGATCAAGGAAGTTTACCAATGAGATAAAATCCACATGTGGAAAATGGTGAAGGAGATTCAAAAGTTCTAAGCTCGATAGGAGGTGAATGAATAAGACCATCATGAAAATGATAAGGAGTACACTTTTTATCATATTCAATTGAATCCTTTTCAAGAGGAGGCCAAAATTAACCCATACATAGGCATTTGGATGTTGTAGCATGTCAAATATAGTGACCACTATAAATTCCCCCATGTGCTTTCTCAAAAAGAGGAAGGACCTCATCTTGCATTACAAAATGGAGCAAGGTAATTTCAACATTGAAATAATATAGGATGTTGTGTTGAAATACATATTTTAAAGATTTTTTATGAATATGTGTCTTTTTAAGAGAACCTAAATTAGGATGATAAGTTTGGTGTTATAATAATTGAATGATGTATTGATACCATGGGATTTGTCAAATTGTAACAACCTTGATGTGGTAGATAATTGAATCTAGTGTTTGAGTAGAAGATAGATATTTTCTTATTTATATAATAAAATTAGGATCATAAAGCACTTGGTGTGGATGAAAGAGAGAAGTTGAAGAAGAAAGAGAATCATAAATCGAATTTTTATCTCTAGGAATATGTTCAATAGTGAAAGAAATAAAATCCTTAGCAAGAGTGGTTACAATTTGATGATAGGTGATGAGGTATTCACTTTTACATTGATAATCGCCACTAAATTGATAGAAAATAAGTTGAGAATCACCTAAAGTGTGAAAGTATTAAATGTATAAGTCAATAGTAGCTCTCATGCCTAATATAAGAGCTTCATATTTTGCCATATTTTTAGTGACATCAAAGGTGAAGTATAAAGCTAAAGGAATGATTTTAATGAGATGAATTGTGAGAATGAAACCTATCTTATCTCCTTTAAGTCATTTAGCACCATCAAAGTGAAGGATCCAAGTATCCTTATGCAAGTAAACATTGATCTCAAGATGTTCCTTAATAACTACATTTGGTTTAGTAGTACCAGAGCGAGTGGAAGATTCTTCAAGTTTATTGGCTTCAAGATTGGTGATAAAGCTATGAAAATAATCTTTTAAAAAATATCTTGAATAAGACCTTCAATGTAAAGGATATTATCATCTATAATGTTATCTTGAATAGAAGAAGTGGCTAGAATGGGATTTATGACAAGTTGTTTAGCTATGACTTGTCCTTTGACAACTTTTTGAATGATGATGTGGAGATCAAATTCTATAGGGAGGAAAATCCATTTGCCAATTCTGTCTCTAAGAAGGAAGGATTTGGAGAATAAATGATGAAGGGGGTTAGAATGAATAATGATATAAGTAGTTTGGCAAATTATGTAGTGACAAAGCTTTTTAGCTACAAAATAGATAGCAAAGAAACCATATTTAACTTTGGTATAACATGTCTCATAATCAATGAGGTCATGACTAATGTATTATATATCATACTCTCTTTTATTTCATCTTATTGGGAAAACATTGTCCCAACTAAAATAGGTGTTGAAGAAGTATATAGAATTAAAGGTTTATCATTGGAAGGAGGATGAAGTGTGGGTGGGTGAAGTAAAGACTCTTTCATGTTATCAAAGGATTTTTAACATGCATCCATCCATTCTAAATTAGTACCTTTCTTGATAAGGGAATTGATAGAGTAAATTCTATACACCATTTCAAGGATAAATCATCTAATTGCCCTAAGTTTGCCTAAATAAGTAAAATGTTATGAATAAAAGGAGGGATGGGAATGTTAATGATGGCACTAATTTGGATAGGATCAACATTGATTACTTAGAGAGAGACTAAGAATCCTAACAATTTTCTAGATGTGACTCCAAAGACACATTTTTAAGGATTGAATCTAACTTTATATTGAAGAAGATGGTAAAATATGATAGAAAGATCAACAACATGATTTCTTACGATGTTTATATTTAGCAATAATATTATCCACATAGGTTTCAATTTTTTTTTGAATGAGATCATGAAAGATGTGATTCATTTCACATTGATAAGTGGATCTAACATTTTTTAGGATGAAGGGTATTTTGACATAGTAATAGGTGCCTCATTCCATGGTGAAAGTAGTCTTATGTTGGTCTTCAAGACTGATATGAATCTGATTGTATCCTAAGAATCCATCCATAATATATAACATTTCATAGCCATTCATGGAATCAAAGATGACATATATTAAAGGTAAATGGAAGTTGCCTTTGGGATAAGTAAGATTAAGATTATAGAAATCAATAAAAACATGAATGACCATAGTGACTTTATTCTAAATGGGGATAATTTTGTAAACCCATTCAGAATAATCCATGTTTTAATAAATTTATCATTGAGTAATTTGATGGTTTCCTTATGACATAAAGTTGAAACATTAGGTGGAAATTTTATTTGATTTTGATGCACATTATTAACATAAGGATAAGTAATGATATTTTCCACCACAATGGTAGGGTTAATTCTAGGCATGTCTTCATAGGAAAAGGTGAATCCTCATGATATTTATCAAAAAATAAGTTAAATTTATCATGTTTAAAAGGTGAGAGTTATCAAAAAACTATAATTAGTTGAGGATAAGATGGAGTACCATATTCAATGTGAGTGGTTTATTATATAATCATGGCATTACCATATTGAAAGTGGTATGGTACATTAGGTAAGGCTGAAATTGGATTCACTTTAAGATCAATATTAGCTACAAAATTATTAAAGCAAGGAGTCTTAGTTTTAAAGTTCCTAAGTTTATGATATTTATTACGAAGTTAGGGTTCCTAGGCATACAGTAACTCAAGAATAATTTCATCAATAAGTAAGGTAGGAAGAGGACCATAATTCTTAACATCTACTTCAAGATCTAAAATTTGATTGCCATGGATATCATACTCATAATGAATATGATGGATATTGATTGCCTTAGCATCTAGTGTAATTTTAGGAATTTATGAAGTAGATGGATCAAAAGATATTGTAGTGTTGGTGGATTTAGTGATAAAATAAGGATATGATGGAATGATAGGTTTCAAAGGGGGTATAGAATATGTAAAAGTTTTAGAGGTTCAAAAGGTTTGATTTGTTTAACCACCCAAGGAGTACTAATAAGCAGGAGGATTTAGAGAAGGCATATGACCCTCCAGATCTAAGGTATGATCCACATAAATGGTATGCACATCCTAATTAAAATCAAGGATTTGGGATAAAATTTTATGGTAATTCTAGACATCAAAGTCTCTATATTGAGCTTGGGCCATGATATAGTTGTCATTATATGTTGGAGAAATTGTACATACTTGATAATCAAGGGGAGTTTCAGAAGGTGAAATCCCAATACTGTTGAATTTACAAAGAGACATGATGAGAAAATCTTGAAATAATTTAGCCACTCCAAAATCATTTTAAGTGAAGGCATATTATAGTAAAGAAGGCTCCTAAGCATTCCATAGAGGGGTAAAGTTGGTAATCTCATCAATAAGAGGAATAATATGGTCCCCAGATAGTAGAGAAGGAGGAAGACATTTCAAAATGTATGGAGGTAACTTGGTAGTATTTTAAGTATGTTAAAAGTCACTGGGCTCATCATCATCAAAATCCACTAGAGTAACTTGTAAATCAAGATTCATATTGGTAAACATGGGTAAAAGATCACTATTAATCTTAATAATTGTAAGAATATGATATTGAGGTTTAGGATTAGGAAGTTGAAATCTCCATGGGTTGGGATCAGCTTCATGCTTGTACCATTTCCCATTATGTAAGAATTTAATACATTGACTACTAGAAGAAGCAATGGCCCCCATTCAATGAGTCTATGGATGACCAAAAAGGATATTTTAAGATAAAGGGAGATCAAGGACCATAATCTTAGTTTGAATAGTCCTCGGTCATATGGTTAATGTAAGCCAAATACAACCATGTGTATTTTGATTATTCTTGTCAAAGCCATGGAAATTAAGATGGGTTTGCTTGAGATGATCCTTGTTATAACCAAATTGCTGAATAATCTACAAGGATGTCACATTAAAACTAGATCTTTCATTAACTAATACTTTATGGATAAGAGTGGTATTAATGGCTACTTTAATAAAGAGTGATAGATCATCAACACAAAGTGGAATTTCATCATTAATCATGTCCTGTTTAAGAAATTGAACGGAAGGTTTGGAAGAGTGACACATAGTTTCAATGGTATTGACAATAGTAGGTTGAGAATGAATAGAAGGCGGTTCTTCATCTATAGAGGATGTATCTTTAATTTATTAAAGTTTTTTCATAATGAATTTATGATGATAGTGTAAAGTAAGAATCAACTCCATAAGAGGAATTTTGCAAGGCATAGAGTTGAGTTCTTCAATAAAATTACAATGTGATTTATAAAAACCAACATGAGGTTTAGAAGGTAAATTATTTTTTAAAGGTATATATGTGGTTGGAGGATCAAAAGGAGGAAGTTATTCCTCAATTGATTATGAATCAACATTAATGGTGTAGTATATTTAAGAATTTGTTCTTTTAAAGATTGATTTTTAGGCTTGGTAATGGGATCTTTGTGAGCCAATTTATGACAATAATTAACCTTGGTGGTGTTGACATATTGAGAGTTGTTATAATATTGGTCATAATGAACATTGATGGCACAAACATCCTTTACATTTTATTGATTATTTTAATAACATTTTTGGTTATTAGAGGTATAATCTTTAAAATTTTGTCATTTGTGGTAAGTAGCAATGTATTATTGATGATGGAGATTGATTATAGCTTCATGATTAAATGAATAACAAAGTATATAGGAGACAAAATTTATTGAGACATCTAAAAGATTCATGAGAATGCCCAATGTCAGGATGGAACCAACAAAATATATTCTGGTCATACCACTTAGGAGGAGCATTGGGATAGATGAAAGGTTTTAAGGGTAATAAAAATATTTTCATTTGCTAAACTGATAAAGGTGTATAAGAAGGTGAAGGAATATTGGTTTTGGTAACTCCTTGTCTAGTTTTTAGAGTATTATTAGTGATATCATTAGATGTTTGAAAATATCATTTATGAATATTAGGATTAGGTTTGAATTACTTCATAATAAATTTTTCATGCTTAGCCTAGTCTAGAGCTTCATTAAGTGTTTAGGGAGAAAAGGTTCAAACCTTATATTGAAGAGTGGGAGTTAAATCCATGATAAAGAGTTTAACTAGATTATCATCAGTCATGTTATGGTTGGATTTATGAGCTAAACATTTTCATCTTTTGATAAAGTCATGGGCCAATTCATTAGGATATTGTTTAGCATTGATGAAGTGGCTAAGACAATTTTTAGAAAGATCATTGTGTTGAAAGTCTTTAACTAAAGGATTAAACAAATCTTAAAATTGCTAAATAGAATGTTGGGTAAGTTGATTATACCATTCTAATACATCATCGATAAAATTTTTTTACTAAGAGATTAGATGCAACAAATGTAGTAGTGTAAATCCACTCTTTATAAAGGTTTCTAAAGGCTTTAAGAAATGAGGTAGGGTCTTTAGTCCCATCATATTTGATATTTGGAGATATGTTAACAATATAAATAGATACAATAAAGGGGACTAAATTATCATTTTGAATAGTTTAAAGCATCTTGTTATTCATTATGGGTTGAGGAATAACATTACTTGAGGCATTCCTAAGAGGTGAAGGAATGAAATTAGGATTAGTTTGAGGATGAATAGTTCGAGGTTGATTAGACACATTAATTAATTATTGATGAATTTGCATCATTTGGTTGGAATTATAATTTTGCATAATTCTTATTTATTGAATAACCTAGGATAAAAGTTGAGTTGTATCATGTGGTGGGTTGGTGTTGTTATGGGCACCCCCTAAATTGGTATTAGGGAGAGGATTGGAAGAAGATGGATTGTTAGTGGTATTATTAAATAAAATTGTATCAATTACTCCCACATTAGTTTGAATATTTTGAGAAGTTTATTAGTAGGTAAGGAAAGGATCAAATCCATCAAATTCATCTTGAAGTGTTATTTGAACCATATTACAGTTCATAGATGAAGGAGGAGAAGAGGTGATCCAAGAGTGATGGTTATCTTGGGAGGAGAAAAGAGGGATAAATGAATATCCTGTATAGTATATAAATGGATTTAGGCTATCTAAGAAGATTATAATATGATAATTAATTCCAAATAAAGAAAGATGAACAAAATGAAAAAAATAGGAAAAATAGGGAACTATATTGAAAATAGGGAAAGAAAAAAAATAGTATAAGGTCAATTGATTAAACCAAGAATAGGAAATAGGGCCTATAAATTATATAGGGTCAATTGGGCTGATTAATTATAGTGCACAAAGAATATAAAAGGAGGTAAAAGGATATACAAACTATATAGGGTTGACTAGGTTGATCTATTATAGTGGACAAGAGCTAAAAAAGGTATAAGGTCGACTAGGTCAACCTAGTACAATAGATAGGGAAAAAGAGAAAGTTGATAACAAGTTATGAATTAAAACAAGACAATTTTTGAAGCTAATCTAGGAAAGTAAGAGTTGAAGCAAAACACATATTCAATTGAATCAACACTGGTCAATCTAATTAAGGTACATAAAAGAAAACCTTGCACTGACATTGGCTAATGCAAGTTTTTACACACACAATTGAGCAAAGAGAAAGAAATCAATTTGATAATTAAAGAGATAACTAATTAGTCAACCTAAGATGTTTTATTAGATTATTTATAAATTATTTTAAATGTGATGGGAGGTTGGCTATAAATCAAGGAACTAGATAACAATCTAAAGATGGTTTCAAGTAGTTTGGGTTGAAAGGGACTATAGTGGAGATGATAAAAGCTTGGTATTGGGGCCTACCCACTTACTTCACACATTGCATAAATAAGGTTTTTAGGTGATTAGACATAATATACCATTAACCACACTTTATAAATGACTAGAGCATCAATTTGGCTTCCCCCTTGGTGATGAAATCCAATTAGGTTGGATTTTGGTAGACAAATTTTAAAGTGCTTATTTAGATTATGTGATTTGGTCATGAATTCATAAAATATAAATAGTGAAATTAAGAGATGAATTAAAAATCCCCTAATTAAACTATGTGAACTATTATAAGCATGAAAGTAATAGGAAAAGAAATGTGTGGCCTAATTACTAGTATATATGAGGTTAATTACAACTCGAAACAAGGTATAGTGTTGACACTATATGTAAAATATATAGAATAGGGTCGGCAAGGTCAAACCCCTAATATGGAAGTAAGGTTTGAAAATGCACTGGGTTAGTAGGGTTGACCTAGTTATTTTAGACAACACATAGAACACATAACTGGGTTGGTAGGGTTGATCTAATTGACTATGCAAAGGAAGTTTTAAAGACTATAAACTATGAAAGAAAAGACATGAAAGAAAGAAATAGAGAGGTATAAATGAACCTTGGTGGACCAGAGATCAAATTAAGAAATATTATTCATGAAAAACCTTGAAGTGTGTTGGAAAAACCTATAAATTAGGTTGACATGATCGATCAAGCTATGTAAGAACCTACTGCATAGTGTTAAAAATGTACAAGGTCAACTAGGTTGACCTACTAGTCTAAATTATATATCTAAAATTCTAATAACCTATGCTAGGTCAACTGGGTTGATTCAGTTTTTTTTTCCTAAAAACCTGCACATAGAAGTTAGAAAACTAGGTCGATAGAGTCAATCTAATGTGATAAAAATAATGACTAAAGAATGATAATAAGTGAAATAAATCCTACATGGGTTAGTTTCACTTCGAGTTCACTAGAATGTATGTAATCATAAGTTCATTATGTCTATAAACCAATCATGCTTTAGAGAAGATAGAGCATACCTACACTTCTGATTGAGATACGCTTATTAACCAAGATCATGACTAATATAGGGATTTTCTAGACCTAATGAGGGGATCACTTGTCATAACATATCATGCTAGGAAGGATTCCAAAGCCTATAGTCTAACACTATCACACAACAACCCTAATGGATTTGTAATGTGTAAAACATTTATTTATTCTAATAACAAGAAATTAAATCTAATCTTGTACACACCAAATCTTGTGGCACAAAGTGGGGCTTAGAAATAATATAAAACTTATGTTTAGGGAATCTCAATTAAAGTAAGTATGAGTAACACCCTAATACATGAAATATGAAAGATAGTATTATTTTAGCCAACACTTAGCTACTTCTATCTACTAAAAAAGAGGACAACAAAGTTAGAGCATACTTACCTAAATGTGAACCCATAAAGGCTCAATCTCTCCCTTAGCTAATGGAGCTTTGAAAGATGTTTTTGTGTTTTATAAGGATAACTAAAAAAGGCCAAAACATCTAAGACATATCCACAAGACTATATTCTCTAAATAAGAAACCTAAGATAATTCTCATCAAGTAGAATGGTGGAAGAGCGAATTGTGAATAAGCATGAATGAATAATAACTCTTGATTTAATATATGAAATAATGATGAAATTATCTTATATTTATAGGAGAATCTTTCCCTAAATCCTCTTGAGAACTTTAGTTATATAGGTTTGACCCAATCAACCTAGTGTGTTTTTTATGATAATTCACTGTCTAAGCTAGGTCAATCAAAAGGCTAATAAGCTAAGAAAGTGAAAAACACCCTTAAACTATATTCAGTCAACTCAGTCGACCTAGTATATCTAACTAACCAAAACTAGTTTAAGACAATAAAAGGAGGGATGGAAGGAGGAAAAGACTTGAGGAATATCTAAGGGAGGAAAAATAACCTAGGGAATGGTTTTAGGAGCTAGTTGGATTGGTAATAATGTGGCAAAAAGGGACAAAAATCCTAAAAAAATCCAAAGGTATACCCACCCCTTTCTTGATGCACCCTTTAGGGTGTTCACTCAAAGAGATTGAGTCTCAATGGGTACCTACAAGGTGTAACATTATGTGTATATAACATTTAGGTTATAATGACAACCCAAAAACACATTCTATAGTCACAAATGGGTCCAAGTGATTCAAATTTTCCTCAATTATCTCTATGATTGAAATTATTTATCCTAAACCATATACATTAAAACTTAATCCCTAAACTATAAACCCTAAACACTATACCCTAAATTTTAAACCATAATATTTCCCTATTTACCAAATGATTTAGTCCTAATTAACATCCTTTATAGTAAGAATTAGGTTCACATGTCATAGAGAGATTAGACATTATATTTAGGTCATTAAACCTAAACCTTATGCCCTAATCCTTAATCCATAAAACATAAATTGTAAGTATTATGACCTAATTCCCACTACACACCACAAATGTACATGCCTTACAATATAATTAATTTTATCATGAGATGTCATAAAATACATTTTTTAAACCCTAAGACTTATCCTTTAGAGTACCAATATAGCTATGCATATGAAGTAAATTAGGGTTTTTTCAAGCCCCTTAAACGTAGTTTCATGACTATAAAATTTGATTTTTGGTTTGATTAGCTCCAATTTTCCCCAATAGCCATCATAATTATACCTTATATACCCTAAAACCTATACCCTGATCTCTAATGTTTAAAGTTCATAATCCTTAAATTCTAGAGCATAAATATAAACTCTTTAAACCCTAAACCAATCATTTTATCCCAAACTAACAACATTTAGACTTAGAATTATCATTGTGATTGACCCTATGTACCCTAAATTGAAGCACTAAACACTATACCCTAAATTGTAAATTAAAACATTTTCCTATTTACTAATTGATTTAGTCCCAATTAACATCATTTATAGTAAAAATTAGCTTCACAAATGGAATATAGTGATTATTCCTTATATACACCCTTAAACCTAAACTCTACATGCCCTAATCCCTAATCATTAAACC
This sequence comes from Torreya grandis, assembly GCA_037957365.1. Classification (NCBI taxonomy): domain Eukaryota; kingdom Viridiplantae; phylum Streptophyta; class Pinopsida; order Cupressales; family Taxaceae; genus Torreya; species Torreya grandis. The sequence goes on along the minus strand of JARHVA010008901.1, from coordinate 241,761 downwards.
CTAAAAATATATTGTAATCCCTAAACCATAAACCCTATGCACTAATTCATTAATCCATAATTTATATTAAGTATAACATGACAAGATTATTTAATAACATGATTATTCCATTCTTAATATAGATAAAACTCAGTCCTCAATGTCAATTTCTAACCCTAATCGAGTATTAAGAATAACATGATCACATTACTAGATAACACGATCATGTTATTCTTAACATACACTTATAAATATGTATGTTGACATAGAACCTATTATAAAAAATAACATGATCTCATTATGTAATAGTACAATCACATTATTCTTAACATACACTTCTCAATATGTATGTTGATGAAGAACCTAGTATAAAAAATAATGTGATTGCATTATGTAATAACATGATCATGTTATGTAATAACACAATATATCTATGTAATAATGTGATTGTGTTATTATTATTATATAACAAGATCATTTTTAATGTTTATTTTAAACCCAAATCAATAATTCTATCCCTATAAAAATTATTTACATACTTTTATAGGATCTACGATACCTATGTACTTGACCCCACCTTTGGAAAGTTGTCAATTATCTTTGATGGGTGATGGATCAAGTTTGAGGAAGAGGAAGATGGTTAAGAATAAAACACTAGAGGAATTAGAATATTTGAGAGAGAAACATAGGATATGAATGCAAAAACTTCAAGGTAGACAAGGTATGATGAACTAGATGCCATAGGTAATGAGATAATTGATAATAATGAATTAAACAATGATGAAATTAGCCATAATGATTTGAATAATGATGAAATTGACCAAAATGAAATGAATAATAATGAAAATTAAAATATTTAATTAGATAATGTTGGAAGTTTACATTCAAAGTTCCAAGTTTTTTATTTTGTTGATGATGAGTCTATGTAAGATGTTTCACCCCCATGAATGAAGAAAATTTGATGGAAACAAATAATGATGAAATTAACCATCAATAAAATTTCATGAAAATATATAATGAAGAAATGAACAATGAATAAAATTTCATCCCACCTCTAAATAATGAAAGTAATAACAATTTTGAAACACCCTCTCAAAAAATTCCACCATTAACAACACCTCTAAGAATTGTGTCTAGGAAAGACAGGTACTTAATTGAATTCAATGAAAATATTTTATAATTAATGCATAAAAAAATGTCTGATCTCCATTTAAGAATACTGGGTCAAAAAATTTGGGATAGTTTCTTTCATAATTTGGATTATGATAGTGAAAGATGTCAATTATTTGTTTCATTGATAAAATTGATTAAGATGAGAACTATAATGTACACATTGGGAATAAATTTTTTTAACATGGATGATGAAAAAAATGAAATTATTAAAAATCTACATGATGCATATCATACTATAGGCAGAAAATCACGTACCCAAGATTTTAATACTACCTGGCATATACTTACAACCTATGTAGTAAGTGACAAAACAGGGAAAAAAGAAATGGTTTAAAAAACAAGTTGAACACTTAATATAAATATTAAAAAAATAATTAAATCAATTTAAATATGTGAAATACTTAATGAACCTAATACCAATGATCTCTGGGCATTCTCTAATGGACTTCCACAAAAGGACAAGGCTATAGCCAATACTCTCAAAGAGTTACTTGCTCAATTTTAGAGAGATAATACAAGAGTTTAACCTAATGCAAGAGATATTGTGAAAATAAGAGTTGGTTCTCATAGCTGTAAACTATATCCAATATATTTATTGGATATGAATCAAACATAATTACACTTTAAGTTTTTGGAAAAACACCCACAAATTTATATTTTTCAAAGATATTTTGAGATGTCCAAACTTTTTTATGTAAAAATAAATCACACATACAACACTTGTTGTTGTAGGCAATATGTTGAATTTTCAATGTACTATGATGTTTTTTTTTCCATATTCATTGTACTATTTATACTAATAACATTTGATGGAGTGTGCCATTTAATTTACACCAAAACTAACTAGGGAATTTATTCCAACTATATTTCTCAAAAGATTAGATGGATAATTATTTTATAACTCATGTTTAAATGGAAATTATAGCATTTGTGGTGTATTTATAAAATTAAAAAAAATGTATCCTTGGGGATATTACAATTAAAATTGGACATGAATTAGTTGTTTTACATATATATAAATTAGTGATTTATTAATTAAAATATGGCAAAGAATCTAAAAGATGTGATCTTGTTTCAAAAAAGATACTTATTTTTGAATTTTGGGTCAAATTTAGGGAGAAAATTGTTTATGAGTATGCATGGCACACACATAGGGATAGATGGTTGGATTAACATTTAAAGATAAGAAAGGATACATTCCCACTTGGTTCAATTCTTTCATTAGTTTATTTTACTAAAAATCACACATTCAAACCCCAAATGGAAGTTCAATCATAGTATTACAACTCATCTCAAGTTACCATATTTTTACATATAGAATTCATGGATGCACCTAATAGTATAGAGAAACAAAAAAATATATTAAGGGAGTACCATTTCTATATCATTAATGATATATCACATTTTTCATAATATGTGCAAGGGTGTTTTTAGAATTTCTATAAAAATTTGAGTCAAAGGAACATTACTTTCAATCAACATTATATTTGGTCGAGAAATTACACACTGAAATTTAAAAATGCATAGATGTTTTATATGTTGTGAAGGATGCATGTTACCACTAGTTTAAAACACATTTGGAGTTTCACCAAGGATGTTCATGGAAAAGGGGAGAATGACAATGTTGGAACATGTGTAAAAATAGGTATTGTAAGGGAAGAGTTGAAATTTGAAGAGGGTATTCATTTAACAAATGCAAAATTTACGGTTGAATAGTGTAATGAGAACATGTGTGATGGTGATCAACTAGATTATACTATTTATATACATTTATGGTTAAAAATTATGATTATATTTGAGATTGAAAATTATGAGGATTCTATGACTCTAATGGGTTCAAGTGACCTCCACTCATTTCATAGCTCAAATGCATGTTCTTAGACTATTCATAAGAGACACTTGGAATGTTTTTATCCTACATGTGTGGAATCTATTTGGAATGAGTGTGATTCACAAGAGTGGGTGGATGATTAGAGATCCAAACTTATAATTCCAATCAATACATATTAGGTTTTAACAACATTGTAACTTATAAATATAACACCATCTGATGACTTTGACCATGTATCTATCTAGTCTAGCCATGTAGAATATTTTTATTATGTATAGCTTATTCTCATTATATATCTTCATATTATCACTAAAAATGGTCTTTTGTAATGTATGGAATGTTTTTACAATTATTTTATATGAGGATAATGAAGATGAAACTGATTACTACTTGTGTCAGTGTGTACATAGAAAGACAAGTTGACTTCCTTAGTTATAGATGAAGAAACACTGACTATCCCACTAGGTCAATGGTAGTCACTGGAACTTAGTTTTGATGATATCCTATAGAATATTTATATCAATTATTGTTTGAGTATTTTTAAATACACAAGAAGATATTTCACTATTCAAAGCTGATCCTTGCAATAAATATTTAATTATAAAAATATCAAGGGAGGCCATTAAATAGGAAACTATGGAAAGTTAGGAGTTAGAACATAAAGCTATTTTTTATACTATTAATTTTAAAGTAGATCCTAATGGTTCATTGGATTTAAATACATAGGTATGTTGACTTTTTGAATTTAGATGTAATCAATTTTACAAAATGTTTTTGCTTTCTAGGTAGTACATATAAATTTCATTTTTTATTAGTTACTAACAATTTTTTATAGTTTAGTGGTGCTAGATAAGATTCCACCTTCATGTGGTTGGTACTATCAATAAATAATTATATATTCTTAAATAAAGAGAATCTCAGGTTAGACGTGATAAAATCTCAGGTTAGACATGATCAAAGCTCAATAAATGACTTACAGGTTTCATTTTATGAGTGTTTGAATTTAGGCATTATTAAGGTCTGAATAGGTGGTGAGTTTGTCAATCAGGCCTGATGGGAGGCTAAGAACCTATTCCTAGACATTATCCAACCCTTTGGATGTATTGGTAGTGTTAATTTTCAGTCAAGAGGCATAAAAACTAGAGTTTTACAATCATAACTTAAACTTTGAAAATATTTATTATTAGTGTTTTCATGCTCTAAAATGGTAGTGAAAATTCACTTCCATATGGATTTTAACATCATGGTGGTGTGATAACATATAATTTTATTATTTGGATGTGATCATAGTGATAGATTCTAAGGTGGAGGTCTTGGAGCAAAAATGTTAGTTGAAGCTCAAGAAGTTGTGTATTTAATGCCAAAAAGTTGCATTTTTGGACCCCCCATTACAACTTGTCCAATGGATTACTCTCAAATATTCCACCTAAGTTATCCAAGGTGTGATTATAGGGATTAAACAAGTATACGAGGGATCTAACAATTCAAAAAAATTACTTATAGTTTTCATTTTATACGTGTTTGAGTTTAGGATTAAAATTTTCATTTTTTTTGTATTAGGAAGGGTGTTATTGAGGCCAAAATGGGAGGATAAGAACCTGGTCATATATTTTATCCACCCCCCTAGATGTGTTTTCATTGTCAATTTTTAGTCAAGAAGCATATAAACTAGAGCTATGCAACCAAAACTTAAACTTTGACAACATTTATTGTCAGTACTTCCATTCTCTAGAATAGTAGTGAGAATGCACTTCTAGATGGATTTAAAGGTTGTGCCAATGTGGTAACATGTAATTTTCCTATCTAGATGTGATCAAAGTGATATATTCTTAGGTCGAGGTATTAAATGCAAAAATTCCAATTAGATCTCAAGAAGTTGCCTGTTCACTACCAAAAAGTTGCATTTTTGGACCCCTCACTGCAACTTATCTAATGGATTGATTTTGAAGATTATAATTGAGTGATTTATGGTGTTATTAGAGGGATTAAATAGTTATGGGAAGGATCTTATGATTCACATAAATGACTTACAATTTTTTTATGGGTGTTTGAACTTAGGCTAAAAAATGCATTTTTCTTATATCAAGAAGGGTGTTCTTGAGGTCAGAATGGGTGGTGGGTTTTTTTATCAGACTGAATGGGAGGAAAATAACCTAGTAATGAATATTATCCACCCTCTAAAATTTTTTGGTAGTTTTATTTTTCAATCAGGAAGCATTAAAACTAAAGTTTTGTAACCACAACTTAAACTTTGACAATATTTGTTATAGATGTTTCTATGCTCTAGAATGGTAGTGAAAATGCACATCTAGGTGGATTTCATCATTGTTCTAGTGTGATAGCATGTAATTTTCCTATCTAGACATGATAAAAATTATATATTCTTAGGTGGAGGCCTTGGAGGTATAAATGGTAGTTAGAGCTCAAGAACTTGCTTGTTCACTACCAAAAAGTTATATTTTTGGACCCCTCACTGCTACTTGTCTAATGGATTGATATCAAAGATTCCACCTTAGTGATATGGAGTGAGAATATAGGGCTTAAATAGGTAGAGTATTCATCTAATGGTTTACATAAGTGACTTACAATTTTCATTTTATGGGTGTTTAAACTTGGGCTAAAAATGCATTTTTCTTGTATTGGGAAGGGCATTCTTGAGGCCGGAATGGATTGTGGGTTTATCGATCAAGCCTAATGGTAGGATAGTAACCTATTCCTTGACATTATATACCCCCATAGGCATGTTTATAATTAAAATTTTCAATTAATAAACATTGAAACTAGAGTTCTACAACCATAACTTAAACTTTCACAACATTTATTGTCAATATTTTTGCACTCTAAAATGGTAGTGAAACTACACTTCTAGATTGATTTGAACATCATGTAATTGTGATAAATTGTAATTATCCTATGTGGACATGATATAGGTGATAAATTATTAGTTGGGGTTGTTAGAGGTAGAAATAATAGTTGGAGCTCAAGAAGTTGCCTGTTCACTACTAAAATGTTGCATTTTTGGATCCCTCACTGTAACTTATCCAATATATTTATCTCAAAGCTTCCAATTGAGTGTTATGGGATGAGATTATAGGGATTAAATGTTAAGGGGAGGAATTTTATGGTTCATATAAATTAATTACAATTTTATTTATGTGTTTAAACTTAGGCTAAAAAATTACATTTTTCTTTTATTGAAAAGGGTGTTTTGGAGGCTAGAATGGGTGAAGGGTTCATCAATCAGACCTAATGGGAGGCTAAGAACCTGATCCTATATTTTATACAACCCCCTTGCATGTTTTTAGTGTCAATTTTTAGTCTATAAGCATTGAAACTATAGTTATACTAAACTCTCAACCTATAGAACATGTTAAAATTTGGGTAAGAAGAATTTTTGGTTGATTTGAGTTATATAAACTTGGGTAAAACTTATAAAATGTTAAAATTTATAAAATAATACTATAAATACAATTTTTAATATATAAAAAATCTATTTTGATAAACTAACCTATTAGAGAAACAACTAGGTCTAAATACCTAGAAACTTAATGAGTAATTTACCTATTGACCTATTAGGTGGTATTAGGGGATGATAAAAGGTGATGAAAGAACATAGTTTGAAATGGTTAGGTGAGATAATTTATATTAAAATGTCCCATAAGTCATGTAAAATTGGGTTGAAGACATTTCATGTCAAAGTTATAAAGGTGATGACCCTTAAGAATAATGTTTAGTCATGTTAACACTATCATCACATTGGATGTAAGAGAATAAGATATGTAACCACCTAAACTAACATTGAATTGGGATGGATTGGAAGTTTTAGGTGTTGTGTGGTGTATAGATAAGAGATAGAGGTGAGATAGAGATCTAATAATAGATCAAAAATGGAGAAATAAATAAAAGATAACACACCTCTAAAAAAAAGATGATGCGATCCTTTTCATGGGTTGTGTTTTGTAATCAAGATTGCTAAAAGTGAATAAAGATGAAATGATTTTGTGTATATATATTTCATGGAATATTATTTTATTTTCATAAATTTTTATATTGTCTTTTAAAGTCCCTATAGGTCATGATCAAGTCACTTTTGTGTGTATTTGTAGGTTTAAATAAGAGACTATAGGTTATAGTCAAGGAAGAGTATAAATGATGAGATTGGTGATGTAAAGTGAAAGAAGGAGGAATGATAAATCCTATATAGGTAATATAAAAGATGTGTGAGGTTATAAGGTTCAGTTTGTGTGATTTCCAAAAGGGAAAGAAACTAAAATAGAACACTCTCTGATGAGAACTTTTTTATGACTATGATAGTCCCCAAATTGTGTTATCTTAATGTATTTAAAACTTCATGTCAAGAAAGTCATTGTATTATTTGAGTAGATTCATATAATAATTCATATATGGTTCATGAATATAATTTGGATGTCTAGTTTTGATTTAAAACAAGTAATAAATGTTCATTACATTGATATTTGAAAGGTTGCCCTGTCTACACAGTTAACACTCTATTTGGTAGACAGTTAATGCCTTGTTATGCAATTAAATGCCAAGAAAGGTTTATGTGTGCCTAAAGAAATTAAATTTTCATGGAATTGGTATAAAATAGTATAATGGAGGAGATTACTAATCACTAGAAATATATTTTGGTAATTTGGAACTATTGAACACAAATAGACCCAATACAATAGACCCTTATTTTGCTCAATTATCCTATGTCTATTCAATTAGTGTGACAATGAAAGGATGTGTATGGTTGATAAAGTATATGGTTGTGAACTTGATAAAATTTTTAGCACATTTAGGAGGGAAATTAATTATGAAAATAGTTCATTGGGGGTTTAATAAGCTTTAAAGTGTAGATAGAGCCCTGTGTCTTACACAGTCCACTAAAGAGTGATAGATTTTTGTGTTTTGAGTTGGTTAAAGTAAGTGAAGGTTGATAAAAGGATCTTAACTATTAGGGAATTTAGATACAAATAAACAAATCTTTATGAAGGTCTTAGGTTCCTTTTAAAGTAATTTAAACTAAATAAAGTAAATTATGAAGCCTCTTGGCCTATATAGATAGGCAACTAGGGCTTCAAACCAAAAACCCTATAACTCCCATTCTAGCCACGTAAAATTATTTAAATTTGGTATTATAAAATATTTAGATTCCCTAATAGGGATTAAAGTGGTTTTTAATCCATACAGTATGGATTTTTATGTTTTTTATTACTATGTCATGAATGGAGGGTTATAAAGGCCGAATTGGACAAGGGCTTATAAAGGAAAAGGTACCTACAAAGAGAATTTAATAGTGAAAATTTAAGGAGAGTTGTATAAATATATAGGTTGGTTTAAAATTATTTTATATCTCAAGGGAGTTGATATATTTTACAAATAAAGTGAAAAGGTCAAGAAAAGGGCTACAAGCCTAGTTGGGTCATTAGTAGCTTTGTATGTGAAAATGCATATTAAAGTGTGATTTAGGATTTAAAGGAGGTTAAATTAAGTATGATATGATCATACCAAATCAACCATGATAATATATTTTACTCATGAAACCTATATCAATATTTGGTACTGGAAACCTAAGAGGATTACTTAGTGAGAAGATAGTGAAAGATTGGGAAGAAGTTTGTGAATGGAATGAATGAAATGAGTTAGAGAATGAATTTGAGAGGTTTTTATTAGGTATAATGACACCAAGAAGTGTATATAAAGTGCACAAGAAGTAGGTATAAATATAATAAGTCCATTAAGACTAAGTGATAAGAGTGTCAGTAGTCATTTCCACTACACACAATGAATTAAAAACTTTAATTTAAAAAAGTATTGGAGATACAAGATTTATAAGATAGTAAATAATATTATTTTAATATTCATTTGTGTACAAAATTAAATATGATATCTGATAGATAATAGTTTGTTGTATCAAAACATCACTATACAACAACACACAATGAAATAAAAATTGAATTTAAATTAGATAGATTGCCATGATAGGAATATAATGTGCACTACCACTAATACATAGATTACCCTAATAGGCATAAAAAAAATTACATCTACCAACATAATATCTAATTCTGGTTAAATGTCATATATAGATATATAATTTGAAAAAAGCATAAATTTCCATATAAGATTACAAAAATGTACATCTTGTATAAGACATCCTATTCATCAAATAGTCTCCCTCTCTTTGCCTTCTCTGAAGAATACTCTACCTAGGATACCCTACTATTAGATGGAGACCCACCTAATGCCTTATAGTTATCCAAGATAAAAGTATGTGTCGTATTCTCATAGCTCACGTGTAGTTGAACCTACTCAAATATAATATTTATTACAAAATTAACATAAAATACATTCAAAAAATTATTAAGAAATTAATTTTAAAATATAATAAATAATCATTTAAACATGCACTTACTACATGATCTTGATCAATATATTTTTCACACTCAAACAAGTCAATGGCAACCTCAGTTATTCGAATAGGCATCTCAAATATGAGAGAATCATGAGAAATTGCCCTACTAATAATTTGACTAGGACTATCATATGTAATAAGACAAACCTGATTACATAATACATTTACATAAGTTATATTTTCCCCAAGTATGTATTAAAATTATTAAAACAAGTCTATTTTTACAAGTTAATATATACCTTTGTTAGTGTTTGTGTAGATGACATTGTGGTAACAATGCCTATGTCTATCTTAGCTCATAGAGAGGGAGGATTGTCTACTTGAGCCATCAACTATTCATGTAAACAAGGTCTCACATAATTTTATATAAAGTATCAAATATTATATATGGAAACCATGAATATTATGAAAAGATAATGTAAACCAAGAATCATGGAATTTTTAATACCATACAATGTGAATATCATGAAAAGACAATTTAAACCAAGAATCATGGAAGTGTATCTGCCATATAACATGCAATGCCTAAGAATAGCAAGTAGTTTTCATGTTGGAGGACTATAAAAATTATAATACATGTAGGAAGTGTGAGCGGAAGAGTAGGATGTATAAATAATATTATCACTTCGACAAGGCAAATTTAGGGAGAGAAAAGGAATAAAAGACATATCAATAACTTTGTCCAAGTAAAAATTCTTTAGATAGAGTAAAATACCATTACATATTTACTGGGGAAAGGTTGAGCTGCACATATATGTCCATCACCCTTCTATTATATGCATGATATCAATCATGTCTCTATATATAATATATGGATAGATATCACATTAATTTATTACATATGGATGACTTGATTTTTGGTAAATCACCCAACCAATAAAAAGAAGTTAATCACGATGAATACACCTCTTGATGAAGGTGTGTGTAAATAAAATTCTACCAATAGGTCGAGGAAGGGAGGTCCTTATCCAATATATCAAGTTTTAGACATCTAAATATATTGTCTTATTTTGGCTTAAGAGAGAAAAATTGGAAAATAGTTTGGATGTTGAACTGGAAGAAACTGCAAAGTGTAATTATTAAGGCTGACACATATTTTAGTACCAACACAAATGGTGATTATCTACCCAAACTTATAAATGGGGCTACAAGTTGTTGAGACCTAATGAAATGTTTTTTGGCATAAGTAATGTTGAGTAGAGATTTTTTTTACCCTTTATACCTTTTTCATATAAAAATCAAGAGGTATAATGAGCTATTACAATTAAAATCTATACCTTTGTCTTGGCCAAAGAAAAATGTGTAATGAGATATTACAATTGAATTATCATGTGTATTACAAGTTTGTGGATCAAACATGGAAGGTAACATTGACACCAAAATTTGTAGTCCCCCTTTTCCTAAATCCACCCCTTCATATAAACCACACCTCTTAAACTGGTCATCAAATATTATAAACATGTATAATATCTTATAATAATGAAGCAATATTTAAGTCCTACTATCACTATGTCTTAAGTGAAGTCAATCAAATATAAATTTATTTAAATAACTATTACATTAACTTTAATTAAATAAGTTAATTTAATGTTGGGGCCTGAGTCATGGTCCTTTCTGGCTAAGAAGACTCTTAGAGTTGCATTATTAAGTTAATCATTCACTAAGTATGATTATTGATGTTTTAATAATCAGTGAAAAATTTTAAGTTCTAATTGGGTTTGCATTGATATTATTTGAAAGTAATTATAATTAATTTAGCCAAATATTTTAATTAAGGCTAGAAGTATGCCTTTAGTCCTCAAAAAATTAAATTTCAATTAAATGAATTTGGAACCTATTTATGAATTGGTTTTAGGTAGGTTAATAGTTAGAATTATTAAATTAGGTTGAAAATTAGTTGATTTAGGTGGATTCGATGCAATATAAATAGTGGTTACATCAACCAATAAACTAAAATAACATTGTATAAATTTATATGGCAGTAATGGAGAAAGGGTTCAAATTTATGAGTCATATTTACATTTGCCCACTATGATGGGTCTTAATCATGTTAAATCTAATTCCTTGTATTTTTACCCTTCATGCATATTTATTCTCTTTTACCTTAAATTCACTTGATATTATCATTAATTTTCAAGGGTAATGTGTGTATTTATGTATAATGGTAATGGTAACATAATTCAAAATGAGAATATGACTATATTGATATGAACAACTTCATTTTCAAGATAGTGTTACCTAGAAGGACCCCTAGATCTATGTGTTCTTCATTTTATAAGTATCCTCCTGGCATGTGAACTACCCTAATATAATATTTTATGAGACTATTCATGGGATATTTTTGGGATTTGTCAAAATTAGTTATATAAATACTATTAAGCCTATTCTCATAGCTTGAAACTATTGTGGTTCCTCTTTAATGGTTCATGATACCCCATAACAACTTCTAAAGGTTCATGATACCCCCAAGATGATCAACCCATCTCCAAAATTTATGTAAAGGTGTATTTATATATGAGGAAGAGTATTTTGATGGTTTGAAGTCAATTTGAGTTTGTATAGTGGGTTTTCATAGTCAATAGCCTTTAATTAGGCCTAGGATACCTAATTAGTCTTGGGGGTGTTTAGTTAGGTGTTCTCTAAAAAGATTAAAATTATGAAAGTCCCTACATGATATATGTGATGTAAAGGGGTATCTATATGTGGATTTGGTTTGGTTGGGAGATTTGTCATTTACTCAGAATAAGGATGTTTGCCTCAAAAAGAGATAGTAAAAGGAAGGTGTCAAAGAGGAAAGAAGAGTTAAGTGAAAGGTTGAAGATTGGGGGTTGTGTGGAATGGTTAGATGCATGAAATGGGATATAATTGAGTAGGTAGATTATCCTATATTATTATGGAAGGAAAAAATAAAAGTAGCATGCAAACCTATGAAAATACATAAGAAGATTTTAAATAATAGAGCAAGGATAAAGAGAGAGAGAACATGAAAATAGAGTATGAACTGAGGAGGTTGATGTTAAAAGGAAATATTATAGAGACCTAGTTGATTAATAAAATGACTTAAAGAAAAGGAGGATTAAGAGAAATTGAGTAGATAAGAGTGAATAAGAAAGACTTAGTAAATGAAAAGTGATCAAAGAGATAAACAAGTTAAAGATAAAAGACAAAGGACAAGAAAAGATCAAAGCTAGGTATTTGGAAGAGGTAAGTGTGAGTTTTCATCCATATCAAGGAAGCTTTTTAAAACATATTCATTAAGATACTTGATAGATAATTTTAAATTAAACTTACAAGGAAAATATACATAAACTAAATGTACATAGAGCATAATATTAACTCAAAATTTTACCTTTGTATAAGTATAAGGATTCATTCTAATAGAGACAGATGTAGTAATGGATGGGCCAATAGCTATATTTAAATATGTAAACAATGGCCATGATAAATCAAATGCTATAAATTTCAACTATGATGATGAAGGCACCGTAACCTCCTATGACATAAAAAATGACATATATATGATTTATTTTCTATGTAAATTAATTGTTAGCTAAATTAAATTTACAATTATGATTTAAATTTTACATGACATATATATAAAATATACTGACATTTGTGTAGTGGATGATGTCTGCACACCAAATGTGCATACCAAAAACTCATCACTCATAAGAATATTATCCAAGATCTCTACATCACCAGTGCCATCATCATTATAAGGTCTAGTGCACATAGATCTATAAGAACTGTAAGCTTGGGGTCAAGTATGCACACTAGATATCATATCTCTTGCATGACTCTATGAGAGCCTACTCATATGTTGAATGAGTGTATCAGTGAGAAAACAAAGAACATGTAGAGTGTTAATCTCCATGGCCTACTAAATTGTAGAAGTGATATTCAGCTTAAATGGATTTTGGATACATATCTACACAAATTGATTAGGCACATGATGTTAACCTATTCAATCCTACACAAAGCCATTCCCTCAACCCTAAAATTAACTAAAATGAAAATAGTTTAAAATATAATTGAGGACAAACTCATAGTAGATTTTCCTCAAAAATACAATGGGACCTCATGGTTATTACATGGTGGATAGTCAAATACCATCAGCCATCGATCCTAAAAATTGGCTCTGATTAAGTTACATACACAAAAATGGATTGAAAATTATTTAGACATTATAGGAAATGTGGCACTAGTGTTTAGATCAATTAATAGGGAAAAAATGGAATATTTTGATGTTTCTTTATTCTTAACCTCAAGTGTTGACAAATTTTCAACATAATAAGACCTACAACTATCACTATATGAAGTCCATCTATCAATTTGATTCATTCTAGATTTAATTTCACCTAATAATGTCTTTAGGAAATTGGCTAGATGGGTGCGATGGGGGTTGGTGGAAGTGGGATGCCTCATTCTCCCAATTAATTATTTAATTTAAATTTTATCTCATGTAATATTGTCAATCAAAATCTCCTAATTGCCACAAGGTTTTGTGGAACTGTAAGAGGGTTAGGTGAAGGGATATAAGGATGAATAAGAGGGTTTTGTGTAGGGTTAAGAGGAAGAGGAACAAGAGGGTTCTGTGGAGGGTTAGGAGGGCTAGCAGGATGGGTTGTTTAAAACAAACAAATTACAACTAAAAATTAGGGCTAAAAAATAAAATAATGAATAATTAGGGTTAACAATTGTATATTTTTATCACTTACCTCTTCTACATGGTGGCATTATCAATTATTAGCTTCTTGGGATGATTTTTTTAGCTTCATGTCACTCTTTTATCTATCTCACATAAAACACAATCATGGAAGTTAAATATATCAAGGAAACTTGAATGCAAAATGATGAATTTGCATTCAAGTTTTGTTTTTATATTTTTGTGTGACACAGGTAATGCAACTGTGTTATTGACATGATCAAATTATTGAAAATAACAATAGTGTGATTTCTTTATACAATTATGTGATTACATTATGTATTGATAATTACCTATCCATAATTTAAATAACATGATCATGTTAATTAAATAACATAAGCATGTTACCTAAACTGTCCATGAAATTATCCCCCAAATCCATGCACTTACCTAATATTAATATTTCAAATGTAAATAGTTACTAACAAGCTGACTTAATTAAGTAATAAAATAGATCCATTATTTCTAACTAAGAATCTACACAAGTATGAATATTTAACTATGTAGAGCACCACAATAAATCATGATAAATTAGTTATGCATATATTTAATTAATTCAACTAACTAATAACATAAATTTAAACTATATTAGTAAAATCATGAAATCACATACAATTATCTGAGAACCCAAAGATCATAACATACATTCATATTAGAAAACCAAGCATCACATAATTATCTACTCAAATAATTAATCACACAACATGAAATATTATTGTTGTGTGCATAGGTTTTTGGTTATCCCTCAGTTATATCCAAACATCTTAATCTACACCATCCTATTTGATGATGATTTTTCTCCATCACACTTTGATAGTTAGATCTATCCTCAATCCACCTCATACACAAGAAGCTAGTTAGCTTGAATCATGAGATATATCCATAAAATACTATTGTATAAAATAACATACATGATCATTAATTACAAATATGAAAATATAACTAACTCATAGCTAGTAAATCATCTAAATCAAGAAACATAATATTGTCCTATAATCAACATATCACACAAAGATTAACAAAAAATTAGTTAATCAACTAAAAACCATAAAAAAATCATGCATAATTAGGTAAATCAACTTAGAGATAAATAAGGATGTGAAATCCTTCCCCTCTAAAGCTGGTCATAATCCCCATGACACTTATTCAAACACATGTTATGAATTAAAAATCATTATTCAGTATAAAATAACAAAGTATGTAGCTACTAAATCAAGAAAACAAATGTGGAATCTACATGTAAAACTCATCATAATCCTGCCAAGTGGCACTATATTCAAAATATTGTTCCCACTAGACCTTTCACTATGACACTTCTCTATTATGCAAACTAAATTTTTGAGTGTCAATTATTCTAATTTATTCTACCATGACCACCCTAAGATATATAACTTGAAAAGCATTCCAATCCAACACATGTGATGGATCAATAACATACTTTTAAAGATAAGACACATGGAAAACACTATTAAAAATAGATAAATATAATGGAAATACAAGCCTATACACTAAAATATTGACCACTTATAAAAAATTGAAGGGTCCCACATATCTCAGTGAAAGTTTTGTTGACTTCCCAAACATAATCAAGATTTTTTTAGGCTTAACATGTAAAAACACTTTAACACCAACAAAAAAATGCCTTGTTATTTTCTTCAAATTATCATAAATTTTTTCCCATCATTGGCCTCAGCCAACCTCTACTGGATTTATTTTATTTGATCTTCCAGTTCCACAAGCATCTCAGGTCCAAATACTACCATGTCCTCTAACATGTCCTAATTGATTGGTTTTCTACACTTCCTTCTATATAATACCTCAAATGGATATATATTTAATGATTATTAGTATGAGTTATTATAATAAAACTCAACCAATGAAAGGTAATCCTCCCACTGTACTACTAGTCCATTAAATAAATACAAAGGAGATCTTCAGAAATGTGGTTAACTAGCTCTATCTGTCCATCATTTTATGTGTGATAAGTAGTGTTGAAATTTGACTTCACACCTAAACCTAAATTTAGTGTAAACCAAAATATAGAAGTCATCCATGTATCTTAATTTTAAATTATCTTCTCTATAAAACCATGCAATTGATACATCTCTTTCATGATCTCTTTGTAAGCATAGGTGCATCATCTGTCGAGTTGCTTGGTATGAAGTGGGCTACCTTAGTTAGTTTTTCAACTATAATTGGGATCATATTATGTTAGTCTGATGACAATTGAAAACCTTGGATAAAGTCCATGATAATCACCTACCACTTCCACTCTGGTATATAATGTGTATATAACAATCCTATTAGATGTACATGGTCAACTTTCACATGCTTACATTCTAATCAACAAGACACATAATTAGTTATGTTTATATTCATTTATTTCTAGAAACAAAGTGGTCTTAGCTCAACCATGAGATTTATTATTATTTGATGTCCTAAATATGGGGAATTATTTAGTTATTTTAGCATTATCTCTATTAGGTACATAGGTCCTACCATTGTACCTCAAAAGACCATTTCTCTCTTATTTAAATCCTTCATACTTTGGATATTGGGAATTCTCTATCAAGGATTTCTTGACCTGATTATAAAATTCATCTCCTAGTGAGAATTTGATTACCTTAATTTATAAAGTACTCCTGATAGTAGCCAAGGATGCTATGTACCTTATTCATTTGAGAGCATCAATAATTATATTCTCCATTCCTTTAATGTAATTGATATCAAAATTATATAAGATAATAATTCTAACCATCATTTTTGATGAACATTCATGTTTGGTTGGGTGAATATATACTTGATCCCCACGTTGTGAAATTTGAGCTCAAATTATTTTTCCAATAGATAATGCCTCTAAATTTGCAAGGCATACACAATTGATACAATTTCCTAATCATGAGGGGCATAATTCACCTAATATGGATCTAGTTTCCTATACTCATAGGATACAGTAGATCCATTCTACATAATAACTCCTCCAAGTACATCCCCAAATGCATCTATAATTATTGAGAATTGAGCATATAGATTGGGAACTCTTAGCACTGGTGCTAAATTAAGCCTCTTTTTTAGCTCTTGGAAGATTATCTCACAATTGTCTGACCAAATAAAAATTTGATTCTTCTACTGAAGTGAGGTAATTAGGTTTTCTATCTTAGAAACAATCATAATGAATGTATTGTATTATCCTTATAAACCCATGAAGATCTTGACCTCTTACACATTTATAGGTATTGACCACTCCATTATGGTTTTTATCTTTATTTTTTCCACTAAAATACCATCTACAGAGATAATATTATCCTAGATATTGCACTTTCTATCAGAAAAATACACACTCGAACAATTTTCCATATAATTTTTACTTTCACAACCATTACATAACCACTTATAGATGTTGTATATGTTCTTCCACATTCTTAGAATATATGAGGAATGTCATCCAAAAAAACCAAAGAGAAATGATCCAAATAATATGTGAATACACTATTTATGAGATTCATGAATGCTTCTAGAGTATTTGACAACCCAAATGGTAACATAGTGAACTCCTAGTGCCCATATTGAGTTCTAAAATCTATTTTTAGAATATCCTCCTCATGGTTACTCAACTAATGGTACCCTACTCTAAGATAAATCTTATAAAATATTGATACCCCTCACATCTGATCAAAGAGATCATCAATACAAGGTAGCAGATACATATTTTTGATTGTTGCCTTATTCAACATTCAATAATTAAGACATAGGCAAGGAGTGGAATCCTTTCTCTTGAAAAAGACAACAAGTGCACCCCATGGTGATACACTTGGTTAAATTAGAACTTTTAATAACTTCTAAAGCTATGCCTTTAATTCAATAAATGTGATGGTTGTCATTCTATATGGTGCCTTAGACTATGATTTTGATTTAGGTATGATATTAATTGAGAAATCAAACTTGTGCTTGGGTTGTAATCTAGATAATTATTATAAAAGCATGTACTAAAATTTCCATAGGAAAGGATAATCATTGATGAATGATTCTTTAGATTCCTTTATCTCATCTATCTTAACGATAAATGCCTAGCATCCTTTCCTCCAAGATTTCTTGAGTTTAATTGCATAAATCTACCTTAGATTCAACTCCCTTTTCTCATATTGAAGTTGTATCTAATTACCATAAATCATCTTGACATGCAACCTTCTTCAGATAATAGTCAACTTTGGCTTTATGCTTCATAAGCTATTAACTCCTAGGATCACATCATATGACCATAGTGGTGTTGCATAAAGATCCACTACTTTTATTAATTCAGGCAACCTGATCTCAATTTTAACTAAACACTTATCAAATTTAACCTTTGAATCATTACCATACTATATTGACCATTCATTTACCTTAAATCCAACCTTTATAGACATCTTATGAATTATTCTAAGATAAGTAAAACATTATGTATCCCTGATATTTATCAAGATAGAAATTGGATGACCAAATAAAATACTTGTTTGTTTTATGGGTGAAGCATGGAATTCAGCCTGATGATTAATAATTTCTTAATGGATTTACTGATAAAATGTACCCTATTGGGAAGTATAACCCTTATTCTTTAACTTTTTTTGAGTACACTCTTGAACATAATGGTCACCCCCACAAATGAAGTAACCTCCAACTGTTCTTTTCTTTTCAAACTAGTGGTTTCAATTGAAACCATCCTTGAAACCATTACCAAATTTTTTATTACCTGATCCATAATTGAATCTAGAATTCTAAGTATTGAATTAACCCTTGGAATCTCCACTCTTCTACTTCCACTTCTTCTTTTTAAAATTTGGTTTAGAACTTTTAAACTTTTTTTTGAGATATTCTCTAACCTAAGCAAGAGATTTTACATTTTTCTCTTACTTGACTACCTTATCAGAGACATGATCCATGTTAGATGGACCAAACATGTCCACCTCACCACTAATTTTTTGTTTTAATACCATGATGAAATTAATAATTTTGAACCTCTCATTTGCCTAATATCAAGGTACATATTTCAAAAGCTTGGTAAACTATTTATAGTATTTATTCACCAATAGGTATCCTTGCTTAATATTGTAAAAATTTGTAAGTTATTGATCAAAGTACAAATATATAAGCCACCATGATCTAAAAAATGCCATGAAATATTCCCATGTGGTGGTGATAGAGTTAAGATTCATTTCCAACTTCTTATTAGCCTACTACTTAGCTGCTTTACCAGCTAATTAGTAAGCTCCCCAAACTACTTGAGTGACTTCATAGTAGTTTTAAATCTTAAAATAATTCTCCATCTCTATCAACCATGCTTTATATATATCTCCCAAAAAAATTCCATGTAACTTAGGTAGATTCACCTTTTTCATATCTCTATCCAATTTTGTAGCTACATGAGCTCTCATATCCTGAGGCACTTCATCATGCCTCTAATCTTGAAGAATTTCCTACTCAATAGGATGTTATTCAAGTTACTCTTGGGAATTTACTTATTCATGGCCATGCACTTATTATTCTAGTGCCATGATTTAGTCTCTAGTCTATTGCATGGTTACGAGGATTTGATCCAACTTCATAACTTGCTCATAATGAACTGATTTCAATCAATAAGTTGATTGATATTCAATGTAATCTTGCCACCTAGTATAGTGCACACCATTTTTATTAATTAAAAATATAATATGTTTGTGTTATTATACACATTTATTACTAGATTTTGACCCTCAAATTTGATACCATAATATAACAACCCTAATTAGGTTTTAACACAAATTAGAGTACTTTATTATTATTATTATTATTATTATTATTATTATTATCATTATTATTATTATTATTATTCAACACATATTTAGATTCACCATGAGAATATAACTAAGTGATCTAATGTAATTTGTGTTAAACTGGAAAAGTTTTAAGTTAAATCCATCTATCTAAAGACCACAAATAATAAATGTATCAAAACATATATAATGTTGTAATAAACATAAAGACCACAATTATTCCACAAATATAATTATACGTTTTTAACCATGACTGATACATCGTTACAACCATTGATGTAAGTGTATAATGAGTAAAGAATATTTTTTTTTCATAAATAATAGTATCTTATAAAATACATATATTATGATACTAAGCTCCATGAAACATGAGTCTCAACTAACTCAAGTATCCATCACTAATCTCAAGTGCAGCCACTTGGTACAACACTACAAGTGGGGAGGGAGAGCATCATCTGAGCACTTTTCCACACCAACCAAAGACCATATATCCCCTACATTATCCCCCATAAAGGAATGGACCTCCATTCTATCAATGGGTAGATAAAAATAGTGTGAGACTCTAGAGTGATAACTACAACCTATGTGTTGTAAGATAACTAATAGATGTTGTCTACTATTTTATTATTTTTTGGAAACTAGTGTTTAGTTCCAAAATATTAAAAGGTTTGTAGTAAGGGGTAAAATCTAATAAAATATAGTAAAATACATATTTTATTTAATAAATTACATAGAGAAGAGAAGTAACTTATCTATAAAATTAGATTAAGACAGTTGTTTCAAAGCCTAAGAATTGCTACACAAGATTGTGAAGATGTTAGGAACCTAGACCTATCTTTCATTTAGTAAAAGGATAGGAGAACCAAAATAGGAAACCCTAGGGTTTGGTTCTATCATCCTTTTCTACTAATATTATCCAAATTACTTAAAGAGACGTGAGTTTTTTGGGTTTTGTTTGTTGTCCCTATGTGATCTTGCCTATGAAACTTTGGATGTTGAATGCCAACAAATATAATTATAGATCTATTTTAATATTTAAAACCTTAGGTCTATCTAAAAACATAAAATAACAAATACATCAAAGAAAAAGGCATAAAAACTAGGTCAGGGGAAGTATGATCTCATGATCTAGAACCCTTGTTGTCCTAAATGTTGCCTACATTAACCCTCAAATTAGGGTCTCATATCAAATGTAGTTATCCCTTAGGGAATTTGCATAATCAACATGCACATAATATGTAAGAATGAACTTTCACCTAGGCCCTTACTTGATCAAGAATGCAAATCTATGTGTGATGCAGAATGCTGAGCTATATTATTGGCTAATTTTTAATTATGTACTATGACAAAGTAGTAAATTCTAGATATAAAATTCCTTGTGAATTATTTTATATATGAGATTATTTGTTCTAAATTTAGGAACTTTATTCACATTTAGTTGACATTATAAAATAACAAAATTTAAGGGTGAAGATAAGAAGGGATTAAGACTCATTAAGCAATAAAAAATGACTATTAGGACTCAAAATGTCATTAGATAAGAGTGTTGGAAATGGACACCCTAGGGTCTAGTCCTATAATCCAATCCCAAAGATCCTATCCTATAGGTTTGGGACCTATGGGGGTGGAATTAATATGGGAAATAGAGTTTGGATAAGTTGGAATGACTATTTGGAAGGCTATGAAAGACTAGGAATAAGCTAAAAGGTGACCAATGCAAGAAATAAGACCAATACAAGAAAAATAAAAGACATGGATAATGTGAATAAGGCTCATATTCTCCAATTAGAGTGTCTTATGAAAATAATATGATAAGACATGATATGTGTGGTTGATTGACTAATTTAGGGTGTATACATTCACCCCACTTTTATTCTAGTGATGCAATAAAATGAAGTACTACAATAAAATAAAGGAGAAAGGAATGTGTACTTAAACCTACCTATATGGAGATAAATGTACTACAAAAGGTCCAACTCACTTCCTAGCTAGATAAGTTGATGGAGAGATAAATAGTGCTTGGAAAAAGAAAGAATCCCTAAAATGGATGCCCCCTATACTAAATCTAGAAGTGGAATCCATGTAACATGGAAAAGGAAGGCAATGATTGCCCCCATGCTAAATCTGACTAAAGAATAGGAATGCTTGGAAGCCCAAAACCAATGTCTATCCTCTATCCTACATAAACTCACGTAATATAGAATGTGTGTATAGAATTTTTATACTGTGAAGATAAAAATCTATCATGCCCCCATTCTTAATATCTAAACTAGAATTGAGAAATGCATAAAGGCCTAAAACAAATGTTTATCATTTATCCTATATAAACTTATGTAGTCTAGGTCTAGGTGATGCAATAGACCAACCACTGTAGATGATCATGTGGTCTAACCTAGTGACAACTTGGGTACCTACTATGTGTAATCAAGAAATCTATTCAATATGTACGAAGAGAATGACATGTCTTGTCATTCCATCTGTATAATATTGAATGGTGAAGAACATAAACATCTATGGCATGCTCCCAAATACAACATGCATTTATATAATTTGGTAATCTATATAACCACATGTGATATGACCTATTGTCACATTCCCCATGTGAAAAATTGGAGATCAAAATACTATGATTTACACTATTCCTATAATCTACTATCTAGTCCTGTAACTATGTCATGTTGTATGAAGTTTTATGTGTGAGATATGTAAGATGTATATGCCACCAAATTTGGTATGGATCTATATAATCTAGTAATATATATATAACCACATATGATATGACCTATCATGCCATGTCCCGAGTGCAAAAATGGAGACTAAAACATTATTCTTTACACTATCCCTATAATTTATTATCTAATTCTATAACTATGTCATGATATATGAAGCTATTTATTTGAGACATGTAGTAATGTACATGCCCCAAAATTTGGTATTTGAGTCTAAATCTATATCAGAGTCACTATGAATCCATAAAATTTGAACCATTATATCTTAATAATTTGTGTATCTTTAATCTAAAGGTATATCCCTTTGAATGTCTTGAGTGAAGCTGAGTGACCCATATAATCTGAATCACTATTTATTTTGACCAATCTATGTTTAATCTAATAATCTAACTATTGGATGTGTACGAACCATGGTGTATCCACCTATGAGAGTGGATGGGTATGTTGGGTAGGTGTATAAATAGGAATATTAATAATGATGCCCCCTTTTGGGGAGAGGGATGGAATCTATGATAGAGGATTTTAAGCCAAAAATGATGACTAGTGGTGTAGAAATAGAGAAAAGGTTGGTATGTTGTGTAGAGATTGAAAGGTTGTTTGATTGATTAGATTGAGTAGATGAAAGTGGTACAAGTTTTTGATTGGTGAGGACCAAGGTGTGTATCTAGGTATAAGAGAGGTATAGATATGTGTGTGGTATAGTAGGTAGATGAGGTAGTAAAAGATAAAATCTTGTGTGATGTTGAAGGTACCATTGTCATGATTTCATGGAAGAAAATATTTTGAAAAATGGAGTTGTTGGGCTATAGTTATGAGGAAAATGGTATTTTGCTTTAAATGAAAAATTTGTTTGATATAGGAAAATTAGATTGATTCTTTACTCATTTGTGCATTGACTAGGTTGAGATATTGAGCTCTGGAGTGAGAGATATGTTGAGGAGATGAGCACCTACTGTGACCTAGTTTGAGTAGTTGGTAGCCCAAGTTGAGGTTGGTGGTGATGTTATCTTGGTGAGTAAGCTAAATGCTTTATTTTTGTCTATTTTAAATCCTTTTTTGTAATTTTTTAGCTACTTAAAGTGTCCTAGGGAGAACTTCATTAGTTCTAGTGATCTTATCCAAGATTCAATGCCTCTATCTTGAGTTTAGTCCTATTATCCAAGTTCTAGCACTCATGTTCAAAGTTATTTTCCTTTCTATAGTGTTATTGTCCATTGGGCTTGATTTTATAATATTTTGATTTGTTACTTGTTGTTGTGTTTCTTGGTTGTTTATTTGGTATGGTTGACTAACATATATGCTATTTTTGGTGTTCTTAGGGTGAGGTGTTGATGAGAGAGTTCCATAGGGGCCAGGTGATGGAGACATTTAGGTTTATACCATTATTTTTTGATGAGAGAGATATCATTAATATCATAGGGTTGGGTCATGTGTGTGACCTAGGCACAATGCAGTGGGATATATATCTGATTACCACCTTATGTCAGAGGTGGAAAGTAGATACATGTACTTTATAGCTTCTTATAGAGGATATTAATGTGATTTTGGAGGATGTGTATCACATTTTGCATTTACCAATTAGTGGATGGTGTGTGACATTGTATAATTATATTTATGTTGATGGTATTGATCATGCATCCTTATATTTTACTAGTGTGCCCTCAGGTATATATTAGAGAGGGAGTTATAGTGATGTATTATTATCAATTATTATGTACTCTAGTGTTTTGTGATTATAGAAGTGATTGGTTATGTTATTGGCATCTTTTTTTCTATGGATGGGAGTGGAGTGTCGATTACATATAGGATGTATAGAATTATACACAATGTGGAGGTATATGGCACTATGTTATTATGGGATAGTATTATGCTTTCCAGATTATATAGGGATCTTTATAAGTTTACATAGGAGGTATTTAGTGGTGGTGTGAGTATATCTATCTTATTGCATTATTGGTCTTATGAGAACATAGTAGTTTTGTGATTGATTATATTACCTAGGGTAGAGTGGGCACCTCCATAGCCATTTAGGGAATGGTGGATGAGTACATTGGATATCTGTTATCCTAGTATGGATCATTATAGATTAGTTTTAGATAGATTGGTTGCTCATGATATCATATGGAGGCCCCATAGAAGATTTCTTTGGTGGGTCAAGGATGGATAGAGTTACAGTATATGAGGATCAAATGTTAGATAAATGACCACTATGTTAGAGTATATGATGGCTTTCAATATGAGTGCATGACTAGATAATTTGGGTTACCATAAGATATGCCACTAGCAACATGGGTGTGAGGATTCCATGGGCACCAGTGAGGGTAGGAGCTCATGAGAGGCCTACTAAAGTTGAGCTAGAACTATTACCTTTAGATGCATGGGATGTGGCCATAGATATTCTTGATGTGGATGATGTTGGATGTATAGATGCATATACTACATGGTGGGCTAGGCATTGGTGGGATCCATTGTATCCTGTTTATGGAGGGGATACTTTAGAGTATGAGGATCCTGAGCTAATCTAGATGATGGGATGTAAATAATGATTATATTTGAATTATGTATGAATTTGTGATTTAATTTGATTTGAAAGTGTATGTGTAACTTATTATTGTACTTTATGTGTAGAAGGAGTGGGAGGTGCTTAGGATGAAGCACAAGCTGGGGTAGGAAGGGGAAATGATGAGTATTGGGAGACCATAATTGAGTGGACACTCTAAGAGCTCAAACAAAATGTACTTGATGATGTGGTAGAAAAGGGTTTGATAGAGTGAGTGATAGCTATAGCCATTATTCATGCTCATTTGTTTGATAGGGATACTATATTGATAGATACATATGTTAGGGCAATGAGAGAGAGATGAGTTGAGGGATGAGCTAGATAGGCATAAGATGCCCCCACCCAATTTTGGATCAATGAGTACATGGATTATGGATGAGTATAAAAATATTTATAGGTGATATATAGACTTGGAAAAGGAGCATGGTAAGCTATTGGAGTAAGAGAGTCATTTTAAGAGTCATGAGACAACTTAGGGAGGTGTGGGGCCATCGTGTGCTAGGTTGGATTATGGGAATAGTACTAGAGGAGAGAGTGAGATTGAGAGTGAGGGATTAGCACCCATTCATGATTAATTATATTTGATACCAATTTATATGTATTAAAAACTTTGTTATATATATATATATATATATATATGGATACTTGTTTTAATTTTGACTCATGCATATTGTGTTATGGGATTTGATGTATATTTTTATATTTGTTGTAAATGGTTGATTAGAGATAGTTGATTTGGCATTGATGCTAAAGTTTCAGATGTTTGATAAGATGGAATTTTGGGATGTGATTTGGTTTTGATTGAATAAATTCAAGTGTGATGTTGGTTTCGATTTTGAATTATATGTCAGACAAAAATCATTGGTTTTGTAACTGGTAAATTATTTTGATAAAGTGAATTGGTTTAAGATTGGAAAAATATAGGATATTGGTAAGGTCAAGATTTTGATAATTTGATTTGGTTAGGAATGGATATTTGGAATAATTAATGTTAGTTGTTAATATGAGGGGATGTAAGGTATCACTCCATACATATCACTCTGTGCTCAATTCCCTGAGAGTGGCTCAAGAATACAAAGGTTGGCCTTTTTGCTTCATCATCACCCACTAAGTGAAGCTATGTAATCATGTATGTGTTAATTTATATTTGGACTATGTGTCTAATACCTATGAGTATGTGGATCAAGAATACAAAAGCTAGATAGTCCTTTGGCTCTATTGTCATCCCATGAAGTGTAGCTATGAATTGATACTAGTATGAATGTGTGTTATATCACTATCTGAACCCTGATGACCAATTAAACAAGTGCCCATATTTCTTATGCTGTGTAGGAACATGCACTATTTTTTATACTATTTACTATGTACTGACTATATTTGTGCATGGAGACTCTACTAAATGTAACCTTACTAGATGTGAAACTGAAACTATATGCTATGAATAAGGCTCATCTATCCACAATCATAGTGGATTGCTACATGAAATAATAATGTTAGGCCTCTATTATGATGCATATGGATAAGAAATAGATTGATAAGGAGATAAAACCAATGATGGTGGATCATCTAATCTCAATAATAGTTGGTTACTACATGAAATATGTCCCTAAAAACTTGATCATAGTTAATATATCTCTAAAACAGTGCTTTACAATATGGGTTCCTCTAATATTAACTATAGTGGATTGATACATGAGATAGGACACTAAGAACTTAGCTGTAGTGAATATCTATCTAGAGTCATACCCTACTATGGTGATTGTGCCTATGATAGATATGTATATTGAACTACACTATATACTCCTCATATTACACTACTATATATAAGATGTTCTCACTATACTATTTTCCAAACCTTATGAATAGGTGGAATAGGAGATCTCCTATGAGGCTCTATCTTAGAGGATGCATTACTCTCCTAATGAGTAACCAATGATTTTGATGAAGGAATGTCCAGGAATAACTCAGCCATGGAGGAATGAGGTCTAGGAATCCATGATCAAGGAGAAATTAGTTACCCCTATGTGAATGATATAATTCCATTATCAAAACATATATTAATGCAATACTTGAGTCCATAAAAATCATTATGTCTATGTCCATAGATATAATGATAGTTATAAAAAGGTTGATGTGGTTGTTTATGTAAGAAATGTGGATCTTATCTATGAGTAGAATGTAATTTTATTAACCTCCTATCTAGTATTTATAATAATATGACACATGGGCTATCCTAATCTGAATCAAACTATAATGGTGCCTTGCTACTATTCTCTATAGTGCATACTGTAGGTTGTGCTTTGGAGACTAGCTCTATATTCTTAATTAGTTAATTTTTTGGTTGTGGTCTCCTATCTTGTTTAGGTCATGGTAGACGCTGAGTGATAATATTTATAGATGGAGGTAATGCTATGAAATCTAAAGTAATCCAATCAACTGAATCTGACTCAATCAATCCCAATAGGATAGAACTATATAACATAAGTTCTAAAAAGAGGACATTTTATAATATATTATATGCTCTAAGAGGGGTTGGTGAAGCCCCTTGATAAATATATGTTAAATCTCTAAATCTTTTATTTTGTATATCAATATTAACATGTGAGTTTTGAATCGTAAGATATAATCACTAACTGGCTCTGAACTATTCTAATGCAATGTGGCAAGTTTCTCATATGTAACATGAGGGCCCATGTTTTCTATGTAATATCTTAGAAATACCTCCTCCAAGTCATCATATGTGTTTAAGGAAACAACATGGAGTATATGAAAGAAAAAATATGTGCATTACCCACTAGTGTCTACTAGAACAACTTGAGTAGAATCAAAAGACTCACATGAGATGGCAAAGCCTTCTAAAAGGCTTGAAGGTGTATGATTGGATATCTAGTTCCATCAAAGTAAGTCAATGATGGTATCTATAAATGCTTAGGCAATGAAGATTTTATAAATGTCTTTAAAATAGGGTTACCATGTAAATCATTAGCATCCATCCAAGACTTATAAGCCTTGTTTTTCAAGGTAAGGAGATGTACTTGGTGTTGTAATTCACCAACTCCATGCATCAAATAAATAATCTCTTGGGATGGTATATTAGTATCTTGAAGTGGTTCATTTAATCATTGAATTTTATCATTTATTTTAGCCATGGGAATACTAAATTTAGTAATTGGATCATAGAGAGTGGGTGTGCTCACTTGAAACTTTAGAGGAATGCTAACATGGACCTTAGTAGAGGGATGTGGGCTACCATTTTATTTAGGATAAGAGTGAGAAACAAGTGTTACTATAGTAGGGGGTGGTTTGGGAGATTCATTGGTATCTTTATGTTTTAGTAAATCACATTCTAATTAAGTAGAAAATGTGATTTTATTATTGACATGTGCACTATTTTATATATAATCTTGTATATAAATAGAAACAAGATTTTGTAATGCATTATGTTTGAGAGAAGGAGTGAAAGAAGGGTTAGAAGTATGAGATGCATTTTATTGTTAACTATAATAATCATCATTATTCCATGAATTATCATAATCATAATTTTGTTCATAGTCAATCTCATTTTCATCTTCATTTGCATGTTCACTATCATAGTCATTATCACTTCCATTGTCGCTAGGGAGAGGTGTAAGAGAATAATTTAATTATTTTATAATATGCAATAAATTATCATGTGAAATTAGAATATGATGTGTATCTATGTTATGCTTCAATGGAGCACATGAATTATTTTCATTTTCAATATAATAAGTAGGAGTAAGTGATATTATCATTTAGACATTATTTTGATAAAGCAGAGTTGAGAGCATGAGATGGATCATTTGAACTATGCACTAGCAATTTGATTTTATTGTGTTCATATTTTTGTAATTTAAACATAGAAGTATCGAGAGAGAGAGAGAGAGAGAGAGAGAGAGAGAGAGAGAGAGAGAGAGAGAGAGAGAGAGAGAGAGAGAGAGAGAGAGAGAGAGAGAGAGAGAGAGAGAGAGAGAGAGAGAGAGAGAGAGAGAGAGATTAGGTTCACATGGAATCAAATTATCATCAATAAGAGGTTTACTTGGAAATGCATGACAAATTTTCTCATTTGGTGTATTGTGCATAGGAGAATGATGTGAAAAGTATCTTTCCCATTTATCAAAATTATTTTCTTTAGAAAAGGGAGTAAAAGAGATAGGTTTGAGAGAAGAAGATGCAAAGAAGATGCATCTAATTTTTATTCACTATCACTTTCACATGTATCATCATATTTATCATTACAAAAATAGTAATTATATTCATTGTAAATGAAATCATTTTCAATGTTTTTAGATATGGTTCTAAGTCAACAACTATACTAATTTCCCATTAATTCATATATATATATATATATATATATATATATATATATATACAACATTAAAATAATAATGTTTAGCAAATCAAACAATTGGTCAAAAGATTTACATTCAACAATATATCACCAAATATGTGGATATATATATATATATACAACATTAAAATAATTTTTATCAGATCAAACAATTGGTCAAATGATTTACATTCAACAATATATCACCAAATATGTGGATAAACTCGTATTAAACCTACATAGTTACCTTTACACATATTCATATATAAATACATAGATAAAATATTTGTACCAATATGAAACAAAATTTTTAAGAGGTACAATCATTGAGAGGGTGGTGGGATTAGTGAGCCCAAATATTTCAATTTCAATTGCAGTCCCTTTTAAAGTATTAAACAATCAACATATATCAACTTCATCAAGCAACATTAACAAGATATCTCATTCATTCAATGCATACATACGCTCAAACACATAAAACATAGTTCTTATGGGAAAAATTCATGGGGAATAAAACCTACTCTCAATCTTGTAACATAAATGGAATATTGTCCTATAAGAAATTAGAAACAAGAGACTGATCAACTCCTTTAGACTATAATCCTTGATCATATCCTCTTGACCAAAGGTATTTAATGAAACACCTATTCCACAAGGAGATCCAACCCCTAATATTATCAACTCCTTTAGAACACCTACCTTTAATAAAACACCTATTTTATAAGGAGAAACTACCCCTACTACCAACTCCTTTAGACCCCGCTTTGATAAGAACACTTCCAACTTAGAACTGATGTCTTCAACACCTGATGAAGGATCTTTGGATATCACTCTTCTCACCTTTTAGAAATAACTCTATCAACCAACACACCTTATTGGCCAAAGAAAATTACATAGTTGAACCAATATAAAAATATCAATTAAGACACATTACATATCCCAACTAAACCCACTCTCTAACTCTACACACTCAATGCATCTTTCATAGAAAAACTCTATCATAACTTAAAAAACATGAATAGATGATAATACACATAGTCCACACACTAATCTAGCACTCAGATCAACCACTAAGCTCACATAGTCTTCACCTTGCCTTTGTTCACACTGAACTAGCAAGAGCACTATTATACCAATAGAATTATGACCAACAGGTCATACAAATAGTCCTCAATCTAATTTTCTCATCAACTCTTCCCCAAGTAACTCTACCCCTCTTTCACTCCCTAATTCACGTAAACAAGCCTCTCTAAAAACTCTCCCAAGTCTTTCTCAAACAACTTCTTGAGCATACTCACCCATTCTACCTCTTCTAGGCTTATTAGGTCTAATGACCTATGTGATCACCTTCAACACCTTTCTCAAACTAGTATGTCTGATCCTCTTCAATCTCTATTGGTCCTCACTAACTTGTACCATCTATTTCATAGGTTATCTCTTCTTGGTTTCACACTCATACTCGCTCATACGAGTCTCACATATCTAGAACCCATCATCTTTGGTTCCATTATTTATAGATCAATATTTACAATCACTACCTTAGTACGTCATTAGGGATACCTTATCCCTTAATGCATCTCTCACATGAATACAAGACTCATAAAAATTTTCATAGTTAGGACATAACATCTATGGGTCACCCCTAAGTAGCTACACCTTTTAATAAGGTCCTTATAGCTCTTATAGGTCTCATGGAGACCTATTTGTCATGTCCCCTTTTTAGTTGACATGTTATGAGTTCATGGTTAGCCTATTATGTGACCCTTATAGGCTGATAGGATGGTTAGAGGGTCTTGATGGAGATTGGCTTGGCTTCGTTTAGCAAAATTTTTCTAGTTGGCTTTCATTTGGGCTTGATCTAACATATACTGAGGAAGATATTAATATTTGATTGATTTAATCAAATATTAATTATTTGGTCTAATTTCAATTTAGAAACCCTAATTCTAATTTAAGAAAACCCTAATTATGGCAAGCATATCTTTTTGAGGGTATAAGGGTTTCTCATGGAGGCCATTATGGATTATGCGTTGATTATTGATTTTGATATTGAAGAATTCTTCTGTGAAGACTGAGCCAAGGGTTCTAGGATTCCATCTGCATTGGAGAATGTCAACTCTTCAGTGTGTGTGATTTAGAGGCTATGAAATATCAGTTGATCTATTACCAAATTGAGAGATAGCTTCATACAGAAGTTATCATAGAGGTTTATAGATTTGAGAGATAACTTCACACAGAAGTTATAACAGTATTTCAGGTATTCCTTTATTTAGTTTTTGATTCAATAAATTATACAGATAGAGATATTCTATATTAGAGCCACATATTTTTAGATCAAGGGTTGAAAACAAATAGGGTGTGCTTAATTGGCAGCTGTATGAAGTCTGTACAGGTCCGTACAAATCAACGCAGATACCAACCTCGATAGACAGAGATCCCCAGTGACTGACATCGGCTGACTGAGGACCAACGTCGATATAGAAGGACCGACAGAGACTGACGTCGATAGTATATCAACTGACACTGGTGACTATGTGTTTGTCACAGTAGGCCGAGATAGAATTTCTAGATTCAAGCTCAATTTCCAGATTTGCAAAAGCCCAAGGGTTTCAAGACTGTATTTTCATATTCTTTATATGCATAAGAGAAGACTGTAATTATAATCATCTAGAAGAAAAAGTGATAAGATCTGTGATTTGCTATTGAGAGACTATATTATTGTTTATCTTCTAAAATTATTTTTCAAAAATTGTATCTTGTTCAGAGCTTTTGTGTTTCTATATTCCCTAATTGAAGGGGATATTATAGTGGTATCAGAGCTAAAATCCTGCCATCTTGAGGGTTTATAGATCTTATGCAGCCACAAGAGTTGGGACCACACAGGTATAACACACATAGTAGAGCCTTGCTTCAAGGTACCCAGTTGTTAGAATAACAACAGATTATCATGAGTGATAGACATGAGGGTAGCCCACCCAGGGGCCACAGGTATAATGTTGATCAAGACACCAGAGAATTCCACTGTGCTATGATGACAGGCCAACAACAGATGAATCAGATAATACAGAGACTCACTACTATGATAGAGAGGATGAATGCACCTGATAGACAGAATGGGGAACAAAGAGATGATAGGAGTGCTATGGTTAATCAAAGACCATAGCATACCCACTCTAGAATAGTTGATAGACCTACACGTCCTACATTTGTTCAAGAGGAACCAGAGGCACCAACAGAGGAGGATGTAGGAAATTACCCATTTATAGATGTTTACATGGATGCAAATGATGAGTGGGAATTATTACCTCCTCATGTTCAAGAGAGGACATCCTTTGATCATTTTTTTTAGTTGAGGAGAGAGCACTATAGATTAGTTAGATAGGACAGGAGGACTAGAGTTTAATTCAGTGAGCTGAAGAAGGCTACTGGTAAGCTTTCTTTGACTACTTTTGATGGCAGCAGCAAGATGATAGCTCAATCTTGGGTTCATAAGCTTGACACCTTTTTTGGCATTAAGACCAATGTCAGAGATAGAGGCCATCAAATACACCACTTTACACTTGGATGGAGTAGCACATGATTGGTGGTACCATGGTATGGTAACACTTCAGCATAACCAGGTGACAGAGTACCAGGACTTTGTGGATAGATTGGTTGAGTGGTTTGATAGGAAAGATCTAGAGGTTTACTTTTGAGATTTGGCATAGTTGAGACAAATAGGTAACTTGGAGTTCTTCATTGGTGAGTTTCAAAGATTGGTAGTCATGGTGCCCAATATTTCTGAGCGTAGATTGGTAGTTCTCTTCATGGAGGGATTGACAGAGCCATTGAGAGGTTGGATCAAAGCCTTTGATCCTCCTTCATTATAGGTAGCTATGAAGAAGGTGCGTAGTATGGAGATGGCAGCCCCATCCCATAAATTTAACTCCAAAGGTACTTATTCATCTAGAGACCATAAGTGCTCTAATGCAGATACAGAGAGACCGAATTTCAACATAGATAAATCAGGTGTAAAGAATTATTCAAAGGCCAATCCAGGAGCACCACCTTTGAATCATGAGGTGCTTAACGATCTACATAGGAAGAAGCTTTGCTTCTACTGCAAAGCTCCATATGATATCCATCACGATTGCCCTTTGAGGCCTAAGGGCAAGGCAAATCATGTGATGTGGGCATATTATGAGGATTCAGATTCAAGGGATTCTGAATAGCAAAATAGTTCTGAGGGGGCAGAGGTAGAGGCTTTAGAGCCTAAGGTAGAGGTAGAGTTAGAGCTTCACATATAAGAGGCACGCCTATCTAGCATTCAGTTGGATGAGTCATTCAGACTCCATGGAGTTTTGGCAGGGCAGAAGGTCATCACCCTTCTTGATACAGGGGTTACACATAATTTCATAGATGTCAAATTTGTGGAGAAGCGTGGACTCACTATCGAAGATTTCAAGGGAATCAGAGTTAAGCTAGCTGATGGTCACTCTTAGGTGTGAGCATATGATTAGAGACCTCCCATTGCGCTTAAACAACTATGAGTTCAAGGCTGATTATTATGTGGTGAACATGGGGGATATAGACTTA
Source organism: Torreya grandis (assembly GCA_037957365.1). NCBI lineage: Eukaryota > Viridiplantae > Streptophyta > Pinopsida > Cupressales > Taxaceae > Torreya > Torreya grandis. The sequence goes on along the minus strand of JARHVA010008901.1, from coordinate 207,651 downwards.
GTCTTGGGTATGAAGTGGCTTCATTCATTTGAGGAAGTTACTCTTCATCTCAAGCACATGGAGGTTCAATTTGATGTTGATGGGAAGACACATATTCTTAAGGCAATACGGGGCAACAACTTCAGATATATGTTTTTTCATCAGATGGAGATGCTCATATGACATGACATGATAGAGTGCGATGACAAGTGCACATTGGCACCAACACAGGAGAGATATGAGGAGGAGCTTGGTATTGAGGTGAGTGCAGTTCAAGAGTTATCACATATGGTATGGACTCAGCTTTCTATTACAGTTGGGTCATAGGTTGATGATGATATGACTATTTCTAGCCTTCACAATCTAGATTTCGATATTGTTTAGGTAAGGAGTCTGCTTGAGTTGCTTGCTGATTTTCATTTATGGATTGGATGTTGGGGTGCTTATATTAGTACTAGGGATGGACATGGCATGGAGTTTGTATTGATTGATAGCAAGGTAGATCATGACTACATTTGGGATCCAGGTGGATTGATGGGTGTATCATTCAGGGATTGCTTGAGGGCAAGCAATTTTAGGAGGGGTGGATTGTCATGTCCCCTTTTTAGTTGACATGTTCTGAGTTCATGGTTATCCTATTATGTGACCCTCATAGGCTGATAACATGGTTAGAGGGTCTTGATGGAGATTGGCTTGGCTTTGTTTAGCAAAATTTTTCCATTTGGTTTTTGTTTAGGCTCGATCGGACATGTATTGAGGAAGATATTAATATTTGATTGATTTAATCAAATATTAATTATTTGGTCTAATTTTAATTTAGAAACCCTAATTCTAATTTAAGAAAACCCTAATTAGGGCAAGCATATCTTTTTGAGGGTATAGGGGTTTCTCATGGAGGCCATTATGGATAATTCATTGATTATTGATTTTGATATTGAAGAATTCTTCTGTAAAGACTGAGCCAAGGGTTCCAGGATTCCATCTACATTGGAGAACGTCAACTCTTCAGTGTGTGCAATTTAGAGGCTATGAAATATCAGTTGATCTATTGCCAAATTGAGAGATAGCTTCATATAGAAGTTATCACAGAGGTTTACAGATTTGAGAGATAACTTCACACAGAAGTTATCAGAATATTTTAGGTATTCCTTTATTTAGTTTTTGATTTAATAAATTATACAGATAGAGATCTTCTATATTAGAGCCACATATTTTCATATCAGGGGTTGAAAATAAATAGGGTGTGCTTAATTGGTGTCTGTACAAAGTTCGTACAGATCAACACAAATACTGACCTCGACAGACAGAGATCCCCAGTGAACGACATCAACTGACTGAGGACCAACATCGGCAGAGAAGGACTGATAGAGACCGACATCGGTAGTATATCGACTGACGTCGGTGACTGTGTGTTTGTCACAATAGGCTGAGATAGAATTTCCAGATTCAAGCTCAATTTCTAGATTTGCAAAAGCCTAGGGGTTTCAAGATTGTATTTTCATATTCTTTATATGCATAAGAGAAGATTGTAATTGTAATCATCTAGAAGAACAAGTGATAAGATCTAAGATTTGCTATTGAGAGACTATATTATTGTTTATCTTCTAAATTTATTCTACAAAAATTGTATCTTGTTCAGAGCTTTTGTGTTTCTATATTCCCTTATTGAAGGGGATATTACACTATTCACCCATATAACACATCATCAAACAAAATAAAAACAAAGGACCACTTTTAAATACATGGGTCCACTCATTTTTTCCCCTTTGACATCCTCAAATGATCATAATTATCTTATCTCACCTATGCATATGCTCAATTAATTCAAATAGAAAGCTTATACACATGAACACCATTATTACATATATAGTCAACTTCTTAAGCATTGTTCATCCCTAAGATAGATTGATCACATCCATAAAATCAGCATAGAGCATCCTTATGGAGACTACAACACTCCCCAATAGATAATTCATCATGAGACATCAAAAAAGCATCAGCACAAGCTCAAATATCCTTTTCGAGTCACTTGTATAACAAACATGAACACAAAAAAAAATTCTAGGGTTAATATCTTTGATTTTAGTCACTTCCAAATCTTCATATACATATTTATAGATGTGAATTGGATTACTCTACATATTTTATTTTTATTACATGAAAAAATTCATCTTTTAACAAAATATATGGCATGGAGACCATACACTAGTTTTTCCCTGAACAGATTCAAATATTCAAATGGAAACAATCATAGTTAACCTTCAAACACAATTCTTGAATCTCATGTCCCTTTAGATTTGGGTCAATCTCACACCATAGATATTGTCTAAAATTTAATTCATAGTCCACTAATGTAAAACATTAAACCATAGTCACTTTTACCTCATCTCTTATAGTATTGAAATTTTGATTGAACACACTCCACCAATCTCTATAGATCAATCTTGTCTTTAATGATCAATGCTCACCATTAGATCAATCTATATGAACACCCACTCACCATTGGATCCTTATCATATACTTTTACTCAATCATTAAACAACATGCACCTATCCTCATCTCAATACTTCTTATCTCCTTAGAAAAATGTGTACCATCGATATTATTAGAGATTTAACACTTTAAAAAATGTCTAATTATGGGGATCCTTTCGTTATTCTTGAGTATCCATTTTTTATCCTTAATAACTTCTTTTACGCTTTGATGCAAGATCTCAAATTTGGACCAGATGATCTTCTCACATAAGAGAATCTAAGTGTGTGACACACTACTCATATAAACCTCATGCATGTGATATTTAATTCCATTAGAATGCCTTCTCAAAATATTCTATCACAGAGCCAACTATGTCAAAATCTACATGAGAGGTCAACTTTGAGCATGCATAACTTTTGTCTCACTTTAGTGCATAATCTCAACTTTAGTACAAATCAACTATGCTACAAAAATGAATAGACTCATATGATCAGATTCTCTTGACACATTCACATATGATAGATATAACACCATCAAAATTCTCACTCGGCTCTTTTTACCACATTGAAAAATTGGCTAAGTGTGGCAAAACATAGTCAAACTTCCTAGAAGCCCATCTTTGTATATGCATATCTTTTGATGCACTACATTTCATGATCTAAAAATTAATACAAATAAACTAGGAAAAAAATTGAATAAACCCATATGATCATGTTTTATTGACACACACACGTGTGAATGTTGAACTCATCAACATGATTACTCAATTTTTTTTGGCCACATTGCAAATTTGGCTATGTATGGGAAACCAATGAATTCTGACTGAGAAGATAACTTTGCACCATCATATATTTAACCACACTTTAATACATAGTTAGAGATTTCATACATAAAAACTAAGTAATAATATGATCAAAACCATATGACCAACTCCATTTGACTCATTCCCATGTAGTAATGGTGATGTCATCAAACTACCTACTTAGATTTTCTTCCACTAAACCCAAACTATCTAAATGAACACTAAGGACTACTAGATGAATCTCACTTATTAACATAAACTCTCAAAGAATATATAACATCTTAGGGACCTATTAAAAATTATCCAACCACTATAATCATCCCTGATCATCTCTCATCATGCCAAAACTAAAGATCAACCAAGCCAACATAAAGCACACTAGAATAAACACATTACATACTTTATGATTATTACTTAGGCTATCAAAGAACTTCATCCACTCACTACGACACTTTCATGAAATCAATAAAAACTCTCCAATAATATCCCCCTTTTTCATTTATGTCAACAAATAATATATGTAGCAATATATGGCTCACCTTCTCTCTATTCAAGTACTCTCACAATAGGAAATTTATCCCTCTTTAACGTAATGACAAAGTGGGTGCCAACTGATATTGAGGACATAAAAATACTATAAATATGAAAATATCATCTTATAAAAATGATACAAACTCCCCCTTACCTTGATCTTACTTTTGATTGCCTTCACAACTTCCTCTTGCTCCATGTCAACACTCTCTTCAACCAAGTACTACAACCAATGAAGAAATAACACATAAAAATACTAAAATCTGATGGAACTCACTAATAATAATATGAGAGGGACTCCCCCTAATATTTATAATCCATTTATCATCTTTAGATCTCCACATACCATGAAGAATCAACACATATGCTAACTAGCCTTCTCTCTCAAGCTACCATAAGGACAACCAACAGAACTAAAACTTGCAGAGCCCAAAATTTTTATTAGTAATAACTTCAAGATATATAACTTCATATCTATAACATTCTCATATGTCCCCTTAGTCACACCAATTTTCATCACCAATCTCATCTTCTACAACATACTTCCTTCACAAACCTATTAGTTAATTAACCCTCTATATTGAAAAGAACATGAATAACATGAGAAAAAAAAACCTTAATATATCTATGAAGATTTATTTGACCACCCATTTGTCTCATTAAATATCTTAATGAACCTTATACCTTAATTCACAAGGCAAACCAATTTTATATAAGATCCTAAAAACCTTAGAATCTCAAAACAAACTAGGTCAATAAACATCCTTATGGTCAACACACATCTCTAAAACTTCTTGAAAATCTAGAGACACCCATCACACACTTATAGATTAAAATTTTAGCTTCCAAACCTTTGGTAACCCATACTTCTTATAACCCATTTTAGGCGTACTTGTCATTAAGCCAAAACTAAGAGAACTAAGAGTACTCAAAAGTCTTCAATTTGGATTCAACATACCATCAGACCATAAAACACCTGGAACACATCACAAAAAATTTTATAGACATTTATGAAAATAAAAATCTTCTTGATATTTCATTAATATCATTATCCCATCTAGATATACCCATTCTGACCCTGTAAAATAGCTCCTTCATAAATCTTTGGGACAAGCTCATAAAGTTATTATTCCCCATTAACCAAAGTCTTTCTCTAATTGGAATTATCAAATTTAGCACAAAAACTTTATTCTCCACACCTTCTTTCTTATATTCAACTATTCAATCCTCTGATCCTAGGACTTGACCAATTACAAAGCTCCCCCAACTTCATGTTTCATCAGGAACATGACATCTCAACAAGTCAACAAATACTTTATACCATAGCATCTAGACCATGACCAAAAAGATAACTCTTTCTCAAGATAGGATCATTGAGATAATTTATAATCTTATTTTGTCTAACAAAAGATATATAAAAACAATGCACAAACATACCTTGTTTTCATACCTTCTCTTCAAACAATATCTAATAGCCACTAAGCTTCCTCTGACTAAAAAGTGTCTCTTTGAAGCCTAGATAGAGGCACCCCTTTGACATGGTGAGACTAAAAGTCCCAAAAATTAGGATATTACCATATCTCTATATATTTCTCATTAGACTTGCATTCCTACTTGACTTTAACTAAATTCTTAAATTCATTATTTTCTTCAGATTTGTCAGTAAATGATGTCAATAGAAACTCTTAACTCTCATTCATTTTTTATCCTTTTTACACCTTGGAAAACAATCCATAAAGACTCTTGGAATCAATAGAGATATTATCTTGAGTCTTTACAACCTCAAGTCTCCATACCATAGATTGACTCTTCTTATCTTCTGCAACCATCTTACTAACTTGATTCTTGAGCTTATCCTAATTTGCAACATAGCCTTCTAGAGAAACATTCCTATCAAAATTATGACTAGAAGAATTAGTAATGATTACCATTCGTTTCCATACCTAAGTTTGTCCTTTATCAATCCTTCTAGGATATCTATATCCTTTGACATACCTTGAATACCTATTAACATTATTTGGATATAATCTAGTAATATGTCCACTCTTATGACAACTAAAACAAATAAAAGCATTTGTAACTTTTGACAAATTTCAACTATGATCAATATTTGGCCAAAAATTCCATCTATCATAGCTTCATAAATTTTTGTACTTAATTGAATTCTTTCTACATTCCTTAGTTCTATGACCATATTTATTACATGTATTACAATGACCGTGAAATAAACTAGCATACCTTAAAGCATTTAGTTGTCTAACAAACCTTATTTCATTATTCTTGACCTGATCTAACTTATTTTTATATTATTCAAGTTTTATTATCTTGATAATGAATTTCTCATGCTCACCCTTCAATGAATCTATCTTGGTTTCCAATTGAATGCACTCATCTTCTTTAGCTCTTATACTTGAAATAACAACCATCAATTAACCTCTGATAATTTGGATAGACTCTTTATCACTCCTAGCTTATTTAGCCAAGTCATATTTTATTTTACATGTTCACTCTAATAAACTTCCCTCAGTAAAACTAACTGGTGCTTAAATAACTTTGATCATATTTATCATCTTATGATTTTTCTTTTGTTGCTCCTTCAGTTCACTAAGAGTACCCATGAGCTCATCTTCTAGATCAACTTCTTCTTTACTATCATGGAAAACTTATTCATTACACATGATGTCCTTTTCTTTTAAACACAAAATTTTCTTGGAATCTACTAGCTAAATCTTGAGATCATTGATAACATTCTCATCCTCTTTGCCATCTTTCTTCCAAGTACATATTCTTCAATTGCTTTGATCATACTATTGATTTTTTTCTTCAACTACTTAGCCATATTTGTACCTACTTATGATCACCTTCAAGATATTAGGCTTACTCCAAAGGACCTATATCTAATACCAATTTTTAGGGGTATAATCATTTGAGAGGGGGGTGAATCAGTGAGCCTAGATATTTAAATTTCAATTGTAGTCCCTTTCAAACTATTGAATAATCAACATATATAAACTTGATAAATCAAAGTTAACAAGAGATCTCATTCATTCAATGCATACACAAGATCAAATGCATAACACATATTTCCTATGGGAAACCCTCATGGAGAATAGAACCCACTCTCAAGCCTACAACAAAAATGGACTAATATCCCATAAGAAATTACAAAGAAGAGACTAATCAACTTATTTAGACCAGAAAACCTTGATCATGTCCTCCTAACCAAAGGTATTTAGTAAAACACTAGTTCCATAAGGATAACCTACCCCTAATATGATCAACTCCTTTATACTATATTCCTTTAGTAAAACACCTATTTTACAAGGAAAAACTACCCCTAAGGAATACCAACTCCTTTAGACCCTTCTTTGATAAGAATACATCCACCTTAGAATTGATGTCTTCAACACCTGATGATAGATATCTAGATATCACTCATCTTACATTTTAGCAACAAATATATCACCCAACACACACTATTGGCCAACACACATTACATACTTGAGCAAACATACAAAGATCAATCAGGACACATTACATATCTCAACTAACCCCACTCTTCAAATATTCACACTTAATGCATCCTTAATGGAAACAACTCTATCATAGATTCAAAAACATGACCAAATGATCATACACATAGTCCACATAATGATCTACCTCTTAGATCAACCACCAAGATCACACGGTCTTTACCTTACCTTTGCTCACACTCAAACAACAAAAACACTATTCTACCAATAAAATTATGACCAATAGGACATATAAATAGTCCTCAAACTTATCTGATCATCAACTCATCCATAGGGAAATATACCACTTCATCACTCCTAAATTCAAATATATGAACCTCTCTCAAAACTC
>JARHVA010008901.1:45000-195000 GCA_037957365.1 Torreya grandis | reverse complement strand
CATTAAAATAAATAATAGTAATCTTTAAAACATAAATAGTTACTAACAAGATGACTCAATTAATTAACCACATAGATCAATTATTTCTAACTAAGAATCTACAAAAATATGAATATTTAACTAAGTATAGCACCATAGTAAATAATGATAAACTAGTTATGTAAAAATTTACATAATTTAACTAATTAATAACATAAACTATAGTGAGAATAGTAGAATCATGAAATCACATAAAAATATTTGAGAACATAAAAGATCACAACAAACGTTCATATCATAAAACCAAGTATCACATTATTATCTACTCAAATAATTAATCACACAACATGAAATACTATTGTGATGTATTCATGGGTTTTTAGTTATCCCTATGTCATTCCCCAATATATTGATATATTCCACCCTCTCTGATGATTCTCTCCCTCAATCACACTCTGAGGGATGGATCTATCCTACATACACCTCACACACAAGATGGTACTTATCTTGAATCATGAGATGTATCTGTAAAATAATTTTGTATAAACTAACATACATGATCATCAAGTACAAATATGAAAGTAGAGCTAACTCATACTAAATAAATCACGTAAATTAAGAAACATAATATTATCCTATAATCCACATATCACATAAATATTAATAAAATATTAGTTAATTAGCTAACAACCATAACAAATTTATGGATAATTAGGTAAATTAGCTTAGAGAGAAGTAGGGATGTGACAATAATATACTCTATAGAATCTTCCTTAGAGTAGCATCACTTGTGAATGACCCCCATCTACTCCTTTGTGTGTTTATTTTAGAATTTTTGGTCATTGATGTTCTAAGACTACTTTTCATAAAACCTCATCCTTACCTAAATCAATTTATAATGGTATATGGTTAGGCTCTAGTGATTAACTACTTCTTTTATCCTTCTTGATAGTGTGATGGGAAAGTCCCCTAATCTAAGAACTATGCAATTTATTCTAAATGTTATAAGATTGTATTTTCTCAAAAAATATGTTCATTTAGAGACTCATATTAGATTTATTTTGGTTCCTCACTATTGTGCAATCTGCTTTGATGGCCAAATCCTATATTCTCCCTTCCATGTTTAAAATTTATGTGAAACTAAAATTATTTAAAAATCATTAGACACTTGGATATTCTTCCTAAAAGTATAGGATTATTGACTAAATGTCATAGTTTTTGGTGATCTATAAATAACTCACACTATGTCACCAATAATTAGTGTCTAAACTTTTTCAGTGTGAACACCATTGCTAAAGCCACCCATTCTATTGTAGTGCAAATATTTTATATAGCAGATAGATTTTTGATTGTGAAGTGGATATTTTGGTCCACTCATCCTTATCATATATAAAATAAAATGGATCCCAATACTATCCCTAATGTGTCTACATGAATTTGGAATGGCTTTCTCCAATCTATAAAAATTAGTGTTGGTGTAACCACCAATCATTGTTTCAAATCTATGAATGCTTATTGACATCCTTTAATCCATATGAACTATATTCCTTTGTGAAATATATTTTCAAAGGGTATAGATATAGCTCTATATCATTTTACTAATTTCTTATAATTTAAAATGTGTCTTAGAAAAGATCTTACCTATATGTTTCTTGTGGCATCCTAACAATTATTGTGATCTTATCCTGGTCTACCAGAATTCCTTTGCTACATACTACGTGACATAGCAAAACTCAAAGGGTGTAAAAAATAAATATTTATTTAAATGTATGGAAATTTTTACTACCCTACACCTTTCCATCATTATTCTAAGTTTGAACAGGTGATTCCTAAATTAAAAAACATTACCCAATCATCTACATAGACTTCTAATAATTCATGGATAAAACATTTAAATCCAATCACTATGCTCTAGATAAAAATAGAACTATGTTCATCAATTTGAAAGGCATTACCTTATATGAAAATGAGCCCCATTATATTTTAAACATGGTCTTAGATCAATTATCTTTTGTGATTAGTATTTGGTGATAATTATTAAAGCCATCTATCAGTGAGTATACCTCATGTCCTAAGATAGCCTTGAGCACTTCATCTATAAAAGGTATGGGGAATGAATCATTCATGCAAGTGTCATTCAGACTATCATAATCTCTAAAGTCTCAAATTTCACCTATTTTCTTTGGTTATAATATAATTATACTTACGCAATCATATTTTTCTATAGGAAAGATGATTCTTGATTCTTTCATGTGATCAATTTCAACTTTGACCTTTAGCTTCATGTTGGGATTCAGGTGGTATAGTTTCTATTAATCAACCATGCCCAATCCTTCATTTTTATGTGCATTTACACTCAATAATGATCTAAACCTTTTTAATTTTATAAACTTTGTAGGGAACACATCTTGATAATCCCTTAAGAGATGCATGACTTCTGAGATATCTAATTGAATCCAATAATCCCCAATGTGTTATATTTTTAGTCATCCTCTATGCCAATGTTTACAATATATTAATTTATAGGTTCTTACTACATATTGTGTTCCTACTTAATAATTAAATATCTTAATGATCATGGTCCTTCCCTCTCTAGTCAGTAATGTTTCAGAGTCTATCCTCTTCCGTTTATCCTACGACTAGCATAGGTAACTTTTAAACTTCTCTTTATGGTTCAAAAAAATATTTGAGATCCATATCTTATTTAATTTTTTATTCTAATGTCAACTCATCTTATTCTTATATCCTATGACATGGATGTGTTCTTCTACATTATTTACTTTTATTTTCCTAGTAGGATTGTAAGGCATCGTTCAAGTTACAAGATATGTTATATTGTGATGAAGACTCCATAAATTTAAATTGTATTAATCCTTCCATGGAATATAAACACTTTCAACTTTTTCAATGCCTAATGTTCTATTAGGTTGTCACTCTCAAATATGAATGTCTAGATGAAATCATGTTGAAACTATGTCCAGTGTTTTGTTTCCCTATAACACTCTTTGTGTATGTACCATGTAGTTGGAAAAAATCTAAGGTATACTTGAATTAATGTACCCAATATTTAAAACACATTCCAAAGTTAAATGAACCTATATAAAGAGAGATTTGGATAGTCCCCTTCTTGAAAGATCATCCAATATCATCTCATCGCCTCAAGAAATTGAACTATGTGATCATCATTTCATACACTTCTTCCTAGTATATATTTTCATCTTGATACATTGACCACCAGTTCACAATGATTCCTTTTAACACATTTTTAAAGGAGATAAAAGTTTTATTAATGTGTGGCACATACTAATAAAATTATAGAATGAATTAGTCAATGTCCTTAGTTGTAAAGTATTGAGGTATTAAATGTTCAATTACAAAGACCTTACATATAAGTATTATTTCATGGTCTCCTTTTGACTAATTCAATAGATGAGTATATGGATCACCACTAATTGAAAACATTGTATCCCAAGGTAACTTACCTTCTAGAGTAGGAATAATATAGTCCATATATGTGCAACCTATCTGATATTATAATGCAATATTGGGATTTATTATAATTGAATAAATATATGGTTAGATTAGAGGTGTTTATGAAATAATAGGACTCATTGATGTTTTTTTCATTAGTTTAGGTAAGGACTTCACTATCTACTATGTCTAATTTGGATTTGTTGCTGAAGAAGTGTTTTCATTATTTCTTTCTTCTAAAATTTGTATTGTGTAATCCACTCATTCAAATATTCAAGAATGTTTAGCTCAGTCTAAGTCAATGTTAAGGATTTTATGCCTCATTTTTATTCTCTTGTGAATCATTGTGGTACTGGGTTATAGTTTTTATCTAAAACTTTTTTTATGGACTTCTTCAGTTATTCCTCACCACTCGTCATCTTCCAAACCTTTTATGGAACTCTTACTATGCTGAAAAACATGGGTTAGGGGGATGTGCATTTCTAAGGTGAATCCTAATTATCTTTATCTTCATCATTTTATGAGCTTAAAACTATCTTTCATTAAATGTTATTTTGTCTCTACTCCTTAAGTGATAGATCTAGTTTTTCAATATGGAATGCTATTCTATATATCTCTGATGTAGGACTACTGACAACTTGATCTACCTATACACTACCAAATTAATCATATCTTCTTTCCTTGTTTCTTTTATTATCTCTTATACTAATCTGGGGCTCACTTTCCATGCTTCTTCCTTTATCTCTCTCTATTTATCTTTGTTCATCTTTACTCTTTTCTCCTACTCTACTATTTTATTTGATCCTAGTTATAGGTACATAAATATTCCTCAAGAGCTTCCAAATTTGATATTGTCACATTATTATTATAATTCTAGGGTCTTATTTCATTATAGATCTTATTAAACCTCCATTCTCACCTTATATTCAATAGCTCTCCATGTTTGATTTCACCATTCACCCATCTATCTCACACATCCTCATGGTGCCTGAAGTGACTACTATATTTTCACACACATCCTCATAAGGCCTAAAATGACTACTATATTTTAAAGGGACTAGGTAATATTTCTCTTTCCATAATGAACAACTTAAGTAGCATATGGAGTTGATGTACAAAATTCCCTCTTATCTCATGCACAAATAAATCCTATTCCAATTCAAATGATATGTATCATTGTACTATAAATTTTATAATATACATTTCAATGGTTTTGGCTAACAAACGATCTATCACATGAGTCCATCTATTATCTATTGTCTAAAGTTTTTTTATTTTCTCCTCAATTGATACAATGTCAACATTTGGTCTAGTTCTACAAAAATGATATTCAAGATGAGCCAACCAATTAGCTAATAGTTTAGGTAGATCTCACAATAATATTTCATACATTTCACTATAATTATATATTTGTACAATCTTCTATTCATAACACCTAACTTTTTCTAGTTCTTTTTCTACAAACTCTACAATTTCATGGTATAACCAATGTTCCACATCTCTTTAGCTAGTCAACCACCATAGTATGCCTACAAATAGTGAGTTCCACACTCACAACACCATTTTTAGTAGAGGCTCTTGAGATTCCTCAAAATATGCTAATGATGGGAATATATTGAAACTCACAAAAAGGAGAGTGAAACATGAATGTTTTAGAAAGAATACAACTAATAAGGATTGTGTAAAGACTCAAACATATATAATATACTAATTACAACTAATACTACTTAAATCAAATATACTCTTTCAAAGAAAACTATAATATAAAACATATTTGAACATAACTCTACAAAAAAATAAAATACCCAATAATATATCATAATATATTTATGATCCTATACTTAGATACAACCTATTCATTTATTATTTTCACTTCACACATTATAATAAGAACCCTGATTACAAACATATTATATAAAAAGTATTACATGACAAGTGCAATAATCTCCTTGTAAACATAAAATCATGAATTACCATGATTAACAACATGATTATCAAAAAATAAAGTAATAATAACAATCTCTTCCAATCCAATAGAGGTTAACTTTTAGTATATTCATAGTTGTTTGTAACCTTCAAATAGTTTATATCATAAGCATTTGTTAGTGCATCATCCATGTTTTTACAACAAACCTGTATCTAATGTGAATCTAAGAATAACACCTAAAAATAAATATAAACCCACTGACATGTCACCTATACTCTTTGTGTTATGATGCTAACATAATCTCCCACTAATAGGGTCATCAAAATGACATTGGTCTAACTAAGAGAAAAGTAATTTGGCATGGAGAGATAGTGTATGTGATTTAACAACTTTGGGAATATTAGAATATTATTCCTAATTTAGTTAAAGGTCTAAGTTGATTAAATCAATAAATAATGTTACAATAAATAGAGTACTGATTTGTAAAACTTATTTGACCTTCATATCTTTTTAAAACTAGTAATGAAAGAGGAAACATATAATTTATCTTAAAACTAGGTTGATATGACTGTTTCTATTCAAATTTTGCTTTATATATTCAAGAGATAGGAAATGAAGAAACTTAAGGAAATGGTCAAGGCCTGTATGTACCTGGATATAGTCTGCACACCGTAATCCAGACGCTTGTGAGTACTCCTCTTTGGCTGTGGAGGAATGACACCTGCAAACAAAGAGACTTGGACAAAAAGGTATTAGATGGATAGGTGGTGGGTTGCCAAGCGAAAGCTTGTTCTTAGAAGTATGAAAACTTCCTTAAGGGAGGTCAACCCACTGGTAAAAGATAGATAAAATACTGAGAAAATATAGAATGCCAGAATACTGAAATGATGACAAACTTAGAAAAGAAAGAGAATACAAATGTTTACCTAAAAGGAGCTGTCGAGCTGATCACAGTCACCGAGGTTGGGGATGTTGCCGGCGTTAGTTGTCTGGTCTACCGACATCGGTCAAGGTAATGACCAGCGTCAGTCGGGGTAGTGGCCTGTAGTCGGGTCTAGTCAGGCTTCTTGGTCTGTGGATGGGTCTGATTCATGCAGAATGGTCTGTGGACGGGTCTGAGATAGAGTTTGGGCCTGGTTGAATGGTCTGAGGTCTGGGTCTGATAGTTTGGGAAAGTTTTTGGACTGTGGACGGGTCTGGTCAGGGAAAATGGTCTGGGTCTGTCTAAAGGTCTAAGAGTTTGGTTTTGAGGTAGTCTGAAAGTCTGAGTCCGGTCTGAGGTAGAGGGTCTGGTTGAATGGCCAGAGGGATAGAGGAGGCCAACAAAGAGACAGAGGAATCAAATAGAAGGCAGAGATAACAAAGAAACAAGATTTGGGATTGGTTTGGTTTGGTCTGGGAGATAGAAGTGTTGAATCTAGTTTAGAAACAAATGATTATAAAGCACAAATGAAAACACAGAATACAATATACATGTGCCTGTTGATCTCTGTTGTTGTTGTTGCCGCTTGTTGAAGACTTGTTGCTAATGGAGAATCCCTGTTGTGCTTGTAGAAGCTTGCTGTAAGAACCTAAGGGAGAGAGTTAGATGCTTGGTTGAGATATTGGTAGATTGACAGGGTCCAAGAATGGATTGATGATCAGAGTGTTCAATTCTGAGTCAAGATTACGAGAGAGAGACCAAGAGAGCGAGCGAGAGGAAGAGATAACGGTGCAAAAGTCATTATGAAAAGTGCCGACACTGGTAATATTGCTGACGTCGGTCGACAGTTGAATAACGTCGGTGGTTGAAAGGCTCGAGAAAGGCTAAAAATAGCCTTTCATATGTTTCTCAACTGCCGGGTCAGCTAGTCTGAGGGAGAAACGGTCGAAGGGGATTAAATGGATGAGAGGAGAAGATGGAATGGGAGTCTTAGGCATTAAATGGCCATGTGGGGGATAAAGGGGATCCAAGGAAGGTATCCTAGGGTGGCGAGGTGGCAAGGAGAGGGAAAAGGGACTTATTTAATTAAAAATAGATGATTATTTCCAATTAATAAGACCTAGGTGGGTTAGGGATAGTCGAAGTGGCAAGGGACCAAGGGGAGAAAGAACGAGTAGGATGACCAGGAGAGTTGACATGATTTCAGTGTCTACATTCGCCCCTTTTTGTCTTGTTGTTTGTTCTGGATGAACTGCAAGACAAAAATAGGAGGTGGTTGCCCCAGGTGTGGGATAAGGTTGATTTTGTCTTGTTGGTTGTTCAGTGAACTGCAAGACAAAAATAGGGAGAGGATTGGTTGCCCTGATTATTGATGGGGTATTCCCCCTCAAAGCAAGAGTCGATTGAAGGGAACCTAGAATCAGGTGCTGATTTGACAGAGAGTGGATGAAAAAGGGGTGAGGGTGAATGCTACAAAAGTTGTGATTGCACGTATACCACTTCACGAGATGGTCGGGTCAATTATCGCAAGTCGAGGGTCAAGGAGTGCCAAAATTAAAATAACCGAGCCCCAACATTTAGTCGTCTGCTGATCGGGTTATTCAATCTAAGCTGAAGCTCCAAATGGTCATCGTGTTCTAGGTATCCCAGGCTCAGGAAGTGCTCCCAGAAACATGAAAGGGCCACAAGTAGTAGGGATCAACTGGCTCGCGATCCTATACTTGTGAAGGTCAAAAATAAGTCTGCGAAGAATTTTACTAACCAGTTGTGAGGTAGCATACAGGAAAAAACAACCAAGGCAACATGGTCTTGGAAGTAGTCAAAGTCAGAGGAGATAGGCATGATCTCCAATGGTCATGGGTCAAGGCGGATGGATGGATGAAAGGGTGCAGCCGAGCTAACCTCAGGAGACGTCACGTCGTCTGAGTGATACCTACATAGCCCTTATGTGAAGGGCCTCAAGCCAATGTAGTTCTCCCTAAAGGGGAGGAAGGGTTAAAGAGATTGATCGGTCTTGGTCACAGTGGTCGATGGACTAGATTGGTTTTAGATGAGGTCAAGGTCAAGGTCATGAAGAGGAATGGTTTGCCCATCAGAGAGATGAACAAATGAGGGTGGTCGAGCTAACCCTAGAAGACGTCATGTCATCTGAGTGATACCTACATAGCCCTAATCTTAGGGCCTCAGACCAATGTAGTTTAGACAGAGGGTCAAAGAGGTTGATAGGCTGGTTTTGGTTGAGATCAAGGTCGAAATGATGAGAATAAAAATGATGCTACAGCCTTTTCCAAATGGTTTATTCTGTAACATTAGTTGAGAGGTCTTTCACTCCTAGCAATTATCCATATGCATGATGGATGTATGCTAACAATGAATTGATGTCTATTTATGCTTCAGCAAGTATTGGTTTATGCTTAACATAAATTGTGTTAGGTCGATAGTTTCCATGTGTATTGGTGTCCACAGAAACTATGTGAATGGTCTAGGTCATGTCATAGTCTAAAAATGTTGGATTGGTTTAATTTGAGTGTGGTTGGAGAGATAATGATTTGGTTGGATGTGTGACCAAAATGTGTCAAAAGCGAAAGGCGAATTGCTCTTTCATTGACAAGGACCAAAATAAAAGCATGGATAAGGGTTTAGAAACAAAAGACCCATTCATGCATTGCGGCATTGACCAGATGTTGTGTTAGAGAGGCAATCGAATCACTTGACATTAAGTGAGCTTGAAGTCCCTTGAGTTATGCAGGGGTGATAGGATTGATAATGAGAGAAGGGGGAACCCTGTTTGGTAGGAACAACATTGCCCCTTTTATAGGTGACCCCGAGAATGACTATAGACAAGTCCATGACTCTAAAGTTTTGTCAATGAGTTTTTTTTTTTTTTTGAAGGCAGACTAATCGATGCGGGAAGCCTGTGATGGGATGTTGTTATGCGTTGGGGTCATGTCGTGAAGCTGATTGATGCGGGAAGCTTCAGAGATAATGTTGTGTATGTGGCAAAATTTATGCATAGCCATCCTTCGAGGGAGTGGTCTATATTCTACTTTTGATATATTTTTGATATGACTTTAGCCTAGCTATCCTTCAAGGGAGTAGTCTAGTAAATATAGCAATGATGATGCAACTGTCCTTCGAGGGAGCAGTCTACATTTATAGTTTTATGACCTTGGAATATGCATCCCATTTTGATATATATTTGATTGATTTTGTTGACTGGACTTTTGGTCATGGACTTGACTATAGAGGTTTAGAGGGTTTCGCTTTTATTAGGATGAAGCGTTCATGCTTGCCAAAAGGGTTAGGACTGAGGGTTGAAGGGAATAGGAATGACGGTGACAGGGATTGCTCAAGGGATCGAGCTCAAGTTAAACGTCAAATGAATAATTACTTGACTAACAGTGGACTGGTCAAAGATGCAAAACATAAAGGGGGCTCAGGTTCTGAAAAAATCTTGACCCATGCTTGGTGTTAAGGTCTGAGTCAATTGGGAGCAAACTTGCCCCATTTGCTTCATTCCATATTGGTCACAGTGATTAATGACAGTTTGAAGAAGTGATAGGTGCTTGGTTGGTCGATGTTTGATAATTGAAGTTTGGTCAAGGTTTGGTTGATGCTGGTCATGGTCATGATTTAAAAAGTTGGTTGATGATTGGACTATGTGTGGTCAAGGTTTAGTCGAGGTCATGGTCGATGTCATGGTCGAAGGCTTGGTTGAATGTTTAGTCTGGGTCATGATAAGGTTGGATTCCCCTAGTTGCTTAGGGAGAATGTTGGATAAATTGGTCAAGGTCAGTGGAGGCTTAGTGGTCAAATGGACTGTGTTGATGTCAAATAATGGGGTCAAAGGTGGCAAAGGGATCATAGTCTGGCATGGAGATCCTGATTTAGGTGATGTGGTTTGAGAGGCATGGGTTGGTGTTGATAATTTGTCGAAGAGGTGGTGAAGAGGGTCCTTGATGAGAAGGGAATCCTTTCTCCATTGTTGATGAATGATAGCTTTGAGAGTGCAACAATGCTCAGTGTCACGTCCTGGAGTATGATGATAATGACATAATTTAGAGTTGTCGAACCAAGATGGCCTTGATCCAAGAGTTGATGAGTGGAGTGGTGTTGAAGGTTTGTTGATAATGTGGTCGAGAAGAAGGGTGCCATTTCCTAGACATTGGCAAACGACAACCTTGAGGGCATAACAATGCTCAGTGTCATGTCCAAGCATGTGATGATATGCACAAATGCAAGTGTCGTCGAACCAGGGTGGTTTTGGTCTGAGGGATTGATATGGTTTAAGAGGCGGGAGATAGATGTGAGAGGACTACAACAATTGCCGTAACAACAAAGCATAAGAACTTGCTAATGGGCCTGGATGTTTTGTCGCAGTGGGGATTGATGACTTTGGTTTGGGATGTGTAAGAGGCTGGGGTCGATGGTTTAGAGAAGATATATGTTTGATGGGTTGAGGGAGTAATGGAGGCAACTTGCCTTTGTGAAGTATGGGAGTAGGAGGAACTCCTATTAAATTGGATGGATGCGGGCCCAAGATTGAAGGTAATGAAGAAGATGGGGGAGGAGTCCTCTGGTGTGGTCTAGTGGCCTTCTTTGATATGGTTTGAGGGCTATTATTGTGAGAGGTGACAATCTCTTTTGGTAAGGTGGGCGCTTGTGCGGGTTTGGGTTTAGATGTGGATGGAGGTGAGTGAGATGTAGAAATCTCAGGCAAAAGGCAAGAGGAAACTGTGACTGGGTCTTCTTCGGTCAAAATAGGTGGAGAGACTAGGTCTTCTCTTGGTGGAGAATAAATAAGAGAGTGCGGCTCCTCAAGAGAGAAGAAGGTAGGGATGATCGTGCCTTCTGCTTGTGCTTGAGGAGTAGGCAAGGTAAGGTCTTCAGATGAAGGTAAGGCTAATGGCATAGGCATGGTCAAGGTGTCCTCTAGTATGAGAGAGGTAGATGGAGGACTAATAGGAGAATAAAGTTCTTCATCCTGTGATGGAGGAGGTTGGTCAGGGACAAGAGGCAATATAGTGTTGATTGTGTGAATATCATGGTCTTGGGGGTCATTGATCATGGTTTGGACATTGTTTTGAGTGGGTGGATGGTTCGGGAATGGTTGTTTGAAGATGTCAATGTGTTGGTTGGGTGGTGCATTTGGGTTATCTAAAATAAGATCCCCCTTGTCGATCATGTCTTGGATGATGTTCTTGAAGGTTCTGCAATTGTCGATGTCATGGCCGTGGACGCGATGAAAGTGACAGAAGTCAGCCTCCCTATACCATGTAGGGAGGGCTTTTGAAGGGTCGAATTGAGGTGGTCAGATTGGAGGGAGATTGAGGACCCCCTGCTTGAGTAGTTTTTCCAAAATGGAAGCGTATGGTTCTCCAAGTGGAGTGTATGAACGCTGGATGTACCATTGTTGGAATTGTTTGGTGATACTTGAAGATGTAAAAGGTTGATAGTAATTAGTTGTCATTGATGATGGTGATCTAACGACCATGATGTTGGCCACTCCTTTGGGCTTGGAGTTGGCAGAAGAAGAAGGTCTGGAAGAAGAATGGTCAGTAGATTTTGCGTTGGTATTACGCAACTTGACCTTATCTTCTTCAAGGGCGCAGAGTTCAAGCTTTCGAGCCATGGTGAAAGCTTCTTCGAAAGTGTGAAATGTCTAAATCCACAAGGTAGAAGAGATGTGACTGGCACATGCTCAAGAAAAGAGCTCAATGAGCTCAGGTTGAGGTAAGGAGAAAGAGAGCTGGTTAATCAGGTCTCTCTAACGGGTGACAAAATCGACTATTGATTCGTCATCGAATTGCCTGATGGAGTAAAGGTCTGTGATTGAGACTTGTTTGGTGATGTTGATAGAAAAATGGTCAATAAATAATTGGGCAAGTTGAATAAATGAAAAGATAGAATGTCTGGCAAGAGAGCTATACCAGTCAAGGGCAGAGCCAGAAAGGGACATAGGGAACGTGCGTAAAAGTAACGCATCATCGTGGGCAATAAGATAGCAGGCATGTCTGAATGCCCATAGATGTTGTTGCAGGTCCTCCTTACTCTAGAAGTGAGTGAATTTAGGAAGCTCCCATTGGTTGGGGTATGGTCGGATAGGGACAGAAGGATGAATGGGCTCGTTACAAATTTGCTCATACGAGAGAGCATTACATGAGCCGGAGATAGAGGTCTCGAGACTGGACATTTTATCCATCAACATTTTAATGACATCTGTTGGCAGATTGGCAGAATGAGTGCCCCCTAGGTTGTAATGTGCTTGAAAGAGGCTAGAGGAGGCATAAGACGTAGTCGGTTGCGCTTGTAGGGGTGCAACGTATGGATGACTAGTCGCAGGGACTAGAGTAGAGGCCAAAGGTGGTTGTGTTATGAAGGTCGAAGGCATAAGTTGACTAGGCACTGCCAAAGGTGGTTGAATGGCAGCACTGGTAGAAGGATAGGTTGGCACTCCTGCATTTGTGGGCACAAGAGTGTGAGGGGTCAAGATAATCAAGTTCTGGTATGATGTAGAACTCAGTTGAATTATAGGTGGTTGAGGGGGTAATGGAACCCCGATGGAGGTTGGTCTAAAAATGGATGGGGAGGCCAAACTTTGCGTATTGGCCATGGTCAGGTTAATGGTTGAGGCAAAAGGCTGAGTCATGATGGGTTGGGTAGTGGATGACGTTGATGTCATTACCACATCACTCAAAAGGTTTTGCGTTGGGTCTCTTGCGAGATAGTTTTGGAGAGCTGTGGCGTTGAGGTCCAAGAATCTTTTGAAATCTTTGTCCCCTTCAGGGATGATGGGAGTCTGAGTCGGGGTCGGTCCTATAGGATTTCTTTCAGTCTCTGAGTGGAACTCCATGATAGGATTGATTAGGGATGAGAGAGCGTGGTCAAGAAGAGGGTCAGGTTCCAGAAACTGTGTGTTTTCAGTTTTAGAAACTCAAAATGAGGTTTTGGTAGAAAAAGGGGTCGGGTTTTAAGTTGCTGTTTTGAAGAAAAGGATTGTGACAGTGATCAATGTCGGTTGAAAAACCGATGTCGGTAAGGTAAAATGGCCGACATCTATTAGGTAACTGATGCCGGTGGAGGAAGGTTGCTGACGTCAGTTACAGAACCGATGTCGGTTACTGTGTTTTCCAGAAACTCAAAAAAAAAAGTTTTTGGAAATGAAAAAGATGTCCTTACCAGCTCAAAAAAGATAGATAAAAATAGAAAATATGATGATGATAGACAGAGCCTAGCATTAAATCCCTAGAAATAATTTTATTAAGATCGTGTGGCTTATGCCTTAATGTGATGATGGGTTGTTGGCTATTAGAAGGGTCCTAGAAAAGGTAATCTAAAGATGGTTTCAGGTATGTTAAGGCACTCAAAAGTTTGTATTAGGTTTGGTACGTGGCCTGGTGCTAAGGAGCAAGCTCCCCTCACTTCACAATTCCAGTGGTTAGCTGGTTTTGCTTAGCCAAAATATACCTTGCCTAGAGATTAGACTCTGCCAGAGAACGGAGTGGGCTTTCCCCTTGGTGATGAAATCCAAGTGAGATTGCCAGGTAGGGGTAAGGTATCCGCTGGGGGATGAAATCCCAGTCGGGCCTTGTCTCAAGTAAGTTTTATGTTTATTTTAGTGCATGTGGTCTGGTAGTGTAACATCAAGTGATCTATGATTTATTCAATATGCATTTTAATGATTACTAAGTGTGGACTAGAGAATGCAAGCACAAGCAGAAATGTAATGCAATAAGTTTTAATGCCCCAAGTCGAAATGTTAAATTGGAATGAAGACAAGTTGGAGAAAGGGTTGAAGAAAATGATTCTTTTGACTAGTCTAGAAATGCAAGAAAAAGTAAGAAAAAGTTCTTTTTATTTCCTGCTTATGATGTCTTTTGGAAAAGAATAAAGAGGTGAAGAGGAAGAATCCTAATGCACCTAAATGAACAAAGAGGGAAAGGAACCCAAGGAAGGCCCTAAGTGTCCCACCGGGCATGCCAGAATGTTTCTATTCAAATTTTGCTTTCTATATTCAAGAGATAGGAAATGAAGAAACTTAAGGAAATGGTCAAGGCCTGTATGTACCTGGATATAGTCTGTGCACTGTAATCCAGACGCTTGTGAGTACTCCTCTTTGGCTGTGGAGGAATGACACCTGCAAACAAAGAGACTTGGACAAAAAGGTATTAGATGGATAGGTGGTGGGTTGCCAAGAGAAAGCTTGTTCCCAGAAGTATGAAAACTTCCTTAAGGGAGGTCAACCCACTGATAAAAGATAGATAAAAGACTGAGAAAATACAGAATGCCAGAATACTAAAATGATGACAAACTTAGAAAAGAAAGAGAAGACAAATTTTTACCTAAAAGGAGCTGTCAGGCTGATCATAGTCACCGAGGTCGGGGATGTTTCTGGCGTCGGTTGTTTGGTCTACCGACATCGGTTAAACTACCGACGTCGATCAAGGTAATGACCGGCATCGGTCGGGGCAGTGGCCTGTAGTCAGGTCTAGTCGGGATTCTTGGTCTGTGGATAGGTCTGATTCGTGCAGAATGGTTTGTGGACGGGTCTGAGACAGAGTTTGGGCCTGGTTGAATGGTCTGAGGTCTAGGTCTGATATTTTGGGCAAGTTTCTAGACTGTGGATGGGTCTGGTCAGGGAAAATGGTCTGGGTCTGTCTAAAGGTCTAAGAGTTTGGTTTTGAGGTAGTCTAAAAGTTTGAGTCTTGTTTGAGGTAGAGGGTCTGGTTGAATGGGTAGAGGGATAGAGGAGGCCAACAAAGAGAGATGAATCAAACAGAAGGCAGAGATAGCAGAGAAATAGGATTCAGGATTGGTTTGGTTTGGTTTGGGAGATAGAAGTGCTGAATCTAGTTTAGAAACAAATGACTATAAAGCACAAATGAAAACACAGAATACAATATACCTATGCCTGCTTATCTCTGTTGTTGTTGTTGCCACTTATTGAAGACCTGTTGTTGATGGAGAATCCTTGTTGTGCTTGCAGAAGCTTGCTGTAAGTACTTGAGGGAGAGAGTTAGATGCTTGGTTGAGATATTAGCAGATTGATAGGGTCCAAGAATGTATTGATGATCAGAGTGTTCGATTCTGAGTCGGGATTGCGAGAGAGATACCAAGAGAGCGAGCGAGAGTAAGAGATAACGGTGCAGAAGCCGTTATGAAAAGTGATGACGCCAGCAATATCACCGACATCGGTCGATAGTTGACTGACGTCGGTGGCTGAAAGGCTGAAGAAAGGCTAAAAATAGCCTTTCATCCATTTCTCAACTGCCGGGTCAGCTAGTCTGAGGGAGAAACGGTCGAAGGGGATTAAATGGACAAGAGGAGAAGATGGAATTAGAGTCTTAGGCATTAAATGGCCATGTGGGGGATAAAGGGGATCCAAGGAAGGTATCATAGGGTGGCGAGGTGGCAAGGAGAGGGAAAAGGGACTTATTTAATTAAAAATAGATGATTATTTACAATTAATAAGACCTAGGTGGGTTAGGGATAGTCGATGTGGCAAGGGACCAAGGGGAGAAAGAACGAGGAGGATGACTAGGAGAGTAGACACGATTTCGGTGTCTACAATGACTAAGATAGAAGCTAACACTAGTTGTGTAGGACTAGGACAATGCCATGAACTAAGATATAGATTTTTTTTGGTGAAAGGAAATGAGAACCAAAAATAAGACACTTTAAGGTTTGGTGTTATATTCCAAGTCCTATTGCTATTATCTAAACTAGTCACAAAGATTTGAGTTTTTTGGATTTTGTTTATAGTCCATGTGTGAGCCTATCTATGAAATTTTGAGCCTTTAATGTTGAAAAAGATCCTTGAAGAGTATATTTAATATTAAAACCATAGACATTCATTATTATTGAAATAAACTTGAGAAAAAGGGGAGGTTAGTGTGTGTAAGATGCACTAAATGTGTATCTACACCCCTTGTGTGGGCACGCTGCCTACATACCAATACACTGAAGAGGGATCAAACCATATTTATTTCTCCCATTTAATGTGATTTTTGTAATAATGTTATGTAGGTACAAAAACTACTAAATTATGTGTGTTTGATGTGGCTAGGGACTAGTGTGAGGGTTTAAATAAGCTTGTATTTGTATTGGATGGTTGTATGCAAAAAATAAGGAAATTTGCCTTAGTGTTCTTTCTCGTATTCTTGTTTGCTTTTGTAATATTTTCCGACCCCTTCTAAGTGAACTTTGAATGGGATTTTATAGAGATATATTGGTCATGTGTCAAATGTATTCTCACTAGGCTAGCATAATGAAGAAGAGGAATTAGGAGAAAATGGTCATTTAGTTCGAAAGGTGATTAGATAGGAGCACTAAAAATGTGACACCCAAGGTCCAAAGCTACATTCTAACCCAAATTCTCATGTCCTATAGGTTTAAGACCTAGGGGGATGGAATAAACATTGAAAATGGTGTCTGATTGAGGTATAATTAGGTTTTAAAAGTCTAAAGATGTTTGGGAATCAACAAAAAGGTGCCTAAAAGGGTCAAGACAACATGAAAGAGGGACCTATGTTTTGGGTATCACAAGCCACACTCAAGCTTCCATTTTGGACATTTTTTATGAGTACATTCCCCCCTTTATTCTATTGATGTAGCAAAGCAATATACTAGGATAAAGGAAAAATAGAAAGCATACCTAAACTTACCTATAAAGGTAAACCCCATGAAGCTATGTGATGTTGGGTGTGCATAGAGAGAGCACATTTTGAAGTGTAAATCTACAAGAGAAAATAAATATTAGATTAGTTTTTCACTAGATATGTTGTATATAAAATAAGAATGTACAAAGGTTAGAGAGAGAGAGAGAGAGAGAGAGAGAGAGAGAGAGAGAGAGAGAGAGAGAGAGAGAGAGAGAGAGAGAGAGAGAGAGAGAGAGAGAGAGAGAGAGAGAGAGATGAATACACCTCATTAGGTATATGAACTAATATAAAACCTATTTTGATGTTGAGTGATGATAGATGATGTTGACTAATGTTGGGTGTGTTATACCAAGAGTAATATCATGAATAGAGCTAAGTGCTTAATTATTAGAGAGTGGCTTAAGAATGCAAAGGATATCCCTTTAGATCTATTATCACCTAGTGAGTGAAGCTAAATGATCATGTGTGTGTTAATATATGTTTGGATTATGTGCCTAATCCCTTTGAGTAGGTGGTTAAATAATATAAAGGCTAGCTAGTCCTTTGGCTCCATTATTACCCTTTTAAGTGAAGCTATAAACTTATATTGTTATGCATGTGCATCATATGAGATGGATCCTAAATCTCATGAATGCTCTAAAATATAAAAATGTGGTGTGGATAGTTGAATGTTACCTAGAAATTAGGCCAATCTTGGCTAAATATGGAAGGAGGAGATTAGGATTGTATGAAAGCCACTCTGAAATTAGAAATTAGGCTTATGTGGAAGCCACTCAGGAATGTGGAGGTTAGGATTGTATGAAATCCACTCTAAAATTATGCCAACCACCTATAGATGGAGTAAGGCACATAACTGTAAAGAATGCCTTGGTAATATACTAAACTTAAAAAGAAAAGAAGACAAATGTGCCACACACATTTCCCATAATCATTGGTGTTTGTAACATGGATTTTGATATAGAAGTTATAATAAATACCTAGTCTAAAACTAGAATTAAGAGCCATCATGCTATGTGTGATGCCCCTATATCTGTATTCTCTAAGAAAATTAATCTAGACTGATCTATATCTAAAAACACTATAGTTGAGCTAACAATTCTACCTATTTATGGAAAATCTAGGTTTTTACTCTTTAGACAAGAGCATTAAAAACATGACACCTTATTATTTTATGTTGTTGTCCATGTCTAGTGCTATTTTCCTTTGTTGAAACTAATGATTGTTCTATAATAATCACTATTTCATTGGTCTTTTCTCCTTGATTTGAACTCTGATTATTGTTTTGAGTGTTTTGAAGATTGATTTTTCAAGTGGTGTGAGCTCTGATCTCTATGATAAAACCCATGTTTGTTTCCCCCTCTTATAATGGTAAGAATGAAGACCTTGTAATGAATTCCCTTAAAATAAAAAGCCCTAAAAGTATGTAATGTTGTAAAATACATGATATAATAATGATAATAAAAAATATGTCTCAAGATATAACATAGTTTGTATTAGACATTGCTAGATCAAATAGGGGTATGCCTAGATAGATATAACAATGTAATAATATATGCAATGTACTGTATTGAAATTGGAAATGTTAGTTGTTATTTTTTAGTTGTCAAAGAGGGATGGAGCATGATGTCCATCATGGCATCTAGGAAAGAAAGATAATGCATGATGTGGATCATGGCATTGTAAACAATTAAAAATAAATCAAGCAACAAGCACACAAGGCAATAAGTAGTAAGTATACAAGAGTGGAAAAGGGGAAAAGCAAACAAGGGACATGTGCACATGTCACTCAAAATATAAATCAATAATACAAGACATGTTCAAATGCCACATAAACATATAATTATAAACATGCGAGGTTGGCATGAAAGCCACAATCACATAGAAGAGTATAAGTAAAGGATATTGGTAAATGTCCTAAGGCACACAAATGAATATAAGTAAAGTAAATTGGTAAATTCCCTAAGTCACATACATGACACAAAATAGGAATTGGGAAATGTAATCACATCTAGCTACACAAATCAATAAATTAAGGAATGTAATATACTTGGAAATACAATGACATTTAACTAATCAAAGCAAGAAGTGAAAGTATGTAAGACTTGTAGTACAAGAATAGGTATATGCTAATAAATACACAAGTGATATATACTATTAAAATGTTGATAGAGTATTATATGTAAGCTAGTAAATAATTTACATCAACATGATAACTAGAGTGTGTGGTGTAGGAATGACATAACCTGAATGGTGTAGTCATGTAGTAGATGCCCTCATTGGGTAGATATATCGATGTATGTATCTAATGTAGAAGTAGGATGCCCCTTAAATGGGTAGAGTAAATAAATCAAGGATCTAAATGTCACTTCACACACTCAAATAAGATCAATTGAAGCATGTTAATGTAGATAAATTGACAAACAATAGCATAGAATAATAGAATGTAAGTATAGCATGGTAGTTGAAATTTAAATCATGGATAATGCATATAACTAAAAATATTTTGTTTTTAAATTATTTGAATGTTTCTATATTCTAAAATGTTACATTTTTTTTAGATTTTTTGACATATTTGAATGTTTGTGGTATTTTGAGATAAGCTATGTAAAATTAATCATGAGGAGACTATGTACAATAAATTGAAAATAATCTACGTTCAAGAAAGAATGAGAAGAAACTATACTAAAATATGAGTCTCATGGGAGACTCCCTATTATGGTGTCATATATCAAGGAGAGGGATTTGGCATGATCATGAATCATGATGGAGGGGCTGAGATTGTGGATCTAAAATCTATGTATATTGTAAATGTTTTGAAATATCTATAGTGTAAATTGACTATGGGGTCCCTCAATAACTCTGAAAAGTGGATGTAATTACAAGGCTTTTAGGGACCCATCTGTTAGTAGGAGAAGCTATTTGAACATGTGCTCTATGTCTAGATGCATGGAACCTCAATCATACTTCCCTAGGTGTGGACACTATAGCTGGAAGCTATCTAAAATTTAAAATTGTGGTTACTCTAGAGGAGACCTTTATGGAAGTGTATGAACTCTCTATTTTGGCAATGGATGCCTTAACTATTTCTAAATCTAAATTGGAGGAAGAACTAAAACTAGTAGAGAAACTAAATCTAGTTGTGGAACTAAAACTAGTGACTAAAAAATAGTAGATGGCACTAAAGTGGGGAGTGGTTACTCATATAGAACTCCAACTATAACACCCTAATTAGCATGAATGAATTTCACACATCTATAAACTGTAGAAAGTACTTGAATTTTTTGAATCCATAGTCGACCAAGCAACATATCAAAAACTCCTACATTGGGAATATTAGTAAATGTTGTGGCCACATGTGTTGGACCAACCTATAGTGGAAGTAAAATCTCACCTAATGGACTCTATATGTGCCCACTAAATTTTCTGATAACTATGTCCATTAGGGTAATATCTTGCTCTAAATATCCCAAATGTTGTATTAATGTCATAGTGCACATGTTTACACTAGATCCATTATCTATGTAAATACTATGAATAGAATGATTATGAATGTAATATATAATAAAGAGTGCATGATATTATAAATAATCCTCAACTATCTCCTAATTTGAGAAGGAGATGGAAGGTCTAGCTAGAACTCTAGAATTGTATACACCAATCATGTTACTCAAAGGATGTGACTCAACTGAAGCTACCTGATATGTATCCAATGGATGATGTGTATCACATGCATGGTGAACACCTAAGGTATCCCCTATCTCTTATTTAGAATGTTGTGTGAAAGGATCTTAAAATATTTTCAATGCTTTGTCATATGTTTTTTTACCTGAGGAAGCTCAAGTGAAGTGCCAAAATACATAACATTACCATCTATCAAGTCATGTATCTTGTGTTTCAAACTAATGCATTTATTTTTTATGTGACATGGTGCCCCATGAAAATTTCAAAATTAATTCTAATCATATCCCCATGGAAGAGGCTTTATTAGATCCACTTTGAGAATAAAGAGATATATCATATTACATTATAAAAATTGCTATAAAACTCTAACTAGAGATACTGGTAGATTCATAAAATTTCAATGAGGAGGTATGATAAAAACACTAACTAAAGGGGATATAAAGCTATATTAATTTTTGGTTGATTTTAACTTTTTCTATCATTAAATTTTACTTTGTATAGGGCTTTGATATTACTCTTGTTTGTTATTTTTGTTATGCTTATGTACTTGAGTTTTCCCATTAAAATTAATTTTAATTCCCTTTCCTTTAGTGTATGACATAACTCAGTGAATAAAGAGAATATTTTGAACATTATTGATTCATATAAAGCTAGCAAAAGACTCTATTTGAAGAGATCTTGTAACTCTTAATCAGCCATGGGGCTAGTCATCTTAGCCAAGATAGTCTTATATCAAAAAACATAATCTATGAGATGCTCATTTGACCTTTGTTTTTGTTTTTCAACTTGGGCATAGGAAACCTTATCACCAATTTTAATTCTAAAATGAGTTAGGAACATGTTTGCTAAATAATTAATTACATTAACTGACTAATTTGGTAGACTATAGAACCATTGTAAAGCATAATCCTTTAGACTCTATGGAAATAGATTGGTTAGTAGACAATTATTTGGCATATAGTCCGCATGAAAATCTATCAAGTGTGTCTCTAGATGACCCTTACCATCATATCGAGTGAGCTTGGGCTGAAAAAAACTTGTGGCAAAGGTGTCAAAGCAATATGACATGCCAATAGTGTTGAAGTAGAGCAAAAGAATCCAAAGCCTATGTAGGTTTAGAAGCACCTTGTTTAATATGTATCACCTTGAATTAAATAGATTTTATCATTTGCACAAGGGTAACCACATCAAGAGGCAAAGATGTACTAGCCATAACTGATGGTGCCTCATAGGAAAGTTGGGCTACTATAGGGGGTTGTTGAGACATAGTTTCCCCCATAGTGACATTTGTAATTGGTTACTCTGTGGTTTGAGAAGATCGACCATTAATCACTTTTTGTTTTTCTTTTTGTAGTATTTTATGCATGTCATCTTGCATATCAGGATGTTTAGTTAAAAGTCTTGAATTTCCCTCTTATTAGTTTCATCAAAATTAGTATATTGGTCCATTGTTAATGTAGGAAAAAAAATTTAAAATGGATTGAATTTTTTGCAATAAATTATAATAAGCAAAGTACAATTAAAGGAAAGTACTAAATAAAGGAAATGTAAAGTCATATAAGTAACAAACTAGAATATGTATAAATAGGATACGAAGCTCACAAACATGTAAGGTGATACCTTAAAATCAATGGGACCTAGTGGATGTAACTAGGGTTTTGAAAATGATAATTATTTTAAAATTACTAAGGAATTTTAAAATTTAATATAAATTTTTGATTTTAATATGCAAGTAAAAAATTAGAAAAATTATGATTTAAAGGGACCTAATATATGCAACTAGGGTTTGGAATATATATATTTTTTAAAATTATCAAGGAATTTTAAAAATTAAATTAATTCTTAATTTAAATATGCAGGTAAAAAATCAAAAAATTATTGAAAAATTCTTGATTTGAAAGGACCTACTATATGTAACTAGGGTTTGGAAGAAAATTATTTTATTAAAAATTTATATGGAATTTTAAAAATTATAGTGAATTTTTGATTTAAATATGTAGGTAAAGAATCAAAATATTATTATAAAAAATCAGCAAGGAATTTACCCTAGGGTTTCTAGGGTTTTTATGTGCAAACAAAGTAAGTCAGGTTCACCAAATGATTTAACAGTTTTTAGAATATTAGAGACTTATTCATAATTTATTTAAAGGTATAATTTAAATAAATTAATAAATATTATTGAAATAAATAGATTAATAATTTGTAAAATTTATTTGACCTTCATAGATTTGTAGAAATAGTAATGAAAGAGGAGAAATATGAATTATCTTAAAACTAGGATGATATGGTTGAGACAGAGGTTGATAATGGTTATGTAGGACTAGGATAGTGTCATGAACTAGGGTCTAGATTTCATTAATTAAAATGATAGAATAATTTAAAATAGGACACTTCAATTTTTTATTTTATACTCTGGGTTCTACTACTATAGTCCAAACTAGCCATAGAGATTTGAGTTTTCTAGATTTTGTCCACTATCCCTATGTGAGCCTGCTTATGAAATTTCAAGTCTTGAAAGTTGATGGAGCTCCTTGTAAAGAAGATTATATATTCAAACCCTAGAACTTCATTGTGCTTGAATGAAACTTGAGAAAGAGGTGGGAGGGGGTTAGTGTGTGTAAGATGCATTGAATGTGTATCGACACCCCTTGTGTGGGTACGCTAACTACATACCAATACTTTAAATAGGGATCAAGCCATATGTAGTGCTTCCATTTGATGTGCTTTGTGTAATAGTGTTATGTGGGTGTAAAAAGTGTTGAAATAGATGTGCTTGAGGTGGTTGGGGAGTGATGTGAGGGTTTGAATAGGCTTGCAGGTATATTCTATGGTTGTATGTAGAGAATAGGGAAATTTGCCTTAGTGGTCTTGCTTTTATTATTTATTACTTTTGTAATTTTTTCTAACCCCTTATAAATGAACTTTGAATGGGATTTTATAGAGATCTATTTGTCATGGGTTAAATGCTTTCATGCTAGGATGACATAATGAAGAAGAGGAATTGGGTGAAAATGGTCATATAGGCTTGAAAGGTGATTAGACAAGAGTGCTAGAAATGGGACACCCTGGGGTCCAGTGTGATATTCCAACCCTAATGCTCTTATCATTTAGGTTTAGGACCTAGGGGATGGAATAATCATGGAAAATAGGTTTTGGATAAGTTGTAATCAAGTCTTGGAAGTCTAAAAATGATTGGGAATCAATAAAAAGGTGCCTATAAGGTTCAAGAGATCATGGAAGAGGGACCTATGGGTTGGGTGTCACAAGCCACACTCAAGATACCAATTTGGACATTCTATATGACTATAGTATTTTAGCCTTTTAGTAGTGGAAAAGTCTATAAAATGAAGGTACATCCATGATATTTATTTTCCAAGTTTACAAGACTAAGGTGTTATATAATTTAGAAATAGTGTATACATAAATATGTATAAATATGAAACCTTATGGCTAGGTTTTTTATATTCCTTAGATAGTTGCATAAGTTGTGATTGAATATCATTAATTTGTTATTGTTGTTTTAGATAAATTGATCTATTATTAAGTGTATGATTATGATTTGTATATGTGTATGTAATAATATATACCTTATTATAATTATAATTAGTTATAATGAAGCCATGGCGAGTATTTTGACTATGTCCAATACCAGGAGATGTAGTATAAAAATTATATTTTGAAGGTAAATTAGTCATTGGTTTGATTTTATAAAGAATTATAAAATATTTACGTTGTATAGGACTAAAAGGATTGACATGATTAGTAAGTTTAACATTAGGTAAAGATATACAATAATTAATCATATCAATAAGAGTAGTAGCCTCACCACTTAATGTAAATGTAAAGCATCTAAGAGGTAGAGAAGTATCATCCAATAGATTTAGGATAATGTTGAGGTAAAGCTTACTTATTTTTAATTAACTAATTAATTTAGTGACTATAAAATATCATAACTTAAAGTTCCTCAGGGGCCCTTACAATATAGGCATCAAAATAAAATTTACCCATATCCTTAAAATTTGGCATGTTAATAGAACTATGAGGTGTATTATTACAAGAATAATTTATATCCTCACTAACATGTTCATAATCAAAAGTAAAATTATATAAATTAATTTCATCACTAATATATTTAAATTGACCATTCACATTTATATCAACATCAATATAAGTAACCATCTTGTTTTTTTGAGTAACAAACATTGGTAATCAGGTCAAATCAAAAGTAATACCACCCAATCTATCACTATGACTAGTAGTATGTTTAGGTTTAATATTCCTTATAAAAATATATAATTATGAATAACATTAAGAAAACATCCAAATTAGTAAAAACAAATAAGATG
Source organism: Torreya grandis (assembly GCA_037957365.1). Taxonomy (NCBI): domain Eukaryota; kingdom Viridiplantae; phylum Streptophyta; class Pinopsida; order Cupressales; family Taxaceae; genus Torreya; species Torreya grandis. The sequence goes on along the minus strand of JARHVA010008901.1, from coordinate 170,016 downwards.
CAGATCTCTCTCTCTCTCTCTATATATATATATATATGTATATATATATATATATATATATATATATATATAGAGAGAGAGAGAGAGAGAGATCTGCATCTTATTTTTTCTTACTAATTTGGATGTTTTCTTAATGTTATTTCTAATTATATATTTTTATAAGGAAGATTAAACCTAAACATACTACTAGATGTGTACATTAAAAGAATGAGGTGTATGTACCAATTTTTGAAAGATGTATGTAATATTATATAATAAATATATGATTATAATATATGGTTAGATTAAAAAAAAGATGGAAAATAGGATGAAAATATGAAATTAGATATGAAAATTATGAAATCAATCTAAGGGGAAATTCCTAGAAGGTGCAGACGTTTGAATAATGAAAGAATAAATTTTTTTAATTTATCTTTTTAGTGAATTTGCGATATTTAAACCAAAAAATTAATAAAATTAAGAGAATAATGGGATCTAATATAAATACAATCCTAAAACAAGAAGTTAGAAATAGTAAATGATCTTAAAAATAATTTGACAATGAATGAGCTAATTAAAATAAAAATGTGATGAAATGAACACATATGGGGAAAATATTATGATTATAAGAGTGAAATAGTGGTTTAGGAGTGACTATGAATCTCTATGTGAAATATGAAAATGTAAATGTCAAATAACAGATTTAATTCCTATCAATTTGCCACTGAATATGCCTTGGTATAGATTCAGCCATCGAATATGCCCTTTCCATGTTTTGATTGAATGTACCCTAATGCACCAAATATGTATTTCACTTTAGATATGTTTTTTTTTTATTATTATTATGTAGGAATGATGTCTAATGTTTTAAAATATTACACCTTCAATTTTCTAGATTCACATGCATAATGTGTGTTCTAATGTTTTTTCCCTCTTGACCTAATTATGTACAAACAATCAAACTAAGAACTAGAAAATGTTACGGGTCAATAAAACATAAGGGAATCATAACTACATATCTTGTATGCTAAAATACCGAATGTAGTTCTTTAATTAATTGAAATGAAATATTAAGTAAGATATTTGCCTCCTCTTCCTTAGATTGATAATGAAATTAAATGAACATTTTTAAAACCCTCTTTTGATATAAGTGGATTATTTCATAATGGATTGAAGAATATTGAATTATCTATTGATTCCAAAAAGTGTATCATATGGGTTCATAGTGTTTAATAAATAGTAATCATTACTAGATTCAAAGAATCCATTGCATGAGTTTTAGGGTGTGATGTTTTTGGTATATTTTGTGGAATAATGGAAAAGTAAATGAACTATTTCATAAAATTTATAATATAACTATTTGGTTATTGGGAGGAACCATGGCCTAATAGCTTGCTTGTGAAAGCTAATCTAAACTATATATAGTGAATTATGATAAAAACCTAAGCCTAAAGTCTAATCTAGCATGAATATTTACAATGGAAGCTAAACTAAAGTAAGTTGATCGAAAAAAGGGCAAAAGGAAAGGTAGGGCAGAAAGAAGGTATTCAAATTTTCAATCTAGACAATATGATAGAGCTTAAATTTCATAAAGACATATACTAAACCAATATATTACATGAAATTTAAAGGTCACAAATACTACCATATATCAATAAAATATCTACGAAAAAGTGAAATAACACAAATAAGAAATCAAGTTCACTTTAAATATTTACTTACATAAAAAAATTGCATTAGAACATCTATAAAGAAAGCATGGAAAATGAAAGGAACATAAAATCCTTGAATCAATCTAGATTAAGAACAAATTTACAACTCTAAATTCATATGAACACATAATGAATCCATAAAAACAATTCAAATCTGGACATCCAAATAGATAATTGAGATAACATTCATGATAACAATCACACAAACAAATATTGGACAATCTTTACATAATTCCTTACTTGTATTAATTGCTTAAAGTTTACACAAAGTTTTTTCTCAAATACTCCCCCTCCATTACAAATAATAATTCCTCTTTTATATAAGACTAAGGGAGCATATCAATTAGTCATGTCAAATAATAATTGTACAAGTGTTGTGGTCAACTATCTTTTTACAACCTTCTAGAATTAATACCACTTTATAAATGGAATAACCTATAAGGAATGTACATTACAAGTTACACAATGCTTTTACAAAAAATAATATTAATTTTAAAATTATAAACATGTGTAGTTACAAAATAATATGATTAAGTCAGTAAACTTGACTTTGAGAAAAACTTGTTGTTATAGTCCCTTGTCTTTGTTGTAGGATCTTCATTTATTTGAAATGTTTATCATCAATTATCTTGAAGTTGATGATGGGTTCCATGTAAATTTATTCTTCTTGATCAACCAAGCCTTTGAAGTCCTTGTTAGTCCTTTCCAAAGCTTCCTTGATGATCCTTGCATTCCCTATCTTCTCTTCTATAGATAAAATTATGTCCATGATCCTTTTATTATTTATCCTAGTCTTACCTTGGCTTTAATTCCTTACCTCCTACATAAAATGAGTAGATTTATGTTTGAACTTATCATCAATGATCAAGCCAAGGGGACTAAATGAAGTATGATCCTTGATCAAACTCTCAAGTATGTGCATCATTCTATTTTTTAACTATTGGATATTAGTAGAGATATATTCCATGCCCCCAAACTATTTGACTAATGCCTTGATCTTATCTACCAATATTTTTATATCCATATTCAAATGAACTAGGCTAACTATTCTAAATTCAATAATTCCATCATCTAGCAAAACATTGATCAAATTCTTCACCTTGTGGCTTGAAACCTGATATTGGCCAACTTGGCTTATAGCTGAAGTACCCTATTTGTTTACCAAGTCCTGCTTAGACTTTACTAACTTCAAAGAGATTAATAAGTCATACATGGTTCTTTCAAACTACTTGACCATGTCTCTTGGTATTGACAAGATAGACTATTCTTTAAAATTATTTTTCTTTTATTTTACACCCTTGATAGAAACCTATAGCTATTCTTAATTTATTTGGGCCAACTAAAATACATCTTATTCAAAAATTGGATCTTTAATTGGCCTCTATTTTTTCTTCTGAGTTAGATTCATCAAAGGTTCTACCTTTTGATATGTCACCTCTTCACCACCTTGTATGACTACTTTTTCAATCACCCTTTATAGACCAGTCATCTCTCGATCATACTTGACTCCAACTATAGATTGGGTCACATGTTGGGTAAGGAACTCCATTTGTGATGTGATCTACTGAATCATGTGGTGTATCTAGTCTCCTTACTTCATCTTCATGTAGAGTAAATATACATGGATTAAACTCTTGATGCATAAGAATATTAATAGTTTTCATCATAGCCAATTTATGATTCATAGTAGGCACTCTCTCAAATATATAAGATCCACTCTAGAATAGGTGGGCCATATGGTATGTTTTCTTCACTAAATATATTAACTTCACTTAAAGGAGTAGTGACAATCATTTTAGGTCTCTTTGTCTTTGAGATAATGGATGTCTTAACTTTCCATTTTCGAGGATTGACAACCACCAAGTCTAATATTTTTTCTTTTCCCTTATCTTCCTCAACCTTTGTCTCTTCATCATCTAACTCTATATCATATGATATGGATAACATATTTAATGCATCCTCAATAGTATCATTAGGATCAAGGGCTATCATATGAACCTCCTCTAAAGGTAGATCATGCTCTATTATCTTAGATGATTCAAGTATTGATGAACTTGAGGGAATTTCATTTGGATTTTTCTCCTTAGGCATATGCTCTATTTTTTTCTTAGCTTGTGTAATGACTGATGGAGATCTAGAAGTTTCAACACTAATCAAATGGTAATGCCTAGGGCCCAAGTACCATCTATAATCTACCTTCTAGTCATTAGATAATCTAAACTCATGTCTAATATTTCACTCTTTCAATATCCTTATTACCTCAAAGTAGGAAGATGCCTTGGTATATGCAAGGTAAAATTCACCAAGATTATGATCATAGGTTGGATTCAAAATACCCTTGATTCTTAAATGTTTTTTAACTCTTCCACAAGGGTCCCACTATCTAAGTTCATCCACCTATTTTTAAATTGAAAGATAGTCTATATTTTGATGTTGCCTTAATGTGATCCTACTATCTAAATATAGTCTTTCCAATGGTCATAGGGAAGTTGTGAAGAAGTCCCTTTCTTTTGGTTTTTCAATGTCCATCTACATCATGGAATATTGGTAGGACATATCTTACTCTGCTAGCTTATCATGTACATGTACTAGTAACTTAAGAGGAAAAATTTTAGTTCCCTCAATCCTTATGATCATGCAGTCAGTGTACAACCATATATCTCCCATGGATTCAATATATTTCTTAATCAATGGACTAATTTTTGACATAGGGGTACTAGTTATAGCTTCAATCAGGGCTATATAGACATAATCACAAATAAATTGAATGTGATCCCTATATTTATATATATGCAACTTAGAATAATATTGGGAAACTATTTGGGTTCCATTTAGAGACCACTCCCTCTAATTTTTAATCTTTATTGTTGCACATAGGGCATCTAAGGGATAAGACATCATGAAAAAATCATTCTTCTTCTTATGCCTAATTGCATATATCTATTTGCTCAAAGAGATACTAATTATCTCACCCAATGGGGAAACTATTACCCTTTCAATAATTAAATACACCATTTAATCCACATGGGATAAACATATTCTATGGTTGGACATCCATATAGTTTATTTAACATTGTCATTACCATATTGACCCCTTGTTTAAACTAACTAATTGGAATTTTCTTATCAAGGTCCATAACAACTTGGCTTCCAAATTCTAACCATAGAGCTAGGATATCCATCAAATTATGCTCCTTAGCCCATGATTTGATTTAGGTCAAGTCAATATAGGGTTTAGGGAGATTTTAATATGACTTAAAGTCAATTGGGGAAATGTAAACAACTTTTATCTAATTATATTCATTAATTAACATGACTTTATCTATTTTAGATTCCTTAAGAATGGGAGAAATAATATCAATATAATGGAGTACCTCTAGTTTCAATGTTACATAATTTAGACCATTCATATAGATTGTTACAATGCCATCATATAGTATCTTGGTAGAGAGATTGTTTTCTTCTTCCCTAGTAATGGTTAGATGGTTCTCAATGGTCTAGGATAATTTAGGCTAATTTTTATCTCTTATGTTTAAAACAACAACAATGAACTCAATGTAAAAAGATAATAAGTGGGGGAAGGGAGTGCAGGGGAAGGGAGCACAGACGTGGATGCAGCCCTGAAACCCTTTCCTTTGTGGCTACCCCCTCTCTCGATGGAGTCTAGGTTTCGACCCATGGATGGCGAGATCTTGGATGTTGGGGTGCGGCACAGAATGTTCTTTATTTTATTGTGTAGATAGGTGTTTTTACCTCAGTTTTCTATTTTACAGCTATCGTGCTGACCACTACCCTATTTTGAGTGGATCATTGTTTTGTTTTTGGAGATTTTCAATTTTCCATGGCAGCGATTCCTCTAGGAGAAGGGGGAGATCTTTGCATATTCTTGTGTGGAGGGGTTGGGTGGTGGTGGCGATGGATCCAGGTGAAGTCCCTCTGTTGGTGGTGCTATCCATTCTGGATAGTGTGTTTTATGCAGCACTTAATGGTGATATCTTTATTTTTACATGTTTTTATTTTGCTTCAGTCTGCTGCATTGTGGATGGAACCTGGGTTGGATCTTTAGCCTGAGTTGGATGGCCATCTAGATTTGGTAAGCAAAGTATTTGTGTTTGCATGGGGGACACTCTATTTCCTTGGTGGTTGGTGTTTGAGCCATAGTGACCTATTATGGGATTAATGGAAAAACCTTAAGCTGTGGAGGAGCCTTGATCATTAATTTTTGGGCAAGGTGGTTCTACCTCTACCATTTTGGCAAGGGTTTCAGGTTGTTTGCCTGGTTTTATTTAGGTTTCAGGTCCTTGTAAAACTTGCAAAGATTTAACTGGTTTATCTTGTTGGTTTTAGGTCCCTTTAAAACCTAGTTTAGTTACTATCTTTCAGTGTCTTGCCTCTTTTGGCAGTTTGTAATGCTTATCTTTCTTGATTTTTACAGGGTTTTGGGGCCCCTTCAAAACCTGTTTTTACCTTAATCTAAAACAATGAACTCAATGTCCTTGAACACATCCCTTAGCATCTATTATCAAATATAGCTCCACATCTTCATTTGAAATTTGTTTTTGGGTCACCATTGATTGGATTATACAAATGTAGATAATAATCTAGCTCTTTTCTAGGCTCAATTATAGTGAAAATAGAGATAATTACGCCAATCTATAAATTCTAGGGTTTTTTATAGGTTTTCATAAATATTCAATGGTAGAAATCAAGTTCAAACTTTGAGCTTTGTGACTTATATTTTGCATTTATATTACATATTTCTAACTTTCATGTGATGGGTTGCATAATATCTCCAAATTTGATATGCTCTACCTATGTGACATCACCATGTCATACTAGTCATTTATTTAAAAAATGACTATTTGTCATTTTTCAACACATGTCACTTTCACATAATATATTGAGTCTTAATAAATTCACACCATTTATCCCTTAAAATTCTTCTCGACCTTGAATCTATCATGGGTTATTGATATTCCATCTAGGTTCCCTAAAGTGTGCCACGCTCTGTGGGCTCTTTGTGCACCTTGAAAACACACTCCCTCTCTTAAAGTCTTTGTGCCATATGGTAGCTTCTCATTCCATCTAGGATGTTAACTTATTGAATTGATTCACATTACTAATCTTGATCTAGGAGATTGAATGCTATTGATTGATCTCCATTTAATTCATTAATATTGTGACACATGTCACTACTACATTCAATTTGAGCCCTTTGAAAAGTCTACCTTAATTCTTACCATCAATCCACTAGATGCATAATTGATTGTATATCATCGATCTATTTGAAATCTACTAAGATCATGACACTTGGTGATCTCATATTCTATCATAAGTTCTTTGATTTGCTGACCCATGTTCATCATCAAATGAATTGCTACTTTACTAAGATTTTTCCACTTGTCAGTAGTGTATTCTTCCATATGACCTTTGATTCTTTGATTCCTTGCTCACCATCAGATCTTTGTTGTAACAACCAATGTGCACCATCGATCATTTACTTTGCACCATTGATCATTTCTTTGACATATTGACTTTCATCGTTACCCATGGATCTTCAATCTTTGCTTCCATCTCTAAGACCTTGACACTTGGCATCTTCAAGTTTAATTAGAACTTGTAGACATAAAATTAAAGACATAAGCTATCAAAAAAATCTATAAACTTAGTATAAAATTTTAGACTAAGGTCTTAGTTGTATTAATAAATACAATCAAGACTTATGATAAAGTTTTAAACCAGTTATGAAATATAAAAATTTTCTTACATAAATATGATCCCATGTAAATTTGAATCTATTTCAAAGGAACTTAGGCTAACATAGTTATACTAAGTTTTTTTTTAAATTATTTAAACATAGATTTAATTAATCAATTGTGACCAAAGTTTAATATATATGAATCAATTGAGATCATATTATTTAACCAACTAAGGGTTAATTTAACATTTAAATTAATAAACCTTGAAAAATGATTATTCAAATGAGACTCCATTAAACCTTTAACAAGGAAACATAAAAGTCAACATTAGAAATATTAGGTGAAGTTAAATCATGCCCATGAAAGCTGAAGCAAACATAATAATCAATAATGCAATTTTGATCAATTTGATTATTAAGTTATAACATAATTTTCAAAATTAAACAAAGGTCCTCAGTTTTTAAAAATGGGAGTATGTTAACCTCAACAAATAGTGAACTTAAAACTCTTGGTTTTATTTAAGAACTATACTACTTATTCCATATGGTCAAGTACCATTATTAAAATCAATTCATGATTAAAACAAGTCTTACACATGTAAAATTAGGCTTAAACTTCATAAATTAGTCATGTTGTGTGTGTGCTTTGATGCTTTGGCTAATTGCCATAGGATTTAGAGAATAACTTCTAGATTTCATGACCCTAATCACTAATATTGACTTATAATGTATTTAGATATTCATTAATAATCATTCTTTTAGAATAGAGAAGGCTTGGGCATTGCTATACTACTAGTCAGGAATCCATATCCCTGTTAGAGATACCTTTAGCTCCACTCAAGGCCTTTTTTTACTACTAGCTAGGCATCCATAGCCCTAGTGGAGGTTACCCAAATCACCTTTGCCTAAAAAGCTTTCAAAATTTCAATAAAGCTCTTATTTTTTGTATTTTCAAGTATATTTATCTCTAAGAAAAAGTTGAGAAATAGAATTATCTAGGTTTTAGGATTTGGTCAAATTTTTGATCTTTAGACAATCATCCTTGGTTATAAACTTAATCCTAGGAAATATTATTCTGTAAGTGCTAACATGACTTTTCTCTAATAATTCAAAATTTTAGTAAACATATGCAATCCTTATTAGAACCAAACATATATTATAACAAGGTTTAATATTTTAAGGAAAAATTAACCTAGATATCAATCCTCACCAATTTATCAAAGCTATAACATCAAGCTCTAATTTCTAAAATCCATGATCAACCAATGCTTAAGGTGCATACTTACATTCATGATTTGTGAAGTTCCTTTGAGAAACTACATGGATTTAAGATTGAAAAATATCTTTAAAAATACTTATTTTAAACTAGGGAACAAATCAAAGAAAAGGAAACACAAAACAAGCAAAAAAATAACAATAAAAAAATATGTACAAACACTATTTATAGACAAGGAACAAGAAAGAAACTAATCTAAGATAACCTAAACTAAATCTAACTAGTCATAAAAATCACTCCATGAAGATTGTAGGTGGAATAGTAGAGAAGTAGTGCTTGAGGTACTGCCCATTATTAGCAAGGTGAACTATACTCCCTACAAGTCTTTGAGTTTGGAGGTGTTATCTCCCAAAGTATCAATAATTTTATATGGACCAATCCATAAAGGAGTGAATTGCCCATGCTTTCTTTTTGGTTTTGAGGCTTTGTCCTAGAGGAGGACTAGGTCTCCTTACATGAACACTTTAATCTTTTAATGCTTGTCAAACCATCTTTTGATTATGGTTTGATGTCTGCTAAAATTGGAAAATGTTTATTTTATTTCATCCTCCATTTGTATGATGGCAAGTAGCCTTGAATTTGTATACTCTTGGTCTTCTTCCATATATTATTGCATGAACTTGTATGTTGGCATCTTGAGTATAATGGGAAATATAGGTTCTTGACAATATGCTATTAGAAATGGTGATACTTTCAATGTTTGATTCTCTCTAGTTCTATCTACTCACAAATCATATTTAAATAATTTATGCCATGCCCTCAGTTTTTCAGTTGTATACTTTTAATGGCTTTCATCAAGTTCTTATTTGCTGATTTTAAGACTCCATTACATTAATGGTAATGGTTTGATGACAACTTGAGAATTATTTTGTTATCATAATCCCCCTCAATCATTTCAATAGATATTAAGGCTGATCCATTATCACAAACTAATGAAACTGGTGTCCCAAATCTTATGCAAATGTTTTCTTCCAAGTACTTGATCACATCTTCAATTCTACATTGTTTGGTTGTTACTACTTCTATCCATCTTATGGAGTAATTAGTAGAATCAAGAACATATTTATATCCATTTGAATAATTAGGGTTGATGAACCCTATAAAGTATAATCCCCATTGAGTAAAATATTTATCAATCATAATTGCCTTCAATGACATGGCTTATTTTGGTTTTGTGTTGTTGAAGATCTGACATTCATGACACTCTCTAACATGTTTGTGAGCATCCTTGAAGATGGTGGGCCAATAATAACCTAATCTAAGGATATTATGAGTTTATGTCTTTTTAGAATGGTTGCCACTTCCAAGATTATCATAGAAAGTACTCAAGATCTCAACTATTTCTTCCTTTGAGACACACCTTAATTAGATACCTTCATAATTATTATTAAGGATTAATCCATCTTGATCAGGAAATGTGCTTATTTGAGCCTCAAATCTCTTTTTTTTCTCTAATCAATCCTAAGGACAAGAACAATTGATTAAAACATGAACAATTACATCATACCAATCATTTAGTTGGAAATATTGTTGATCAACCTACATGACACTTAGCTTAGGATTGGTTTTAGTAATAAATTGAATCAAAACTTGACACCTTACCAAATTTACAATTTGCATCTCAAGATTATACCTTTAGAGAATAGACATCCATTTAACCTTTATCTCTCCTAGTTCACATTGACTTAAAATAAGCTTAGTATCATGATCTAATAAAATTCATGTACTTTATTCCTAAGAATATAGTGTCTAAACTTTTTAATTGCTTTATTTAAGGCCAATAATTGCTTGTCAATAAGAGAATATTTTAACTCAACCTTAGTAAAATAATTACCTATAAATTTTATAGGGTTATCACACTTATCTATTTTGAGTTAAAATAGCAGCTATTATATGATCAAAAGCAAAAGAATAAAGATAGAAATATTTTGTGAAATTGGGATATATCAACACTAGTGCCTGTCCAATTTCTTATTTGATGTATTTGAAGGCTTTCCTTATTTATTCATTCCATGTGACCTTGAAATCCTTATTCAACATGTCATTAAGTGGCTTTACAATCTCTGCAAAACCAAAAATGAACTTTCTCACAATATTGATTTTCCCAATGAAAGACTTTAACTCTTTTTGATTGTTAGGGGTTTCTATTTAAGATATGGCATCAAATATATTAGGGTCTATAGAAATCCCATCCTTGGTTATAACATGTTCTAGTAACTTCACTTATATAACACAAAAAAAAACTTGGGATTGATATAAATTTTATACCTTCTACAACATTCAAGTACCCACTATAAGTAAATTTTATGGTCTTCCATGTCTTTAAAAAACATAGTTAGAACATCCATATATATGATAATGCACTTACCTATGAAACATTGTAAATCAATGTCCATCTCTCTTTGAAAATTTTATCTTGAATTTATTACCCCAAAAGGTATTCTTTTGTAGGCAAAAATGTCCCACTTAGTTGTAAATGCAGTTTTCATTATATCTTCCTTTTTTACAAGTACTTGATTATAACCTAAAAAACCATCTAATAAAGACATCATATTAGAACCACTTATAATTTTAATGACTTGTTCAAGAGAGGGTAAAGGATAGTTATCCTTTTTACAAGCTCTTTTCAAATTTCTATAGTATATGCATAATCTAATTTCTCTATTTTTCTTTCTAACTAGCACTAAGCTAGCTACCTAGGTAGAATTTCTAATGGGAAAAACTATTATTAAATCCAATAGCTTCTTGAACTCTTTTCAGATTAATGGCTTTATAATATGGTTTACTAGTCTTTTCTTTTGTTTGAGAGGTTTAAAAACTTATTTTAATAGAATGGTATGGGTAATGACTCTAGTATCAATTATCTTTAAGTCCTAATAAGACCATGCTATAACATATTTTTTTAATTGGTCAACAACTCTTTAGATCTTTTTAATTATTAATTTATGTAGGCTATACCAATATTAAGTAGTTTAGGTTGACCTAGAATTCCAAGATCAACAACATTATAATCTTTCCTACTCACTTTGGAAATATTGATAGTCTTAGCTAGTTTGTCTATGTCAAACAGTCTTTCTAAGGAAATCATGACTTTAGGAATTTTGTTATCATTAAATTGAATAATATTTTCATCAACTTTATCTTCATCAATAAAATTCTCATTGATCCCATCAATGAGGTTAGACTCAAATAATCCTAAATTTTTCATGAACTCTATTATTTTTTTATCATCATTAAATACCTTTAAATGGTTGACATTATCAGGAACTGAGGGACATATAACCAATTCAATTCCAAGGCTTTAGGATTATTGGTTTGAAATAAGGTTGGTTTCTGCTGAGGATAGCTTAGCACTAGACTTTTTCTCTTCCCTAAGAATTGAAACAATGTTAAAAACATCAAATTACTCTATCAAGTCCCACACTCTAAACTTGTATTTCTTAAGATAGTACAATTTGCATTCATACTTACTTCTAACTTGATTAAATAATATTTTAGAGTCATCATACACTAGTAGTTATTTGACCTTATTTTTAATGGCAAATTGTAATCCTAAAATTAGAGCTTCATAATCTACCAAATTAATGGTGCATGGGAATTAATGTTTGTAAGAAGCATTAAATTTCTTCCCAATGGGATTCATTAGAACAATTCCTATTCTAGAACCATATTTACATCTAGTACCATCAAAGTGTAATTTTCATATTCCAAGCATGGCATGAAATTATTTAGAGACACATACCTTAGAAGTGTCAAAAGCATAAACTCGTAACTCAAAATTGACCATGTTAACCTTTTCATTTATTACATTGTATTAAGTGATCATGTTTTTCAATTTTGGCTCTCTTTTAATTAAAATTTTATTTGGAACTCCTTTCCATGGTAACCACATATGAGAATAGTATATGGACTTATATCCATTCAAATACTTGGTCCAATATCTGCTCAATGTCATCCCATAAGTATCATGAATTTTCACAACTTGAATATCTATAAATTATTGTATTCTTGGATCTACAGTAAGCTCCATATGAACATTAAATAATTCTCTAATTAATTTAAAACTTGATCTATATAATTGAGTAACTACTCTATCAAACTTAAGTGGAGTTAAAACAAGTTTTTCACATATACCTTTTAACATGATATTGGTAGAAGCACCTGAATCTAGAAAACAATTACGTAAGTTATTACCAAAAGCTCTAATTATTAGAAAGAATGGTGGAACCTCTACCTTATTTTTATATATAACTACATTTCTATTTGCAACCTTTTATGATTTACTAAGATTTTTGGATAAAGATTCAAGCAATAATTATCTTTTCCCAGTAATTTGAGTCAACTCATGTAAAGTAATGTTAACCTTAATATTTTTCATGTCCTCAACTATATTATGTCAATTCCTAATAGAATAACTAGATGATTCAAAATTATTTATAGAGGTACTTCCATTTGGAGGTTTTGGATTCTTTTCAATTATAGGATCTGGAGGAGTATCAAAATCATTTGGTGGAGTTGAAGTTGTCAAGGGCTACTTCTACTCTTTATTCCTCAGAGGATAATTTTTATTTAGATATTTATAAAAGGCATGAATCTCTTCTGGGGTATCTTCAGGCTCATTCTCATCTTGGAATGGAAAATTAAATATCTCCAGCATGAGAGTTGTGTCACTATATTTAGATGACTTTGAAGAACCAAATGCACCTACACCATTATCTTTATTAAGTCCACCTTTAAATGTATCTAATTCATCCTAAAATAACTCAAAAGTATTACAAAATTTGATACAATCCAACTCACCATGCTTTAAAGTGTTATGAACTCTACAATATTTAGTTTAAGCTACATCACACATGTTTATTTTAGGATTGTTCTTATTGGAAGATGACTCATTATTATTGTTATTGTTGTTATGAAACCTATTTATAGGTTTATCAAACCTTTGATAAGAATAATTATTATTTGAATTTTCCCCATTATTACCTACTTATTTTTTCAACTAAAGGAAATTATTACTCATTTTTGAACCATTTTGAGTATGGAATCATTATCACTTTTAGGTGCCTCTGAGTTGTGAACTTGAGTATTATTACTATCTGTTGGAACTAAAGATCTTTGATCTTGTTGATGAAATTCGTCAGTGGTATTATTCAAGAATCCTATGTTTTGACCAAGATGGGCATGAATCAAGGGTAATTGATTCAACACTAGTGTCTAATTTAAAATAGGCATGTTTTGATTAGAATTAGGAATTATATTCAACATAGGTAGATTAATATTGACATTTGGAATGACATATAATAATTGACCTTGAGGTTGTATTTGATCATTGATTTTTTTAGCTTCAGCATAAGCCAAGGCTAATGTGTTTATAACTCCAAAACACTTTTTCAAGAAACAAGAAGTCATGGGATATAAAACATCCTTATAAATTTATAAATCCATAGCTTCATTAGGTCTATAGGGAGATATGGTTCTACTAAACATATTCTAGAATCTAACATTAAAATCTCTAATGAATTCACTCAAATCTCTTTTCAAAATAGTGAATTATCGATAAAAGATACAAGGACTGATGATTTTTCCAAATTTATCAATAAAAATACTATTAAAATAATTCTAATTCATAATGTAATTCTTAGGAAGGTTGAGAAATCAATCATATATGGCCTCTTTGAAAGTAAAATGGAATAATCTACATGCAAGATCTTCATGAAATACATTTAATAATCTTAAATCAGCCTTAAATCTCTTGATATGTTATTTAGCAATAACCACACCATTATGACTAAAAGATGGTAAATACTTCTAAAGATTTCTAGGTAAATCATGTACCTAACTAGGCACATTGATAGAATGTACATCTAACCAAGCCATACCTTGATAGGGATTGAACACAAGAGCACCAAAAAAAAGTGAAGTAGGTTGGGATTTGGAAACCCTTCACTTATCCCTATCTAATCTTACTTTCCTATGAACTTCTAATGAAAGGAGATGCAATCTTGATTCAGATCATAACCTAGTCTTGATTCTTGGTAGTTCCATCTTGTAAAATTTGAATCCTATTCAAAATATGACATGTAAAACTTATCTTTGTAAATAATAATGATCAAAATTTCAAATTAAGCAAATTTTACCAAATTTTATACAAAGAACAACTATCTTTAACTAAATTAGCTTAAATGTGTTTCTAAAATGATGAATATGAATGATCTTTACACTTATTAGTTCAAATAAACCCAATTTTATAAAAAACCAATCAATATTTGGATAAAATTGCTATCACTAACCTCAAACATAGCATATTTATAAATATTAAACTAACTTTACTACAATTTATCATAAATATTTAAAAAAATAGCTATCTTTATCTAAATGAGCCTAAATATTAGTCTGAAACCATGAATATCAATTATATTTACATAATTGAGCTAATAATAACACAAATATGCAAAGAATCAACTAAGTTTTTAACAAATATCACTAAAATTAGCAAAGACACTTCAAATTCACAAATATTTAGCTAAAATCCATCTTTCTAGCACCACTAAAACTAGCCTATTGATGCCTAAAATTGTATCATAGTGGTTCAAAGTGTTTAAGAAACACTTCTCATTTCTAGATTAAAATAATCCATTTCATGCATTACAAGGTGTAATATTATTGATATATTTTGTGGAATAATTACAAAGTAAATGAACTATTTCACAAAATTTATAATATAATTTTTGGTTCTTGGGAGTAACTATGGCTTAATGGCTTGATTGTGAAAAATGAAGATGATCTCAACTAAATAGAGTGAATTATTCTCAAAATCTAAGTCTAAATTCTAAGTTAGCATGAATATTTACAATGGAATCTAAACTAAAGTGATTTGATCAAAAAATGGGCAAAAAGAAAGGTAAGGCAGAAAGAAGGTGTTATTATTTTCAATCCAAACATTATGACAGAGCTTAAATTTCAACAAGACATGTCCTAAACTAGTATATGACATGAAATTCAAGGGACACATATCATACCATATATCAAGCAAATATCTAAGGAAAAGTGAAATAATGTAAATAACAAATCAAGTTCACTTTAGAGATTTACTTCCACAAAAAAATTGAATTAGCATATCTCTAAATAAAGCATGAAAAATGAAATGAACCTAAAATCCTTTAATCAACCTATCTTAATAAAAAATTGACAAGTCTGCATTCATATGAACATATCAAAAATTCATAAAAATAATTCAAATCTGGACATCCAAATAGATAATTGAGAGAGTAGCCATAATAACAAACACACAAACAAATACTTGACAATCTTTGTAGAATTTCTTGATTTTATTAATTCCTCAATGTTTACACAAAGTTTTTGCTCAAAAATTCCCTCCTTTATTACAAATGACAATATCCATTTTATAGAATACTAAGGGAGTATCTCAGTTAATCATGTCAAATAAAAATTATACAAGTGTCATTGACAACTATCTTTATACAACCTTTTAGAATTAATGACACTTTCTAAATGGACTGACCTATAAGCAATGTCCTTTAAGATTTGCACAATGATTTTACAAAAATGAATATTTCTTTTTAAATGATATACATGTGTAGTTATAAAATAATATGCTTAAGTCAATAAATTTGACTTTGAGAAGTAATTTTTGTTGTAGTCCCTTAGCTTTGTTGAAGGATATTTATTGCTTTTCTATGTTGATCATCAATCAACTTGAAGTTGATGTTAGGTTCTATGAAAATTTCCTCTTCTTGATTATCCAATCCTTTGAATTCCTTGTCAATATTTTCTAAATATTCTATGATGCTACTTGCATCCCTTATCTTCTCTTCTTTCAATAAAATCATGTCCATGATCCTTTTATTATCTTCCCTAATCTTGCCTTGGCTTTGATTCCTTACCACCTTCATGAACTGATTAGATCTATGTTTGAACTACTCATCAATGATCAAGCCAAGGGGAGTAAGTGAAGTATGATCCTTGATCAATCTCCCAAGTATGTGAATCATTTTATTTTATAACTATTGGAGAACATTAGAGATATCTTCCATGCCCCTGAACCATTTTCTTAATGCCTTAATCTTATCTACCAATATTTCCATATCTATATTCATATAGACTAGGCTAATTCTTATAAATTTAGGAATTTCATCCTTTGTAAAAACATTGATCAAATCCTTCACGTTATGGCTTGAAGTCTACCATTGGCCAATTTGGATTGTATCCAAAGTACCCTATTTGTTTACCAAGTCCTACTTGGACTTTACTACCTTCAAAGAGCTTAATAAATCATGCATGGTTATTTCAAACTACTTGACCATGTCTCCTAGTACTAACAAGATATACTATTCTTCCAAATTCCTATTCTTATATTTTAGGCCCCTAATATCAGCCTATAACTATTCTAAAAGATATTGGGCCAACTCTAATAAATATTCTTCAAAAATTGGATCTTCACTTGGCCTCTATCTTTCCTTCTGAGTGAGATTAGTCAAAGGTTCTTCCTTTTGATGTGTCACTTCCTCAACACCTTATATGACTACTTTCTTAGTCACCCTTTACAAAATGGAAGTCTCTAGATCATACTTGACTCCAACTATAAATTGGGTCATATGTGGGATAGGGACCTTTATTTGTCATGGAGCTACTAAATCACTTGGTGTAGCTAGTCTCCTTGCTTCCTTTTCCTAAAAATGAATGATCCATGGCTTAAGATCTTGATACATAGGAATGTTAATATCTTTCATCATAGCCCAAGGATGATGCATAATAGGAACTCTCTCTAATCCTAATTCATACAAGAACCACTATGAAATAAGTAAGCCATATAATATTTTTTATTCACTGAACAGATTGACATAACTTAAAGGAGTAATGACAGTCACTTTAGGTCTCTATTTTTATAAGATAATGGATGTATAAAATTTATTTTTTAGAGGATTCAAAACCACCAAGTCTAATACTTTTTATTTTCCCTTATCTTCCTTATCTTCCTCAACCTTTGTCTCTTCATCATCTGACTCTATATCATATGCCATGGATAGCATATTTAATACATCCTCAATAGTCTCATTAGGATAAAGGGATATCATATGAACCTCCTTTAAAGGTAGATCATGCTCTGCTATCTTAGATGATTTAGGGATTGATAAACTTGAGAGAATTTTATCTAGCCTTTTCTCCTCAAGCATATGATCTATTTGTTTCTCATCTTGGACACTGATTGATGGAGGTCTAGAAGGTTCACTACTAATCAAATGATATTTCTTGGGGTCCAATTACCATCTATCATCTACCTTCGTGTCTCTAAATAATATATACTAAGGTCTAATATTGTACTCTTTCAGTCTCCTAGTTACCTCAAAGTAGGAGGATACCTTAGTATATATAAGGTCAAATGCACTAGTTTTATGATCATAGAGTACATTTAGAATTCCCTTGAGTCTTAAATTTTTTAAAATTCATCCACAAGGGTCCCACTATCTAAGTTCATCCATTTGTAAATCTAAAGATAGACTATGTTTTAATGCTAACGCAATGTGATCCTACTATATAGATGTAGTCTTCTTAATGGTCATAGGGAAGCTATGAACAAGTCCCCCACTTTTTTCTTGCAAAGGTCATATACACCATGGAATAATTGGTAGGTGAAATCTTGATCTACTAGATTATCAAGGACATAGACTAGTAACTTAAGAGGAGAATTTTGAGTTCCCTAGATCCTTATGATCATGTAGTCAGGGTAAACCCATATAACTCCCATGTCTTCAATATATTTATTAATCAATGGACTAATTCTTGACATAGGGGTACCAATTATAGCTTTAGTTAGGGTTAGATAGGCATAATCAAAGATAAATTGATTGTGATCCCTATATTTATAGATGTTTAAGTTATAATAATATTAGGAAACTATCTAGGTTCCATTTGGAGACCACTCCCTTTGATTGTTGTACATAGGGATTCTAGGAGATAAGACATCATGAAAGACTCATTCTTCTTCTTAAGCCTAATTACATATATTTATTTTCACAAATAGATACCAATTATCTCACCTACTAAGAGAGCTAATACCCTTTCAATAATGAAATACACCATTAGTACCCACATGGGATCAACATATGTTGTGGTTGGACATCCATATAGTTTGTTTAACATTATCATTACCATCTCGACCCTTGGTCTAAACTGACTGATAGGAATTTTCTTATTAAGGTCCATAAAAACTTAGCTTCCAAATTCTAACCATAGAGATAGGGTATCCATCAAATTATGATCCTTAGCCCATGAGTTGATTGAGGTCATGTCAATATAGGGTTTATGATGATTGAAATATGACTCAAAGGTAATTGGGAAAATGTAATCAAATTTTCTCTAATTATATTCATTAATTAACATGCATTATGTATTTTATCTTCCTTAAAAATGGGTACCACATAATGTAGACTAGTCATCTGGATTACTAGGTTGTCATCATATAGTCTAATTGGAGAGATATTCTTCTCTTCTTCCCTAGGAATGGATGGTTATTTCTTAATGGCCTAGAATAATTTAGTTTGATTGTTATCTCTTATGTTTACAGTAGTGGCAATAAACTTGGTGTCCTTAAACACACATTCTTTAACATCTGTTATCAAATATATCTCCACATCTTCCTTTGAAATTTGTTTGTGGGTCAACATTGATTGAATTTTGTAATTATAGATAATAATCTAGCTCTTCTCTCAGCTCAATTATAGTGAAAATAGAGATAATGGGTGAAATCCATACACTCTAGGGTTTTTTGGTGGTTTGTACAAAACTTCGATGATAGAAATCAAGTTTGAACTATGAGCTTCATTACTTACATTTTGAATTTAGATTACACATTTATACCTTATGTGTAATGGGTTCCATAAGATCCCCTAATTTTATGTGTTATGCCTATGTGGTATTACCATGTCACACTATTCATTTATTTGAAAAATGACCATTTATCACTTTTAGACACATGCCACCTTCACATGAAATCTTGAGTCTTGATAAATTTGTACCATTGATCCCTTGAAATTATTCCCAACCTTGACTCTATCATGGGAGATTGATATTCCATCTAAGTTCCTGAGACTGTGACACTCGATACCTCTATGGGCTCTTTATGCACCTTGTAAACACACTCCATCATTTAACACCTTTGTGTTATATGGTAGTTTCTCATTCCATCTGAGACATTGAATTCTTGACCTGTTCCACACCATTGATCATGATTTGAGGTGTTGAATTCTATTTATCAATCTCCATTTAATTCATCATAGTTGTGACACATGTCACTACCACATTTGATCTAATCCCTTTGAAAAGTATACCTTCATTAATATTTTTAATCTGCTAAATGGACATTAATCTATGGACCATTGATTTAATTAAGCTTTATTGAGATCATGACACTTTTAAATTTTGCATTCCCTCATAAGTTATTTGACTTGTTGACCCACACTCATTGTTGGATCCCTTACTTCTTTACGAAGATCTTGCCACCTATCAATCTCACATTTTTTCATAGGACCTTTGATGCTTTGATTCCTTTTTCACCATTATATCTTCATTTCATGAACCAACATGAACTATCAATCATTTCCTTGACTTATTAACTTTCAACTTTACCCATATATCATTAATCTTTGCTTCCATCTCTAACACCTTGACACTTGTTATCTTTAGGTTTAATTAGAACCTAAAGACATAAAATTAAAGATATAATCTCTCATAAAATATTTATAAAATTCATATAAAATTTTATATTAAGGTCTTTTTTGTATTAATAAATACAATCAAGACTTAGGCTAATGTTTTAAACTAGGTATAAAATATAAAAATACTCTCACATAAATATGATCCTACATAAATTTGAATCTATTTAAAAGGAACTTAGGCCAACATAGTTAGGATAAAGTTTTTTAGCATTATTTATATAGATTCAATTAATCAATTGTGACCAAAGGTTAATATATAATAATTAATTGAGATCATATTATTTAACCAACTAAGGGTTAATTTGTCATTTAAAGTACAAAACCCTAGACAATGATTATATGAATGGGACTCCATTAAACCTACAAAATGGAAACACAAAAGTCAACATTAACAATATTAGGTGAAGTAAAATCATGCCTATGAAATTTAAAGAAAACATAATATTCAATAATGTAATTTTAATCAATTTGAATGTCAATTTATAACAAAATTTTCAAAATTGAACAAGCTTCTTCATTTTTCAAAAATGGGGGTATGTTGACCTCAACTGTATCAATGTGGAATACATTGTTACATGTGTGTAAGAAAATATGGTAATGAAGAATCTATCTTTAAAGTAAGAGAGGATTATCCATTCACTCAACACCTATATGATAATTTTTATCCTTAACATATGAATCAAGATGACTTCATGTGTGTGTAATATATATATATATATATATATATATGTATGTATGTATGTATGTATGTATGTATGTATGTGTGTGTGTGTGTGTGTGTGTATATGACAAGATACACTCTAATCCTAACCATGGAAAATTATGGTATGCCAAATCATGGTGGAAGAAATCAAGCCAAGGCAAGAAGGATCTATAAAAATAAACAAGATGGATTTAGAAAGACACTAAATCCACCCTAGGATAATTTCAATAGATTGTTGAATCAATCTTAAGGGAAACATATAAAGAAAATGTAAAAATAAAATCATAAATTGTATAATTTAAATAGAGTTGAAGATAGATAAGTATAGTGAATTTTGAAAAGATGTATATGGCTCAAAGGCTAGACATGGACTAGTTTTGGGTAAGAAATGTCCTGAAATAGAAAAATATACATTAGTGGACCAAGTGTGATAAAATGGGTTAAAGGCACTATGTAAAAGGGTCTTGTATATAAATTAAGTGTCTAAAAAAGGCATCCTAATCCATTTTAAGAAGTTATATTTATCATTTTTAAAACATATTATGAGTTAGGTTGGACTACACTATACACAAATTAATAAAACTATGACACTAGGAATTATAGGCTTAATATAGTAAATTAAAAAATATTATTTATACCTAATGTTGAAATGTGGATAAAAGGACAAGAAAACTATGATAATCAATAATATTAAAGAGAAAGAGGAGAGAGAAAATGACTAAAATAGACACACCTAGGTTCTAACAGTTCCTAAAATTTATAAAAGGAGGCCATAGAGTTGTATAAATGAAAAATAAATATAAATATTATCATATGAAGATGACTAGAATCATAAACCATCGATAAATACAATGCTAGAATCAAGGTCGAATAAAGGCAATTTTTTACTAATTATGGTAACTAGCTATGATTATGGAAATTTTAACTATAAATGACTATTTCTTTTATGATACTTTGTCATTAGAATATAAACATAGTCCTTCTCTTATATTTTTAATTTGGTATGATTTGATTCTAGAATTAGGTCTCTTCCTGAAGTAACCTTAATCAAAACTAAAGACCAAATAAATGTGCAATCAATTGGCATGGTCAATCTCCTTGAGGTTTATAATTTCATATCCCACATGCTTATAATTATATATCAATGCAATTATAGTGCTTGTGAGAGTTCTAAATCCTAGTGAGACATAAGACTTCACATTTTCTCTATAGATAATTAAATTAAACTTTATGAACTTTCACGTACACCTTCTCTTGGTACAAGTATCCATCACTTTGAAACCATTTTAAATTATTGAAGAGATAAAATAGAATATTGGTAGTGTGCCTTTTACATATAAATGACTTGATCCATTTCAGCACTTGTTACTAATATTCCTTAGGATCACACAAACACACACACACACACACACACACACACACACACACACACACACACACACACACACACACACACACACACACACACACACACACACACACACACACACACACACACACACACACACACACACACACACACACACACACACACACACACACAATTATAATTAAGTATCTATTAGAATGTAATCCAACCAAAGAAAATAGGGGAAAGATAAAAAGCTGACCCATAAAAATAAATAAATAAAAGGGGGGAAGGGACCAAAAAATAGAACAACTAGAATCATGGACCTATGATTATGGTTAGATTAGAATTATGGACTCATAATTATAGTCATGGTGTAAAAATACTAGAGGAAGAGTACAAGGGGATCCAAAATAATAATAAAACATAGATGAAAGATAAAATATAATAAAGAGATAAGTAAGGGGCCATAGAGAAAGGAAATAAGATACAAAAACACATGAAAGAGTGCCAAAAAATAAAAAAAAATCACCAATTACCCATTTTCAAAATACACATTTAAACATTATAATAATAAGACTTTTATAAACCTTAGTTGTTTACATAATTCCTCAATTTGATGTGTATACATGTGATACATGCATACATGTCAAATTAAAAATAAAATAAAAAATTATACATGTATTAGTTGAGGAATTGAATATAAAATATAAATTTATGGATTGAGTGAATTCACACTATATCATAAACAACCTGAATGTACATGCAAGTAAATAAGAATGCCCATAACTCCATTGATGTCCTAGTAAATTTATAATTAATATAGTAAAAATAAAATAAATGGAAATGGAAATATTAAAATGAAATATTAAACTTGGTGGTATGTGAATCATGTGGTTACTCTTGTATTTTTATTATTTTAATTTAATTTTGAAATTGGAATTAGAAACTAGAACATAGATGCTCAGGGGAATAAAACAACTTATTTATTAGAAAAGAAAACATGATATTTTGGCTACATGTGGTCTCATTACATTGAGGAATGAGCACTCTACTTTTTGGAAAAAAAATAGACATATATTTTGGATCCACTTGGTCTTATTACATAGGGACAAAACAAAATAAATATAAATATATTTTGGCTCAACCTAGTCCCACTACATTGAGGCAAGAAAAATTAAGAGAAATATATTTTAGCTCCACTTTAATTTTTAATTGGTAATAGAATAGTCTATCAAAATGCCTCACAATTGAGGTGAGGAATGTAAATAGTCCTACATATCACTTATCTCAAAATAAAGAGTCATTCTTGCCATCTATAATCATATATAAAAGAGTAAGTTTGTAACAACATGAAATCTCATGTAAGACAAGAAAACATAGGAAGATATAATATTGTAAGCTTAATATGTAATCCATAACATAATTTTAAGAATGTAATTATAATGATGGAATGTAAGGGTATCAAAGGAGAAGAGATGGAAAATTATATGAATCAATAGTATCTCTAAAAGAGGTACAAGTGACATGATACATTGTAAGCATATAAATATGTCATCATGTAAGGCTTGATACGAAAATGTATCCCATGTGAGGGTAGAATAGAAATATGTATGCCATATGAGGGTGAGATAGGAAAACAGAAGGATGAGTTATATTCCCTCATATAACCTCATAAAATTTAGATGTCCATTTGTAACAATATACCCCACTATGGTGTCATAACCTTGAAAATATGAACTTCTAAAGTCTAAATAATCAAAACTATGAACCGTATTCCTAAAATTGGTTTAATTTACAAGGTATAATTAACTAAAATAATTAAATTTTATACCTTATGTAATCACACCATATACATATCACAGGTAGAGAATAACATTTTTGGGACCATCCATATCAAGGAAGAATATAGAGGATAAGTCATATACCTCTATCTTCTGATCAAGGCAATTTAGGAATGAATATCAAATAACTTGATACTTTAATTTTTTGTCATAATCAAACCATCTAAGTAAAAATTATATCACAATGTAAATAAATATTAAACTAGATCATAATTTTATGTTCATTAAGAGGATACATTATTAGATACTCCACTCTAAGGTAACATTCCCTTGTTACATCCTTAATATTAATATAATATCTAGTAGATAACTTAGACGTCATTATGTTACCCTACATTTTTAGATATAATAAATGCCTTAGTGCATATTTTAAGGAGTTCAAATATAATTATGCACTCCCTATATTTCTATGTTGGGAATTAAACCCATACAGAAAATATCATAGTAAACCGATTACAAGGAAAAATATGACAACCATAAACTTTAACATGTGTATTACATTATCCAAGAATGCATTATTTGATGTTTATATTTACCATTTAATTGAATAATTATTATGTTTAAGATATTTTTTCCCTTATCGATCAATGAGGAGAGAAATAAATCATTAAAATGATTCAAAATATTAGGTACAATATTCCAATTACTTTTAAGAAGTGTCAATCTTTATTATAAACTAGATTAATTAATCCTTAATGATATCATTTCTAAATTTAGTTTAAAAATAAACAAGGTCTTAACTCAATACTATCTCACTAATTTTCTCTTTGAAATGTTAATCCAATAAGAAAAAATAACTTAATCACCATTACGTATTATTGGATTAATTATGATCCAAAGTTTATTAGTTTATTTTACTTTATGTTATGTTAGTATAGTTTAATGTTAGGTGGTACTGATCAGATGTGGGTGAACTGGTAAAGGGACTTGGTTTCTTCAAGCACCACCCAAGTTTAAATATCAGTTTGGTATCAAAGATTAGTTGTGGCCAATCATTGGTATTCTTGAGTTGATTGTGGTCAATGATAGTATTTTCAAGCTAGTTTTGGCCATTCATTATTATTATTGGGCTTATTTTGGCCATTGTTGGTAATTATAGTACTTGTGATAGATGATCACTTGGGGATGTAGGACCTCGATTATGACCTAGACTAGTTGAATCTCCAATCAAAAGTATATAAGTTAGGGATCCCACCAAAACTAGTAATTATAAAAAAAATATTAGTTGGTTCACTAGATAGTTAGTTGGGTCCTGTAGTGGAACCACAATAAAAAAATTATATCAAATTTTACCTTATTTTTAAAAATATATCCCAAAATAATAATTTAATAAATATTATGTGAAATTATTTATTCACAATTTAATTTATATGTTAATCCTCCTGTACTAGGTTTATCAATGGTATTAGAGTCTGTAATTTTAAAAAGGAGGATCTAGAGTTAGTAGTTTTGGATCTGGAGGATGCTCAACATAAATAAATATGGTGATTGGATTTGTGGTGATAATCAAGACATGAAAAATATAGTTTTTTTGAAATATTCTCAACCAACATTTGGTATGAAAGCTTGGATAGTGCCCTTGTGCACCTATTGTAGGCCATAAACATCTTTGATCCCCATATTCTCTTTAACAATTATAGGCATGCTTAGTAATTACATCTAGATAGTTGGATCATAGTGTATCTATAGCATAAATAAGTGAAATATTCACACCATGATAAATGCATTAAAATATTGCATTTCAATTAGTGTTTATATTCATATTAGTAATGACGACATAAACCCTTGAAGGAAATAAACTATGGTTGGTAAATCTTGTTTATTATTTCAAATCCACTATTGTTTATTTTTACAAAAATCACACCATTGGGATTCAAAACCCTATATATCTCTACCATCCAAGGTTCACCATGAAATGTAAGATTCACTAAAATCATTACAAATCCACTACATAGTTGATATACTAATAACACCATCCATAGTTCCAGGCCACAAGCATAAAACCTATCTAATGTCAATTAGTAATAGATCATCATCTTATTCACATGCCAATGCAACATCAATCAAGTATGGACAAATATCAAATCCAATCTAATGATGTTCATTCTATAATCAAATCCCCCTATTAAATTATGATCCACAACTAATATAAAGTAGAAGATTAGGTATTCCATCATCCTATAAAGCAAGAAGCTCCAAAGCTCTTTTTGTCAACATTTCTTAGGTTTTAATAATATGAGAGGATGTAAAATTTCCCTATAATATAGATGCACATGTAGTTATCTAAATATTTTTGGCTTTATTTGAGAGAGTAATTAGATGATGCATCTAATGTACATGGCTTCCATAAATTTACATTAGGTATATAGTAGTTATATCAAAATATGGTGAAAAAGCACAATTATGGAGTAAAAAATTAAAATATATATATTAGGGTTTAAAATAGTCTTCTTTACACTTGTGTGATCCACCAAGTATAACATAGTTGCTCATGTTTGCATGCCAAGTGAAAATATTTTACAGTGGATTTTTTTTTTAAATTTTAACTTGAAAAAAACAAGAATATTTATAATGTTTTATCTTTATTTATTCAAATTTATTAAAGTAAAGTTGGATAAATTTTTTTTGGCAGTCACTTATAAAATAAATGGTTAAAGGTTTAAATCCCCTCTAACTATTTTTTTGGCTCAAATTGATGATATAATCTAGTTACTCTTTTATGCAAATGTGGTCATGTGAACAATCAAAGTATAGGTTTTTAGACATTTCAAACACAACAAAATAGTTTATTTTATGTTTTGAGGATTCCATATATTTTTTTATGATAAATCTATTTAACAATATATAAAGGCGCATTATTAGTCGAAACTAACACCTTCAAAATGGCAATTTTCATGACACCTCTTAATTATGCTATCAATGAATACACTATCTATTACACGTCCTTCAGGATCCTTGTGATTGACTAAGTGTAAGTATCACACTAGAGGTTGGAGTATTCCTTAGAGGCTAAATGACTATTCCCTTTCTCTGGTTATCTAATCTCTGAAAGTTTGGGTTCATGCTTGAATAACAATTTTGTCTTGTGTTCTTGCTTTCAATTTTATTTTTAGTTTTCTCTATCTAATATTCATGACATGGATTAGACAGATTTAGTTGTTTTTATTTATCTCAATACTCAACTTCTTACCTCTTTCTTGATAGGGGACAAATATTTTACATTGGTTGGTATTTGATTAATCATCGATGATAGTATGAGTTGATAGGGGTTGATAAAACTAGTAGTGTTGAGCAAAGGTCATCAACATTTTTTAGGAATATAGAAGATGTGTCATAGAGTACAATTTCTCACTTTGATGGGTTCCTATGTGGGACCTTATGTGGGTTGATGTAGTTATACATGCCTCATCATGTTCTATTACAATATGGTATGATGATCATTAGGGATTATTAGGCTTTGATCATGTTCATCAACCATTTTTTACCACAACTCATAGGGGTAGGATTCTTGATGGAGTGATATCAGTTTTTGGTCAGTGTCAAAGGTACAGTGCATCAATTTGAATTTCTTTAAAATTTATTAAATGATGTTAGAGTCATTGCTCCAGTTATTTTACCTTTCGTACCCCTCTAGATCAATTGGTGTTTGTTGGATTACTTATTAACCACATTTTATAAGTTTATTTTATTTCATGTTTTGCTAGTATAATTTAATGTTAGTAATAAATGTTAGTTGGGACATGTAGTGGAACCAATCATAAATGCATTATATAAGCTTTTACCTTATTTTTAAAAATATATCCTAAAATAATACTTTAATAAATATTTTATGAAAGGCTTTGTTTATAATGTAATTTATGTGTTATTCCTCTTGTATTGGGTCTATCGCTTATAAGCATCAAGACTTTCACCTATAAACATTTTTCATCTTTACATAATAAACACATTGAATCAATATTTAAAACAATAATTATGATGATAATTCATTTCCTTGGTAAGAAAAATTAACACCTTACAAGTCTCTTAAAGTAGGCATTAATCCAATTAATAAAAATTCATAACATAAAATTTATCCTTACCTCAGTGCTTCATAGTTTTAGACCTTTAAAATTTAACCTTATATCTTGGTTACAATAGGACCCAACTTAGAAATTTAACTCAACCATAATATCTAGTATTTAATAACAAATATATATGTGAATGAAAAATGACTACAAATCAATCATGATTGATGTTCATTCACCTCTACTATAGGATTTATAATAGTAGTAATAATTAATATTTAATATATATTTTAATGTTTTAAAATAATTAATCAAAATAACAAAATTCTCTAACAAAGTTTAAGACTATTTTATATAAGCATACCTAGTCAAATGTAAAAAAATATGTACAACTAGAGACAAACTCAAATCAAGGTAAGAAAATATCCAACAAATTTTATTTATTGTTTACCTATAGATAATAAATACCCAAGAAATTTCAATAACCTTCAAAAATATAAAAATATTCTATTACCTACTAAAAACAAAACCCTTTTATATGACACCATCAAAGACCAATTTATTCAGACTTAGAATCTCAAAATAGTATTCTACCTTCATTATCATAGTTAACAACTAGATTATATGAGTGTATTAAAAATATACCATAAAATCATTAATATATTCAACATGCCAAATAAATATACAAACATAGTATTATATTAGAGTTGATAATTTGTCATATGATGCTAAATAAAATTGGAAATCATCTTATAGATAGTTATATTCAATTTATAAATAGAATACAAACAATACCATTATCTTATAATTGAAAACAAATTGTGAATCTATGAAAAAATTCTATACCACAATCGAATCATAGAAGTTACATAATGATAAACCAAAAAATCATATCCTTGTTATCATAAATAATGTAAGCCCAAACTAGGTATTTAAGATGAAATTAAAGATAGATCAAAATGTATTCATCATTAAAGAGATATTCTACATTTTACCTTACAAAATTCAAACAATCCATATTTAACCAATTATAAAAAGGAATGCCACAATACATAGATTTCCATGCAAGCCATAACACATTAATTGACTCAGTAATGAGTCTTGATCATTATAAAAAAATTCATAATAATCAATCTAATTGAGGTTATTTAAAAAATTCATTTTTTACTTATGAAGTAATACAATAATGAAATCAGTAAGCTAGCATCAATCATGATCAAAGGTAAGCATCATATTTAGGGTTGAGTAGAAATCATTATATATTCTAAAATACTATATTCATAGATAGTGCACTAATAGATATCACACCACACTACACATGCATTTATCAAAACTAAAGATGAGGGTATTTACTCAATAAAATATCAATGTAAAACACACATTATAATTCATGCAAAAAATTAACATAATAATTAATGTTTGAGATGAGTGTCAAGGATAAAATTTCTATTAATAACATACCAATGGAGGTAAAAAGACACATAATGGAAAAGAATTAAACAAATCACATTTATATACATGGTAAATAGTCTAAGACTAGTTTATAGTCTAGTAGGGACTGTACCACTAGAATTATTAACCTAAAATGATAATTTAGATTATGCTTAATACCTATATATGTAACAAGGTTTTTAAACATATATCCCAAAATAAAAAAATTAATTAGTACACATAGAAAGAATCAATTACCAAGGCTGTTATATCTCATTAAAAAAACAAATATATGCATATTAGTATAATAGTATTGCATATTCTCACTAATACAAAAACCTTTAAAATTTCAAAAAATTATTGATTATAGCTAATTTCAATAACCAAATGAAGACCACAACCACTTGCAATCCTTTTCATCACTCTAAATAACATCTGCACTATGCAATAATTAGTGTCCCTTACCACCCCATCCATCATATATGAGACTATAAGATATCCTAAAAATAATCCCAAAGAAATAAAATCATTTTAGAGAAAGGTGTAAGAAATTTATTTACTCCACCAAATGATTATGTTTTCTATACACAAGAAAAACACCACTAGAATGCATAGAATATAACAACATAACGTAGTATATGGTTTCAAAAATAACATGCACAATTCCCAAATAACCATCCAAAAGTATTTTATAATATTCCATTCATATATAATCCCATCTAATGGTGAGATGAATACAACCCTCATTAGAAGCATCTCTTAGGGTTTTATTTTTCCATCTAATGGTGAGATGAATACATCCCTCATTAGAAGAATCTACCAGGGTTTCTCAATAAAACCCAAAAATCACAAAAAAATATTGATCAAACACATAATGTAGTTCTTATTTCTAATTCAAGCAAAAAACTCATTGTGATATGAATAAAGAGACTTCGTACATAACCTATGGATTGAAAAGGGGTTATGTAAAACCCTAGGGTTTTTTATAACTCCTATTCTAGGTTATCAACAACTTCTATCTTGATTCTAAAATATAAAATACAATATACAGTATAAGAGGATATCAAGAAGGAGGTGAAAAAGAGTAAGAAAATAACTTATGCATTGAAAATTTTATCTGGATAATTTCTCTTGATTTTCTCTTTTTACTCTCATTTTATTCCACAACCTACATGACTATCTCAATGTCTTCCTATCTTGGAAACATCTAAACCCATTTAAAACAAATGAAACATTCTCTTTCAACAACCTCATGAAGCAACCATCATAGCTAGGGCATTATGGATGTAAAAAATAGAAAATAATCATAATTCCTTAGCAGTGAGGTTTGTCTACCATGCAGACTCCTCTCCACATTTCATTCTCCCTACTTGAAATTTTGGTTCAAATCATATTCCATGTAGCATATGTCAATATATCAGCAATTTCTTTTTAATCATTCATTAAGACATAATCCATGTTATTGTCTTAATTAGGAATATAATTAAAGTTTAAACCATGGAATAATCATTTTTTCCATGATCTTAGTCAATTATCTAAATCAAACCAAAAATTTACCAATGCCACATTTTAAACAAAATTCTCATGCATGAAAATTCAAGACCAAGGAGCCAAATCATTATACCATGTATTAGTATTTGAGCATCATGATGATTAAAATAAACATAATAATCCTACATCATTCAGTGCATACTAATATAAAAAATGTGAATAAAATTAGCTCTCTAATGATAGTTTCTTAAATAAATGACACTAAGTACACAAATTACAAGTTAAAAAATATTAAGATAAAAAATGTAATGGTGGAATAAATGATAACTCTTTTCTTACACTTATAATTTTACACCTATATACCATTTTTATTATAATTCACTAAAACCTTTAATTCTCAAGCCTATCTCAACCTTCACAAGTACTAAAATCATGTAAATGACATTAGAATTTTTTATTACAAACAACATATAATCAAAATTGAATCCCAACTTAAACATATATATAATTATTACCATGAACTTTCATAATGTACTGTAAGCATGTTATTTAGGTCTTAACAAAGTGAGATATGACATGTAGAAAATATATGACAATAAATGTATCAAATGTGATAACTAAAATATGAATAGGATATGTAGGATATGGATCATGAGAGCATATCCTAATAATATAAATGTATTATAAACAGGCATATGGGTGTAATAAGATTTATATAATTGAGATAAAAATATTGATGCTCATGGATAATGTGTGAGTATGATTCCTCTAATAGAAATTTGTGATGTGTATATGATATCCCTAATGTAAATTTATAGATAATATCGGTGATAATCATAAGCATTTTTTTATGCTTCCCCCAATATTGATGTATATATGAAAAAATATAGGCATGTGCAGGTATGATGCTTCCAATGAATATGTATAGATAGTAAGACCTAATGATAATGAACTCTTAAATTAGGTGGTGATTTCTTAACATGAATGTGTAACATTCACCCATTAAGGGTGAAGTGTGACAAATGAGGACCATGGTAATAATTGGTAATATCATACCATCATGATGAGAAATTATGTGTAACCATAACATGGACTAGGTAAAATCATTGTAGTATAATTCCATTCATAATAATATAAGATAGGATCACTAAGGTGATATAAAATGGTAATAAATACATGATAAATGAGTAATAAACTATGTTCTAGTGATAAATATTGAGCATGGTGCCAAAATAATGTGTGAGTAAAATATACCCACATGTCTTCTGGTAGGTGAAATAATATCACCAAATCATAAAAATGCTGACTAAATCATGTTGATTTAATAATTGGTAAAATAAATTTAGGAAAGGTGCATGGGGTATATAGACCAAATAAAACCTAAAATTAGATTATTTAAATCATTTCCAATCATATATTTTGGATTATTTAAGCTTTGAGATAGGATATATAGTATGCATATGAACCATGTTTCATTACCATTTGAAGTGCCTATGTGAGAGTGTCATAATTATGGAGGATAAAGAGATGGTAAACACCAAAATTGAATATTTTTTCCATTTCTTCACTAATTTTTAAATTTAAAAAAACATAATGCAAAATAATGTATTTTTTTTTAGTTTAGGAGCATGACTAATTATGGTCACCTTCCCGTGATTAAAGTTGAGTTCTACTAATTATGTCTAGTGATCCATTATTATGGTCATGACTATGATAGGATTTGGTTGATATTGGTCATGATTATGTGATGGTTTGGTTAAGTCTAGTCATTTTAAATTGAGATGCATTTAAAGTGTTCTTTATGTTTTTATTTCTATTTTAGATTTCTAATGCCATTTTTTTTGTTTGTGTTCATAAGATGAGATCCATATTTGAGAGTTTAATCAAGGTATATTATTAATACCATTACTGAGTTTAACGTCACTGATATTGATCAAACACATATAAATACCATGTGAATTTGACATGTTATACACATGGGCTTTGTTCCATGTGATATTCCACTACTGACTAAACTTTTAGAGAGGTGAGATTGTGATACACACACTTTTTTCTTTTCTACTAGGGAGATAGATTTTACATTGGAGGATGTGTACTATAATAATTTTATCTATATCAATAGACTAGGATATAAATAAGGTCATAAAAATAGATCACGTGACACATATAAGAGTAGGTAAGGACATATAATAATGGTATACATAGTATAGAGTAATCCACACTCAAATTTCAATAGGATAAGGTTCTAAAGATTATGCCTAAGATATAGGGTATGTATCTCACTAAGACTTAAGATTTAATAATGATAAAAAAGGGGACCATAAAGGATATAATAAGGATATCACAGTTAAGGAAATTAAAAACAAGTGAATCTTAGTTCTATGATAGCTAAAAATACTAAACTAAAAATAAGTTAAGTGGTAAAATGTTCAACCAGTGGGTGTTGCATACAACTTAAGGTGATAAATGGAAAGCATATGTAACCCTATCACTATTAAAACATATTAAATATAATAAGGATCATAAGAAAGGATAATAAATATACATACACTATAGTAATTAAAAAATTGAGTCTATCTACTATGTAAATAAAT
This sequence comes from Torreya grandis, assembly GCA_037957365.1. Taxonomy (NCBI): domain Eukaryota; kingdom Viridiplantae; phylum Streptophyta; class Pinopsida; order Cupressales; family Taxaceae; genus Torreya; species Torreya grandis. The sequence goes on along the minus strand of JARHVA010008901.1, from coordinate 136,201 downwards.
AAATGAGAATAGGGATAGAAACACTTTCCTTCAAGTGGAATCATTAACACATGAATCTCCCCCTTTGGCTATGTGGAACTTTGTAAGATATGTTTTAAGTTGAAGACATTAAATGGAAATAATAATACATATATATCATTAGTTTGGGACTCTAAAGTTTAGGACACTTACTCGACATGTCTCCTATTGGGTTTTAAATACCTTTATGCAAGACTAGACCTCTAAGAATAAGACTCTAAACTTATAACTCTACCTTTTAGTACTTAACAATAAGAATGAAATAAAAAATAAAATAAATTAATGTTTTATATGTTTATGAACGATTATATTACCCCTATATATGGTTCTCATACCCAAAAATATCCTTAAACTCTAAGTCGATGGTATTGTCTAGGTTGATATAGTACAAATGACATAAACATAATTCAAAATTATATTAGCTAGGTTGATATAATACATGTAAATAAAAGTATTAAATAAAATTTATAAAAATCACTAATATAGTAGGAATATAGGGTGAGTATCAAGATTTAATTTAAAATAGACACATAGGTAAGATGAAAATAGACTTAGAGGAGGTCAGACTGAAAGTAATTAAGATCTACAATAATACTATGTAAACATATCTTGCAAAGTACCATGAGCTAATTCCAACTCATTCCTATTGAACACTTTAGGATATGTAATTATGGAGATAGAGGTGAAAAAAACCCCATGATATATATATTGTAATTAAATTTATAAAGTAAAAAATATCATGTGTAAACATATACCCCACCTAAAGTTCATCACATGTCATAATAGTTTACATAGGATGGTGATTTGGGAAAGACACATAAAAAAGATAAATAACATAATTTAAAATAAATTATAATAAATGAATAACTAAAATTAACATATACATATATTGAATTACCTTTCCATATAAATTATGCATGTAAATTCCATAGTCTAATCATGGTGGACACAAAAAATACAATCCAGAAACCCTAAAGATACAAGGCTAAAAATATATTGAAGTAATGTGTACATACATGGGGTAGTCAATAAATTTATGTAAATGAAAAACTATTAGAAGTAGATTATAAAACACATAATAATTAACAAGCCAAGATTGAAAATCCTAAATTTTAAGTAAATTATTCAAGGGAGAATATAATAAAATAATTGTAAAAATATATAATTTAATATAAGTGGAACCCTAATATAAACAAGGGGGGAGTAGTGAACATAAAGTAACTTAATAAAAATAGATGAAAACATAAACCAAACAAGTGGGATCAAAATATTTACATTAAGGAAAAATACAATGTAATATAAGTGTGATATTAAATTGAATAAGGATGTGTAACCAAGAGAAGCAAAGATTATAATGAGTGAAATATTGAAATGCTAGAAAATATGATCATATACATGCATACATATGATGATATATATTGTGTGTATATGCAAGTGATTGGGGTTCATGAGGAAGGCTTGATTAATTCCCTAGGTCTTATAATGCAACCAACAAATTAAAAACCCAAGAGGAAATGTAAATGGATGCAATGAGTCAAATCTAAATCAAATATAAATAAAATGGGAATAAAAATATTTAGGTCATGGATAAATATAAATAATATCAATAAAGGGGATATTTGGAAAGATAAAATGGAGATATAAAGATGTAAGGCACCACAAGGGTGTTTTAAACATCCCTATTGGAGATAAAACACGTTGATCAAGTGGGAGTGGATAAGATCTTTAAATGTAAAATACCTAAGGCACCCAACCAAGTAGTCATACTATTTTTATATCAAGTTAAGTATAAATATCATCCCATTAAAATTATATGCATGATAAAGAATAATTATCCTATATTCTCACAATGTGTTCCTTGCTCCTCAAAACCCCTTATAGAGTCATTGCTCTACTGTGAATATTGGATACTTGTGTGAGAAATTATGTGGTAATATAATTTAAGAATATTTACATAAGTAATGATATAATGAGGCATCATACCATGGTATACTATAACACCACACCCCAATTGATATAAACTCTATCATGAGGCCAATTGTGGAGTTTGAGCTTTGACTAAAATAGGAGGTGTGATAAAAATAAAATCACATCTTTTAGTGTGATTTAAAGTTTAAAATTATTTTTTGTTTTAAAATTTACTTTTATTATAATATTAATTTTAACTCTTTTGTATTTTTTTATTTTTCTCCTCCATATGGATTAGGGAAAACTAAGAATGAGTGTTAAACATTAATAATATAAGTGATCGTAAATATATACCCTAAAGAGGACAACCTAAAGACCATGATGCTTAAAAAATCCTATACCTTCACCATATAAAATATTAAAATATTTAAATGGAAACAATATTTACTCAAGTGAAATTAAAGGAAAATATGGGGAATGTGTATGATCTATCCATGAAAGAAGGGTGATTTAATAAAGATATGCTAGTAGCTGACCACAATAAGGGAAGAGTTTTTCCTTTAGAAGTGAATATGAAAAATAGGTGATCTAAAATTACATGTAAATGAAACTAAAATCATGTAAGGAAACCTAAATAAGGGAAACACTATGAAATATGGTTATAATGTCACTAGAGAAGGCATACTAGCTTACAAAAGATTTAACACAAGAAATGATAAGACGAGTCATCCAAAAATAAGGAGAGTGAAAAAATATATAGAATAATCATAAATAAAACTAAGTATAAATATAAATCATACAAAAATAGGTGAAAATAAAACTTAAAGGTGTTCCAAATATTCATAATCGAAACTAAGGCTCAATGTAAATCATCCTAAAAGAGGCAGAAAATAAAATAATAGGAAATAAAACCTAAAGGTGCTACCAAATATTCATGAAGGACACTAAGGAAAATTATATATCATCCCAAAATATGGCTAAAATAAAATTCTAAAAAATAAAACCTAAAAGCACTAACAAAGACTTACAAGGGAAACTAATGTTGACTATAAATCATCCCAAAAGAGGGACAAAATTAAATTTTGAAAAATATAACCCAGAAGTGATACCAAATATCCATTATTAAAACTAATGATAAATTTAAATCATCTATAAAGACGGGGAAAGTAAAATTATTGAAAAAAAATGAAAAGGTGGTACCAAAGATCCATGAGTGAAACTAAGGCTAACTATAAATCATCCTAAAAGAGGGTGAAAATAAAATGCTAAAAAATAAATCCTAAAGGTGATAGTAAATATCCATGATGGAAAATAAGGTCATATTTATTAAATATAGAGTTATATAAAATGAAAATCAAGAGATTGGGTGTCTTTTAAGAGGGATTAGTTGATTCCCCAACTCTTAGTATGCAACTTATAAATTGAAAAATAAAGAGGTATAAAAATGATTAGAGGCCTAAGGACTAAGAACATGTATTGGGATTGATTCTAATAAACCAAAAGGTGTATATAAATAAAAGATAATTTTCAACATACTAAAGCTTTATTAAATAACCTATAGGAAAATTTCAGCATGATACAGTACAATATCATTATCTATAAGAAATAAAATATGCATAAGAAATGAAACTATCAATCTGATTTAACAATTTTAAGAATATTGGGGTTTTATTAATAATTTAGTTAAAAGGTATAAGTTGTAAAATCAGTAAATAGTTATGTCATAATTAACCTACTAATTGATTAATTCTGATTGTTGTTTAGACTTTTTAAAAATAGCAAGTAAATAGAGAGAAATCAAACTTAGCTTTCAACTATGTTGATCCGACTAAGACAAAGGTTGATATTGAATATGCAGGGATAGGAGACTATCAAAAAATAATATCTAAAATTCATTTTTTGATTGGAAAATATCACTAAAATTAGACATGAGTGGCACTAATGTTGCAGTCCTTATCTGGGATTATTGTCTTGAGAGTCTAAGATTTCAGGGTTTTGTTCGACAGGTCTATGTGACCTTGTCTCTAATTTTTCAAAACTTGGATGTCTATATAACTTCTTGTAGAGTATATTATTTATTAAAATACTATATTACATTGTGTTTTAACTAAATTTAATCAAAAGGGGGAATAGTGTGTTTAAGATACACTAGACATGCTTCACACCCCGTGTATGGGCATACTACCTAAATACCAATATCTGAAGAGGGATTAAGCCATATATATCTCTCTCTTTGAAAGTGCTTGGTGTAATTATGATATAATAATTCAAGGGAATTATAAATTGGGTATGATTGAGATGACTAGGGACTAGTTTAAGGATTTAAATAAGCTAAAAATAGTATTGGATGGTTTTATGTTGAGAATAAGGAAGATTGCTTGAGTAATCTAACTTATATTCTTGTTTGCTTAGTGAGAATTGCTAATTCTTTCCAAATGATATTTGAATGGTATTTTATAGGGATCTATTGGTCATGAAGTTAATTGATTCACATTAGTCCCACAAGGATAAGGTTGGAAAACTAAAAGGAATTGATAATTGGGGCTAGTAATGAGCTTGGACAATACCATTAAAAGTGGAAAATAGTGGCACCGATGCTCCTGTCCTAGTTGGGAATTATTTTCTTGGGTAGATAGGACTTATGGGGATGGATTAGTTATTAAAATAGGGTCATGGCTTAGCTAGGATCAAGTTCAAAATTTTATGGATGACTAGGAATCATTGAAAATAAGCTTGAGAGGACTAGGAAAGGAAGCAAGAGGGATCTATGGATTAAGAGTCATAAACCAAACTCAAGTCACCAATTTTGCATTTTAATATGACTACCTTCCCCCCCCCCCTTTATTCTAGTTATGCAACAAAGTGAAGTAATAAGATAAAATAAAAAGAGAAAGCATATCTAAATGCACCTATAAGGGTGAAGCTCATGATGTTTTTGTGATGTTGGGTATGCATAGAGAGAAAAAACAATGAAGTGTGAATTTGTAATAGAAAATAAAGATTATATTAGTTCTTAATATATACACTATATCTAAAATAAGAACATACAAATCTGGGTAAGAGAGAGGAAGAGAAAGGAATGAATACACTTCACTAGGTACACAGACAAATACAAAACTTGTTATGATGTTGAGTGATGCTTAGTAATGTTGATTAATGTTGGATGATATTGTACCAAGAGTAACATCACAAATAAAGCTAAGTGCTCAATTCCTAAAAAAGTGGCTCACGAAATCAAAATTTATCCCTTTCGCTTCATTATCACCTACTAAGTGAAGCTATGTAGTTATGGGTGTGCTGATTGATGTTTAGACTATGTGTCCAATCCCTCTGAATAGGTGGCTCAATAATACAAAGGCTAGCTAGACCTTTGGCTCCATTATTTCCCCATGAAGTGAAGCTATGAATTGATACCAATATGAAGTGTATGTTTTATGAGATTGATATTGAAGCCCATGAATATACTATAATCTGATAATGTTGGTATGGATATACAAATGTATGCTGAAAACTAGGCCACTCTTGGCCATTTTGAAAGATGGAGATTAGGCTTGTATAAAAGCCACTTCGAATTAGTGCACTAGGCTTATAAAAAAGCCACTTAGGAACTCAAAGACATGGGAATTTAGGATTTTAATAAATCCATTACAAAATTATTCCAACCACTTGTAGATGGAATAAGGCATGCAACTACTGAGAATGTTTGGGTAATGCTAAACTTGGAAAGAAAAGAAAGTAAATGTGCCATGCACACTGCCCCTAATCACTAGTGTTCATAACATGTATTATGAACTAGAAGTTGTATCAACTAAAATATCTAAAATTAGAAATGAGATCCATCATACCACACATGATTCTACCTATATCTAGATTATTTAAGAAAAACTATACTCAATCTATTGATTTTGGTCTAAACTCTAGTTGACAAAACTATAACTAAACTTATCTTTACATTATATATACATATAATTTTTTTTTCTATTGTTTGGATAGGAGCACTGAAAGTGGACACTAGTGGTACTAGAAATATTGTCTAAGTTTGGTGCTATTGTCTAAGGCCAAATATGTTAATTGTTCTAGATTCTTGACTGTCTACCTAGTCTATTCTGACTATTTTGATGTCTAGTTGTTTTGAGTGTGTTGAATGTTTTTATTTTGACTATTATGAGTTATTATTTCTAAGAAAAAACCTATATTTGTTTCCCCCTCTTCTAAGGGTAGGAATGAAGACCTTGTAATGATTTCCCTCAAAATAAAGAGCCTTAAAAGTGATTTATGTTACAAAGACACATGGTATAACAATGATAATTGATAAGATATCTCAAGCTATAGCATTAGTTATATTGATATATTATTAGATAAATAGGGGTATGCCTATATATATGTAATAATGTAATATCATGTGCAATATACTAAACTATAAATGAATGTCTAGTTAGTTTTTAGTTGGAGGGATGGAAAATGATGTCCATCATGGCATCAAAAATAGAAAGATAATGCATGATTTAGATCATGGCATTGAAAATAATGATAATAAAATAAGAAACAAGCACACAAGGTAAGAAGAAATAAGAATACAAGGGTGGTCAAGGGGCCAATAAAATAAGGGACATGGGCACATGTCACTCAAATTGGAAAGCAAGTATACAAGGCATGATCAAATGCCACATACACATATAATTGAAACAAGCAAACTTGGCATGAAAACCACAATAATATAGAAGAGTAAAGCCAAAGGACATGGGAAAATATCCTAAGGCATGCACATGAATAAAAGAAAAGGACATTGGAAAATGTCCTAAAGCACATACAAGAGACAATTAGGAATTAAGAAATGCTATCATATATAGCTATGCAAAGCAATAAAAGAAATCATGTAATAACTAGAAATACAATTGTATCTAACTATTCAAATTAAGAGGGAAAGTATGCAAGACATGTTAGTATAGTACTAGGTATATGATAAAAAATATATAAGTGCTATATACTAGTATGCGTCGATAGAGTAATCTATGTAAGCTACTAAGTAATGTACATCAACATCATAACTAGAGTGTGTGGTTTAGGAATGAAATAACCTAGATGGTGCAGTCATGTAGAAGATGCCCCCAGTGGGTATGCATATCTATATATATCTCAAGTTTAGAAGTAAAATTACCCCTTAATAGGTAGAGTGAAGCAATAAAATAGATGGATGTCACTGCACACACTCAAAGAAGATCAAGTGAAGCATGGTCATGTAAATAAATTGACAAACAATAACATATAACAATAAATGTAAGTCTATCATTGTAGTAGAAGTGTAAAGCATGGATGATGCATACAATCAAAATGTTTTTGGTATTTTGAAATATTTAAATGTTTTTTTAATTTGGAATTTTATATTATTTTTATATTTTTGATAAAATTTATGTATAATCAAGTATAAGAACTATGTACAAGTAATCAAAAAAATCTATGTACAAGTAAGGTTGAGAAGAGATGATACTAAATGATGAGTCTCATGGGAGGCTCCCTATCATGGTGTCCTATAACAAACAAAGGAATCATGTGTGATTTTAGATCATGAGGGAATGTATATGAATATGAATTTAAATATTCAGATTCATTGTCGACATCTTAGAAATCATAGTAACCTATATTATTCCACTCACCACTATCATCTTGATTTTGAACCAATGGAATGCTAGTGGTGAGTGGAATAATATAGGTTACTATGATTTCTAAGATGTTTACAATGAATCTAAATATTTAATCATGTGTGATTTTGTATCATGAGGGAATGGATATGAATATGACTTTAAATATTTAGATTCATTGTCGACATATTAGAAATCATAGTAACCTATATTATTCCACTCACCACTATCATCTTGATTTTGAACCAATGGAATGCTAGTGTTGAATTTTATTATATTTATATCTTTTCCTTTCATAAATTATGTGTGTGAATGATTTTCCTTAGGATGTTCAATAAATCCCAAACCTTGATGACAAATATTAATAACTGCTAGAATAGGAGTAGTGGTGCCTCAAGCATGCTTGCCCAACCCTTAACCTTGATAATCAAACTATTTTAAATATTTTTGACCAAACCCATACTAATTTAAAATTTGAGCCTCATTTTGGAGAGATATATTTTAATATTTTTCATGGTTTACTTGTGCTTTTGGTACTATTTATTTCTCTAATTTTGTGTTGTGATCCTTTTGTTGTTTTGAGTTATGCTTTGGTAACTAGTTTTGTACTATTTCTAAATTTGACCCTTTGTGAATGTGTTCCTATGTCATCATGGATACCTTGAATAACTTACCTTGTATATGGTCCTCATTATAAATTATCTATTTTATATTTTTATTCAATTCCAAACACGAATCTATGTGATGCCCATGCATTCTATGATATGCACAATAATATCTAGATCTTCTCACTAGATGTAGAAGAGGTAGTCTGATCAAGTTATATTTAATCAATTCCTTTAGTACCTCACTTGAACTCTTATTTGATCATTTAATTCCTTTTGAATCACTAGTTATATAGTTTCTTTGTTGTCATTTCTTGTTTTGATATGTAACATTTCTTATAACCAATTGACTAGGTGAAGGTGCATATATATGATTGACACTATGCCATTGAGGATTTGGATTTATGATATGATTTTGAAATGTTGTGATCTTTTAATGTAATATCTAAATTTTCATGTGTAAATCTGAAAGTAACTTTCTCATATTGGTGATTTGATCCCTTAGAGTCCCACAAGTACAGACCCTAGTTGCTTTCAATTAAACATGTAAGCATATATGTTGAAGATGGTTTGAATAAGTTATAGGGTAAACATATGCATTAAGAATAATGGTATAGGCTACCTCACCTTTTATAGTAATTATAGTATGGACATGGTTAGAGGGAAAGTAATTATCACCCTCTTGAGGGAGAGGAGAAGGGATTTCTTTTCTCTACATAGAATATGACATTGAAACAAGAATTGCCAAGGAGGCATATACATATAGGTAGAAACCTTATATATGGGATAAAATGCATGTAAGTGGAGTTATAAATTATATATCAATATTATTATAGAGAACATTCCACATAAGAGATAGAAAATAAGGGATGGATAGTATGGAACTATGTATTAATGCATAAATAACTTTATCATGTGTTATGATATGTTTAATATGTTTAGTAAGATAAATGTAATTTTTTTTTCATATGAGAGATAGAGAGAAAAGGGTACAGAGCATGAAATTTTGCATGAATCATAACATTTTTAACATGTTTATCATGATAAACTTAAAAAACTTTACATATGAGTGAGAGAGAGTATGCAAAAGGAATATTGAAATTTTGTGGTAGCATTAAATTCAAAGAATGAAGCTTTGTACTAGCATATGTTAAAATTCACCATTCATGTACATGATAGGACTAATGATGGTTTCCTTCTTTTGTGAAAGAAATGTAACAATACTTATAAATAAGAGAAACGCATTTTTGAAATATGATTTTAGAATGTAAGGTGATATCTCACAAGCAATAGGACATAGTGTATGCAACTAGGTTTTGAAATATGATATTTTCACAAATTACTATGAAATTTTGAAATTGAAAGTGAATTTTTGAGTTAGATATGCAAGTAAAAAATCAAAAATTTATTGGAAAATTAGTGATTTAATAATACCTATTAGATGTAACTAGTGTTTTGAAAAAAATAAATATTGTGAGAATTACCATTGAATTTTGAAATTTAAATGGATTTTATTATTTGAATATGGTAGTAAAAATTTAGAAAATAATTAGAAAAATATTGGGAACTAGTATGGGAAAGTAGGGTTTTAAAGAAAATTATTTTAAAATTTACTACTAAATTTTAAAATTTGAGATGAATTTTTGATTTAAACATTCAAGTTTAAATTAAAAAAATTATAGAAAAAATTAGGAGTTTTACCCTAGGGTTTATAGGGTTTTTGTGTGCAAATGAAGTATATCAGGTTCACCAAATGATATAACAATTTTGGGAATATTGGAGTTTTTTCCTAATTTAGTTAAAGAGTCTGAGTAGTAAAATTAGTCAATAATTATGTTATAATTAACCTACTAATTTTTTAATTCTAATTATTATTTAGACTTTCTAAAATAGTAAGTAAATAAAGAAATCAAACTTAGCTTGAAACTATGTTGATCCAACTAAGACAAAGGTTGAAAATAACTATACAGAGCTAGTAGAATATCACAAAATAAGATCTAAACTTCATTTTTTGATTGGATAAGAGCTTTAAAAGTGCAAAGGAGTGGCACTAGCACTATAATCCTTGTTTGGAACTATTGTCTTGAGAGTCTGAGCTTTTTAGGTTTTATTCGACAGGTTTGTGTGACCCTGTCTCTAAAGTTTTGATAGTTGGAAGTCTATAGAACTCCCTGTAAAGTAGATTCTTTCTTAAAATCCTATCTTTTTTTTGTGCTTTGAGAAAATTTGAGAATGAATTGGGAATTAATGTGTGTAATATGCACTAGACGTGCTTCACACCTTATGTGTGGGCATGATACCTACATACCAATAATTTGAAGAGGGATCGAGCCATATGTAGTTCCCCTTTTGAAAGTCTTTGGTGTAATTATGATATGAATATGCAAGTAAATGATAAATTGGGTGTGATTGAGATGATTAAGGACTTATTTAAGGATTTTAATAAACTAACAAAAGTATTGGATAGTTATATGTAGAGAATAGGGAAGATTGCTTGAGTAATCTTGCTTGTATTCTTGCTTGCTTAGTGATAATTGACAACCCTTTCCAAATGATATTTGATTGGTATTTTATAGGGATCTATTGGTCATGGATTGAAGTTTCTCATGTTAGGATAATAAGGATAAGGATGGGAAACTAGAAGGAATTGAATGTTGGGGCTAAGAATGAGATTTTCTCATCTTAGGATAACAAGGATAAGGATGGGAAACTAGAAGGAATTGACCATTGGGGCTAGGAATGAGCCTAGACAATAGTGTAAAAGGTAGAAAATAGTGGCACTGGTGTTCCTATCCTATTTGGGTGCTATTTTCTTGGGTAGAAAGGACTAAGGGGGATGGACTGGTCATAAAAAGAGGGTCTTAGCTTAGCTAGGATCAAGTTCAAAAGGCTACAGATGACTAGAAATTAGTGAAAATAAGCCCGAGAGGATTAGGAGAAAAAGATAGAGGGATATATGGATTAGGATTCATAATCCATAATCAAGTCACAAATTTTTCATTTTTATATGACTACACAATCATAACACATGGTTGGATCCTTGAAAATTTCTTAAAGTTTGATTTATTTATGATTTTATAGTGTGGAGGAAGATCAAGAATCATAAGATTCCCCAAAGGGTAATTTGATGTGGGGAAGGGCATTTTAAAATAACCCAAATTCTAAATTAAGAGAATCATGGGTTTCACAAGATAATCGAAGATATGAAGTAAAATGTGGATTGGATTTATAATATGGCCCAACATGTGATGTATAGTGAGATGATTTAGGATTATTTTTATGATAAAAACATCAAAATAAACATATGGAATAGATTTTTAATCAAGTTTTGTATATATTTGTCTTACGACAATAATTTTAGGAGGTATAATATTTTTTTGATCTTTGGGAGATGCTTTGAAGTTTTGTATATTATTAGCCATGCCAATATAATCTAGTGTGATAGAAATGGTCTTAAATGTATTAGGTTGGCCAATATACTTAGGGTGGTGTGAAATAATTTTAACTATATAAGTGAGTTGATACACCTAGATAAAGTAGAGAGATGTATATTGATATAATATGGTTGTAGTTTCTAAACTATACCAACCAAATTAGTAAAGTTAGGTAGATCTTGTTGAATATAGTGGATATGCATAAGTATGAAGAATGTATTAACACTTTCTATGTGGTGGATAATGAAATTATTTGGGGAAAAAAATATATTTATAATAATATCAACACATTTTTAGTTATTTTTTATGTTTCTTTGAGTAGGAAGAATTGTATTGGTATAATTTATGTCTAGGCTTATGTAGTTTTTGGTGAAAAAAATTATTTTTTTAATTATATAAACACATTTTAGTGCATGGCCATAATATTTTTTTTAAGATGAAGTAAAATAATAAATATATTATTACAATATAAATTATGGTTGATGTAATCATATTGAATTGGATATACCTTCACAATTGTATTGGCATAGTTTGGATTGTGGCTAATACAATGACATGTAAAAAGAAGGAGATTTATAACTATATTGATGAATTTTATTTTAATGCCAATGTAGTTTTTTTTGAAAGGAGGAAAAATTATTATTATTTTTTTAAATTTAATATTATTTTTGATGTAATTATCTATGGAGAAAAATGAGACATAAATATATCAGCATGGTTGATGAACATATTTTCAGATGTTGATAATGTGAAAGGAAATGATAGTGAGATTGAATTTGAAGGATAAATATGAGTATTCATATAATATTATGATAAATTCCACCAATTATTCATGTTTTACTAGCCATGTGAACTAGGTTTTCCTCATTCAAGGGCACATAAAATTTGTAATTAATCCTCATCAATGCTTAAGCTGAATTGAATGCTACTAACAATGGGAATATCAAGGTAGGCATATTTTACCATGGAAAAGGGTATCATAAATGTTGGTTGAAAAAATTCACACCATTGGGAGTTTACACTAATGGAATAAATGGAATAAACATAGGTGAAAAAAATGGGAGGATAATCTATGGGGTCTTATTACATGATAGAAATGGGAAGGTCCTAGATAGGAGCTCAGACAAAACTAAGATACTCATCAAGATTTAAAGGAAGGATTTAAATGTAAATTTACATATTAATGATATAAGTAAGATTAATATTTAATTTTTGAATATTAATTTTTTTTCATAGATTGGAACTATATAGGATGACATGATTGAAAAATGATAGAAAAAATAAGAATTTTAAAGAAGAAAATATTGACAAGAGGTGTTTTCAAGTTGAAATTTATAAGAAGTATGATTTTGAAATTTTATGAAAATACAACCATTGGTGGGATATAATTCACATCAGTTTCACCATAATGTATTATGATTATAAAGCCAAAGTCAAGACAATACAACTAGTGGTGGTATAGGAATCATATTGGGTTCCCCAAAATGTATGCACATGCTAGGATGACCTATAATAATCCTACTTATATCAATAAATAAATATGAAAATAATCTCATAATAATACATCTTATATACTTTGAATAATGAGTAAGGGCTTATATAATTGTAAACATAGTAAAGGGTAATACACACTCAAATGTGAAGAGTATAAGGTTTCAAATCCTATATCTATTATATGCAGTATATATCTCACTAGGAATCAAGACATAATAATGATAAAAAAAATGGTTACATCAAATATATAATAAGGATATGACATGCAAGGAACTGATGAATAAGTACATATTAGGTCTAAGATAGCTAAAAATACTAAACTAATAAGAAAGAAAGTGTGCAATACTCAATCAATGGTTAAACTAAGAAAACCTATTTCTATAACAACTTATTATCTATAAGGAAGAACCAAGGTAAGTATTAAAAACACTTAGAAAATATAGTAATGAATAAACAAAATCTATCTAATAAGTATATAAATGAAATAGAATAGGAAAATAGATACTTACCTTTGGGTGGAATCATTAATGCATCAATATCCCCCTTCATATGAAGTAGAAATTTACAAGGTATGTTGTAAGATAAAGTCCTAAAATGAAAATAAGAAGACATAAATATCCTTATTTGGGGACTCCAAAGTCTAGGACACATACTCAACATGACTCACTAGGAATCAAGATGAAATAATGATAAAACAAAATGGGTACATCAAGGATATAATAAGGATACCACATGCAAGGAACTAATGAAAAAGTGCATATTAGATCTAAGATAGCTAAAAATACTAAACTAATAAGAAGGAAAGTGTGAAAAACTCAATAAATGGTAAATCTAAGCAAACCTATATCTATAAAAACTTATTCTCTATAAGGAAGAACAAAGGTAAGTATTAAAAACATACATAAAATATAGTAATGAATAAACAAAATATATCTAATAAGTATATAAATGAAATAAAATAGGAGAAGAGATACTTACCTTTGGGTGGACTCATTAATGCATAAATCTCCCCCTTATTATCAAGTATAACTTTACAAGGGATGTTTTAAGATAAAGACCTAAAATGAAAATAAGAATACCTAGATATCCTTAGTTGGGGACTCCAAAGTCTGGGACATGTCCTCAACGTGACTCACTAGGAATCAAGACGTAATAATGATAAAACAAAATAGGTACATCAAAGATATAATAGGGATACCACATGCAAGTAAATGATGAACAAGTGCATATTATATCTAAGATATTTAAAAATACTAAACTAATAAGAAGGAAAGTGTGTAATACTAAATAAATGGTAAAACTAAACAAACCTATATCTATAACAACTTATTCTATATAAGGAATAACAAAGATAAATATTAGAAACATACATAAAATATATTAATGAATAAAGAAAATCTATCTAATAAGTATATAAATCAAATATAATAAGAGAAGAGATACTTACCTTTGGGTAGACTCATTAATGCCTCAATATCCCCCTTCATATCAAGTAGAAATTTACAAGGGATGTTGTAAGATAAAGACCTAAATGAAGATAAGAAGACCTAGATATCCTTAGTTGGGGACTTGAAAGTCTAGGACACATCCTCAATATAATAAGGATAATATTAATCTTGTATGTCTCATCTTACATAAATTCATTGATAAAAAATGACTTTATGCAAGATGAGACCTCCAATAATAAGATTATACACTTATAACTCTTATTTTTATTACTTAAGAGTAGAATTATGAGAGAAATAAAATTAAATGAATGTGTTATATGTTTGGATTGATAATTATGTGTGTGTGTGTGTGTGTGTGTGTGTGTGTGTGTGTGTGTGTGTGTGTGTGTGTGTGTGTGTGTGTGTGTGTGTGTGTGTGTGTGTGTGTGTGTGTGTGTGTGTGTGTGTGTGTGTGTGTGTGTGTGTGTGTGTGTGTGTGTGTGTGTGTGTGTATCTAATACCCAAAAAAAGTATTAAACTTAAGATGATGGTATCAACTAGGTCGATACAATCAAAAATATGTCCATTAACACAAAATTGTACTGGCTAGGCCGATATAATATAATTTATAGAGACATGACTTATAATTATATTGGCCAAGATGATATACTATAAGGAAAGGCATGTATAAAATAGACTATATTGGTTTAGTTGATATAGTAATAATATATGGTGGCTATCAAGACTAAATAAAAATTAGATAGAGAGGTAAGATGGAAATAAACTTGAGGAGGTTAGAATAATAGTAATGAAGGTATGAAATAATAGTATGTTTACATCTCTCACAAATTATCAAAATCTAATCCCACCCATTCTAAATGCACTCATTAGGATGTGAATTCATGGAGATTGATGTGCTAACAAACCCTAACAAGAGAAACCTTCAAAAAAAAATTAAAGTGAAAATTATAAATAGAATACACAAGGGTCCATAGTGGCACTAGGTCCCATGGTGAATGAAACTCTACCAATCAAAGTAAGTATCTAATATTTATATGTTTATCAATTCTATAGTATAAATTTAGTTTTTTATTAAATTTTTCTACTATTTTATTTCATTTTACAAATTTAGATCAATGGGTGGTGATTATAGATGAATTATTACAATTTTTTTCATAAGATGTCATTGCAGGAGGGCCTACTAGAGAGGGTGGATTTTGAGTCATGCAAGTTTACATATCTCATAGATTGTGTTTGATGAAAAATTATTAGGGAGAAAAATAACGGGTTTTAATCAATAATGTTGAGATAAATTCCCTCTCCTATTTCCAGGCAAAACTACCTTTATTGAAAATAAGAAGGAATGGATAAAAATAAATTATTTACTACAAAATATATTTTCTATGGGGGATTATAATTTTAATAGAAAATAGAAAAATATGGTATAAAAAGGAAAGATAAGTAAATGTGGTTGTAGAAACTAAATCTAAATTATTTAACACCTCAATATTGTATATGTTGCAATTACTTCTCATGGATGTACCCTTTAGTCATATAGCATTACAACTACTAAAAAGGCTTGTATTTTCCATCTCTTGTGCCTATTACTTATCTCTTAGATTGACCATGTGTTATTATAATTACTAGGCCTTATATATTACTCAAAATTATATAAACATTCTTATTTTCATTCTTTAAAAGTTTTGGATCTATACTTATTTTCTAGCTTCCTAGACACTTACATCCCAATCAAATGCTAATGTCAACACTAGTGTTATGTGAAAAACTAAGTGTCCAATACCTTAAGGTCATAAAATTTTAAAATTAAATGTATCTTATGGTTATAATAAGTGATTTAATGAAAAATATTTCTAAAATGGATTGGTATATATATAATATCAACCCTCATTTATTCCTCACCTATCACATACCTAATAACTCATAAGGTAACTTACCAAAAGTATTAAATCAAGCATTCAAATGAGAAAATATTCCCTATTATTTCCTATTTCAATATAAATCATATGGACAACCCATATATAGGTTTGAAGTACTGAAATATCACTTCATGAGCCATATCTATCAAGTTATAAGCTAGATCACTCTATATACTTGCTTATCGCATGCTGCATCTCTATACACACAAGATAACACATAGGGAAAAACAATATAAATGTAAGGCCTTTTTCAGAGTATTATAAATTAAAGAAGTTTACATTAATAGAGGGGTATATAGGATTGGTTGATAATGTTTTCCTATAATTCCATTTTTCCCACAGTCACTCCAAGGGTGAAGAGATAGTGTTTGATCATTTGAATAAGAGTGACAACCTATGAATGCAATATAAACACACTAGAGTAAAGGTGATAAAAAAACAAAAATTATCTATGTGGTCACTATATATTCAATATTATTTACTAAACACATACATCCAATTCAACTAATAGTGTTGATGCAACCATCCATATCTGACACAAGTGTTTGAGGACACATAATGTAATTTTATAAAATATGATAATTGATCCACAATCTAAATCTAGTTACTTATATCCTATTCTATATTATATATACATGTTCACAATAAAATATATAATTACTCTCATCTCTTATTTATTTTAATTTCAATCAATAGTTTTACTTTCTATTTTATCATATCTTAGTATTATAAATTTATAACATTGTTTATCTAAGTTAACAAATTAAATTGCTTGCTATATATATTTATCAGCCTTGTGATTATTCATTTTTATTTATTTACCCTATATTATATTTAAATATCTCAATTTATGTTTAATCAATGGTAAATAAAGAGAAATATATAGGAAAAAAATGAGGAAAAGGACAAATCTAGATAGACAAACACAAAAACTTACTAGAATAATCCTAGAGTTAAAATTAAAAAAAAAAACATTTATCATGTAAATGAGATTTTAAATTACACATATTATTTAAATTCCTAAAAAAATATATATTAAATGGATTAAAATAAAAATACAAATAAAAACTATGTGTTTCCTAATGAAAAAAAGATGTGAACTATATTTTTTGATCTCACTAGTTTCATGACAACAAAACATTTATAATACAGATTGAAAATAAATTTCATAGTGATAATTATGAATTTATTGACTATATAAAAATTAAATTTATCAACATTTGAATAAATTAACATAAAATAACAAAATAGACACATACATTGTCCATCTAAAAGAATTTACGACACATAGTTCTCAATTTTTTTTATTAATTCTTCAAAGAGTGAAGAATACAAACTCTTTCTTATGTTCTTTCCAAAAAATTATTTATCTATAAAATTACCTTTAAATGACCCAATAAATTTTATTTATAAATTAAAATTGGTGGCTATGGGTAATAAACACCCTTTTTGATGTTTAGGACTCCTACAAAATCATGAAAAAAACACAACTTGAAAGTTACAAAAGTGAATTGACCATTTTGCATGACTTAAAACTTTAAAAAGTAGCTTAATGTATTTGGAAAAATTAAAACCTAAAAAAATATATGAAAAAAATACACAACATGAAAATTATAAAAGATACATTTAGAAATTACAAGTTCAAGACTTAGTGAATTTTCTACTCAAAATACTCATCTTATTCATCAAGCATAATTTAGAACTTTTCTTCTTATTATTTTCTCCGTTGAATAGTTTTCCTGTATTTGTCAAAATTATTCATAGTTTCCTTAACTTTGTCTTCATCAAGTCTTTCTAAATGTGTGAAAAAATCAAAATCACAGTTAATGTCAATCTTTTTATAGGAAACTTGTTGAATCTTATTTAGATATTTATCAAAATTATCAAGAGAGCCATTATATTACTCATATTATTCTTCAAGCACAATCTATAACTCTTCTTTTTGTTGTTTGCTCTGTTGAATATTTTTCATATATTTATTAAAATTCTTCATAGTTTCCTTACCTTTGTGTTCATAAAATCCTTCTGAATGCATGAATAAAAATTCAACATCATAATGAATGTCAATCATTTTATATGAAACATTTTGAAGCTTCTTCATATCTTTACAAAAATTATCAAGAGATACTTTATATATAGGTTGAATCATAGTTAAATGTTTATTTATGCATCATTTCCATTTATATCAATTGTTTGAATTATTCTATAATTTCTTGAACTAGAAGAACTATTCTATTATCATCTACAAATGAACAAGAAAGTTTCTTAATTATTCCTTGTATGCCACTTATTACATCAACTATATTGACTAAGATTGTCTAAATTTATTTACACATTCTTCAATAATTTATATTAAAATTTTGGAAACACCTAGGAATTATGTGAGATATTAAATATATTCCAATTTTAAAACTCATTCTATGAAAAGAGCATCTAGATGAGAGTCAGAAAAAGCTTCAAGTTTTAGTATCATTTTTTCCATTTATAGTCTTCAATTTTGTATTTCTATTTATATTCCTTTATAAGGTCATATTAAGATTTATGTTCATTAAAAATAGTCATGGCCTCATTTATTATTTAGATTAAGGTAATCCCACCTTTGACAAGTCTTGAATCTAGTCCCAAGCACATTAGGAGGCTTAGGTCTCCCTAAGAAGAAAAAATAGACCTAAGAACAACATCAAAAAGATAAAGGAGGAGAATAAAAGAGGGATATATAATGAGTAGGGATTATACCAAGTCCTGCATTTAGATACACTGGATAAAAAGGGCACAACTAAAAAAGGAACCAAAGCCAACTACAAGAGAAACCATGAAGGATCTGAATCTAGAATTAATTTTAAAATATTTTAGTTAGTTATTTTTTCCAAGATATCCGTAGGAGAGATGTTTAATATTTCCCCATCAATTTCCAAATAAAATTTAGGGGAGTGGAGGCCTTTAGATTTTTTGAGACAATATTAAATAGCATTGTGCTAAAACAAGAAGCAATAGAGTGACCAAATTTCTTAAATTAGAGGGAAATTTATTTTTCCCTATCAAATAATATACTTTAGTTCTAGGAACCCAAAGAGGACCTTAGCCAAATGGAAGTAGGGTGTGAATGATCTATTGTAACTAGCACATAGAATCTCCTCAAAGTTATTATTTTACATGATCAGGTACTAGATTCCATGCTCACTAAAGTACCAATCATCACTACTAAGCTCATCATAGTTTTATCATCCCAAAAATGAGAGGGAGGATAGGTAGTTCTATCCAAACTAGAATATGATCAAGACTAAATTTTTAAGAACACACATTAAGTATCCATTTTTTATCATGAGGTATGCCTTCCCCATTATTCAAGGGCCACTATTTAGGGTTTTATAACATCTTTCCCTCCACATAAAATAATATAATAAGAAATCATTATCAATAGCTACTATTTTAACTTATACCACTCCTTTTCATTTCTTTCTAGTTCAATTCCTAATAGCTTCCATGTTGTGTTTGTCACCAAAACATTTTCCCACTAGATAATTATAGTTTTATTCCTCTAGTTCATCTAAGAACCTATCTTACACATAAAAATACTAGGTTCCTACAATTATGATCCTTTGATTGATACATGATAAAACTCTCTTGATATTTATTGGTGTTTGGACAAAATCCCATCATGATTTCCTTCTCTCCAAGGGATAAGAAACACTTTTTAAAACTTATATCTTGGTTTCCTATCCCATTACTTTTCAAAATAGTTAGTTGAATTTTAAAATTCAAATGAACTTAAAAACCCATAAATGTGTAAACTTGGACTTTTTTAGGGGGGATATGTTTTTAATTTTAAATAAGATAATAATGAAATAAGGATTATAGTAAATGCTTTAATAGCTAGACACTTGATCTCAAAGCAAATCAATCTATAATATAGAATATCTGTATCAATCCCCATATAATTTAAATTAACACCTTCTGTACTATCAAAAACCATGTAAAATTAATTAAAGTTCCTTTAATAGATCAAAAAATTCAAATTTAAAATTGTCATCATGGAACTAGTCCAAAAAGGCCCCCAATTTTCTAGGCAAAATCCATTGGAACCTCATTATTTTGGACTATCTCAGGGTCCTCTACAAACTTTGAAGGCCTTATTTGAAAGGAAAAAAACTTTATCACTGCTAATCTAAAATTTTTAACCTCTATAGATGGCATTAGGGGCCAGTTTTTCCTTTCCTTTTTTCTAAGTTTTAACTTCAGTATAATTCTCATCTCCTAAAGAAACGAGCCCTTTGGGTTCCTCAAAACAAATTGAGGTCACTAGGAGGAGAAAGAATTTAGTTACTGAATTAATTTGTCATAGTAATATTTATTTACTTTCCTAGGTGTCTAATTTACTCATACACATTCAATGTCTCTACATCTAAAATGTAAGGAGCAATGTTAGATGAGGAATTTTGAATTGGTTTCACTAAATTTTAAACAACTAAGGTGAGTTATTAAACCTTTTACATTAAACTATTATTTAGTGGCCTTATCTTGGTCCAGGTTTTCAAAAAGTGTGTCAATTATAGATTTCTCATTTTATTTGAATCCTCTAGTATCTTTACCAAGATTTACCTTTTATATTTGGTAATATGCAACACTCACATTGTATTTATCTTTTATGGAGTGAGAAATACCACCTCAACATCTATTTATTCTTTTTAATTTATTACTATCTTATAAACCATTTTGGTTTCTTTTATTACATGAGAAGCAACAGTGGTCAAAACACTAAAAGGAATTTATGGATTCTATATTATCTTATTTCTCTTTTTCACTACTTCATTTATGAAATAAATAATTTATATATTAGTTTATTGTTGCACAAGTGTTGGCTCTATCTAATCTTAAGTATCAATAAGAGGAGGTGGAGTTGTCAGAACTTAAGATACTATGAGCAAAACATATCCTTGATAAAATATTGTTTCATTCAAGTGTGAATTTGAGAGTGTAAAGGAGAGGTGAATTAACATATTGGTATGAAGGAAAAGGCAAAGGAATATTGACCTCTGATGGAGTAAATTTAGGAAAAAAACACAAAAATATCTACAGCTATGAATTATTGTGTAGTATTCATTACCAAAATTTTAGATTGAAAAATGTTTAGATGAGAAGTATAAAGTGTTAAATAAATCCTAAAAGTAGTTAAATACCCTTCTCCAAACTTTTTTATTTTTAGTTTAGGCACTTTTAAAATTTGGTGGGATTTAGGAGATGCATCATCTTTCTTTTTTATGTTTCAACTATGATTTCACCAGCTTCTCCTATAGAAGAGGGACCTAATATTGATAGTGGCTATTGTAAACTTCCCATATAAATTTATTTCATTGTGAATGGAAACCTTATTTATCCACATTAAACCCTTTACTCTTGACCCATGCGAGTTTTCTATCCAATAATGTTTGATTCATACCTTTCAAGGATGTGGTTTATGCTACATTTCAATCAATCCATGAAAGAGTCTTTGATTTAATATCTTGTTCTTTAGAGATGATATATAAAACATCCTCACCATAACTAAATTGATTTTAACTATTTGATATGTTGAATTCAATAACATGATCCAAACTAAAGTGATGATAGTCATGAACCCTAGCTTTTATCTTATCAACATAATCCATCTAAAAGTCTTTAGAATGGGGTACATGTTAGTATGTAGAGATGAGAATATTTTAAATTATACCTTTGACATAAAATTAACGTATAGTATTAAAATATTGAATAGTGAATCAAGTCATTTCATCATCAATAACTTTTACCTTGGATAATGAAGCATGTGTACCTTCCTATGGAAATTGGAAAATGCATTTTAGTCTTACATTTATTAGATATAAACTTATGATTTTTGACCATTTTTATCACCAATTACATAATAGCACATTTATCATTTGTGTACATTGGCATCATATATAGATCTATTTCTCACCCATATATTATGAGGTGCTATAATTTTGTAAATCAAATGAACCAAGCTCCCCATGTTGGAATTTTAGTAGAAGATTTAACTGATATTATGGCATTATAAGGATTAAAATCAAACATTTGAATGATGTATTAAATGAATAAATAATTGAAGTTAAATAAATGATGTGATCTATATTTTTAAATTCTTGACTTTTATTATTTCTTTGTCATAGTACTTTTCCATAGTCATCAATAACTTTGGATATTGTACTGATGTTGGAAAACATGTAGCTTGAGCCAACCACTATCATAAATGCTTTGATCCCAATTTGTTTTATGATCTTCACTAATCCTTTATTAGTGTAAGATATTATTTTTATCATATTTATTTATTATGGATTATTCCCACACATGGATGTTTCCTAAACTTGAGGAGTTGACTTGTTTAAGTGTACTTAGTCATAGGGATTTACACTTGACCACCATTATTAGCTAGTGGGAGTTAATCTTTAACTAGTTATTTAGAGCATGGGATTTATATTCTATTCTTGGATCTTTGACCAATTTTCATGGAGTTACACATTCACTCTCCTATATGTGCATCTTCATTTGTGAGATATTCAAGTAGAAGTGTGTTGGATGATCTTGTGATTACTTTCATTACAATATTTTTATTTATTTGGGTTTAATTAACTTTTAGTTGTGTTGTGAACTTATTGGACTCATGATTTTATTGAAATAGTGAATTCAAATGATATAGATATCTTAGTTTAATCCCTAACGGTATCAGATCCATTATGGCATTTGAATGTCTATGTTTTTTATTTATTTTTAAACTTTAATTTATTTTCAAAAGTTATTGAGGATTCATATTTACAATCCATATATGATGACAAGGACTCTTCTTCTAGATCATATGATTATAATAGTGATGGGCACACATACCACCATATCATTATCACCTTCCAAGTATTAAGTATATATTTATTGATCCACCTACTTCTAGTCCACTTTCTACATTATAAGGAGCAAGTAATGTTGAATAATTTATGTGTTTATGCCTATAAATGAGTCAATATATGATTGAGAACATAATATAACCTTGTGGTCACCCTTATTATCCCTATTAAAATGTTAAGATAGTCCAAAATGGGACCACTAGCCATCATAATATCAAGGTAGTAGGTTCAAGTGTCTTTTCATGTCAAGAAATACCATGATAGTTGTCTTATCACCTTAAGTGATCTTGTGTGAAGTGTTAAAATTGTGTTTTACATTGTATAATGCTCTATAATAGGCCTTAGGGTGGTCTAAATGGTCCAATTTTATTCATAATGAAGACCCAGTGTTGAATCTTATGACCCATCATGAGTCCATCCAGTATGTTAAGAGCCTAAAAAGTATGGACATAATAGAGTAATAAGGATGCTATAAGGATTATATGGTTACCAAATTTATTTATTTATCTTTTTCTAAGGTCTTTTAATAAGTATTAAAGTAACCTCCATTTGAGCCTTCACTTGAAATCATATATATTATCTTAAAGGGGGTGTTTAACCATAAGATGAAGCTATTTTGACCTTAAAATGAAAACAAAACCATCAATCACACCTAAAATTATCCCCATGATTTCCACATTTCCATGATCAAATGGCTTTATATGTAAATGGTGTGTTCTCAAAAGTCAAAATACTTTATTTACCACTAAAGGGGCCATATGTGGGAATAAATGATTCTTCATCTTCCCCATCCATAATTCCTGGTTTGAAATGTATTTTAAACCCTATTATCCCTCATCCTATTTATCAATAATGATTCAAGGTCTAAAAAAGTAAGAAAATGTAGGAATCTAGTGGTTTGTAAGAGTTTTCAGGTATGGATCCATACAGTATAGACATGGTCAAGAAGAGTTAGGGATATATAGGGGGAGTTCAACATATACATTAGGTGAGATAATCTAAGAATTTTGGGCTAATAAATATTAAAAATTAACCCCTCATTCCCTTGGTAGCCATGGATAACACCTTAGGTTAGTGTTATATATAGATAGGAGAGAGAATATGGTGACTTCAAATCTTAGCCAGAGGAAGGGGGTATAATGGAATTATAATATTACGAATTAGTTTCTAGATTTATCCCTTATGTTTTATGAAAAACATTGAGAAATTAACATAATTAAACTAGCCTTTTACATTCACACAGGGTCAAAAGTGGAACAATTTTAGTGCATTATTGGCATGTTTAGTCAAACTCATAGTTGTTCATGTCTTATCTAATACATGAAGGTCATACCATGGCATAATACACCCCTATTTCACACATATGATCCTATGGGAGCAATAAACATCCAAGTTATCACTAGTTTCAATGTTAGAGTTAGCTACATGATCTAATAAATCTAATAAAAAGCATAAATAAGAGATAAAATAGTAATAATAATAAATAATGACTATATATTTGAGAAAATAATATAAATGAATAAATAACTATAATATGATGAATTACTATGATAATTCAATATTGATCTAATATAGAATACACAAATAGCCATTACTTATATAGAACCAGATGTGCTTGATAAAGATCAAGGAACTTAGATAACACGTGTAGTTCAATTGATATCTGACTACAAGAATAGTAGAGTGCAATTACACACTAACAAGATAGGTGTCCAACTTATGTAAATGATCAACATAAGCTGAGTACTAGTTAATCAATCTTATCCTATCTTACCTGGAATAGTGGAGTAGAATTCCACTATAGCAAGATATGTGTCTAAGTTCATTACTAGCTAAGCAAGGTTATCCTATTTAGTGAAAATTATTAGTAAACATAATAAAATAGTTAAAATAAGTAATTAGTGCACCAACCTAATAAATAAATACAAGTAAATTCAATAAAAAAATTCACCAACACCCCCCATAAGAGAAGCTTAGGCATGGCTGTAAAAATAAGAGTCCTGATAATGTTTAGCCATATTAGGTACTCTATATAAATATATGAGAAAAGGAGAAAACATAAAGGGAAAAAAATCCTCTTAAAATGAAGGTCTATGAGACCCCCCTAAATAACTAATATCCCATACCCCTAAAAGGTAACACAAGTGAATATACTTACTCGCAGTGAAAGGTTTGGTGAAAATATCTACAATATGCTCCTCCATAAGATAATATTGAAGATCAATGATCTCTACCTGAATCAACACCATGATAAAGTGCATATGGATATTTATGTGTTTTGTTCTCTAATGATGAACTAGATTCTTTGAGATCTAGATAATGCTCTAGTTGTCATAGTAGATGACTAATGGATTCTGAAATAGAACACCAAGATCAATGAGAATATTTTGAAACCAAATAACCTTAGTAGTGGCATTAAAAATACCATGATACTTAGCCTCTATAGATGAAAGAGAAATACCATGTTTCTTCTTGCTCTACCAAAAAATAGGGTTGGATCTGAAGTGAAAATTGTAACTAGAAGTGGACTTATGATCATCATAATCACCATCCCAATAAAAATATATGTATCCCACCAAGTCTAAACTTGTACCTATTATATATTGAATCCCATATCTGATAGTGCCCTAAATTTAACTCAAAATGCACTTAATGAATCTTTAATGAAGCTCATTTGGTGTCTACATAAAGTGTGAAACCATGCTAACTGCATATGAAATATCAGGCCATGTATGAGTCAAATAGATGAGGCTACCTACGAGCTATAGATATAATGTTGCATCAACCAAGGGAGTATAATGATGAACCTCAATTCTAACTCTAGATAATAAAGAGTTGGTGTAATCCTACAATTATCCATGAAACCAAGCTAACAAGTCCATGGCATACTTGGGATTGGAAAGTGTAATCTTGGAAGAAGATTGTGCTATTTAAATCCTAAGAAAATAGTGTAATATGTCCATGTGTATCATAGAAAACCTATCATGAAGTGCAGTCTTAACACTACTAATGATGGATGGTGTCTTCCTTGTAATAATGAGATCATCAACATAGAGTACCAAGTACAATAGTCAATCCTCCTACCATATAATATAGACATTTAGATTTGAGTGACATCTTGAGAACCCAACTGAGATAATAAATGTGTCCATCTTGGAATACCAAGCCTTTGAAGCTTATTTTAGAACATAGAGAGACTTCTACAAGTGGCACACCAATGAATAATCTTGAATGAACCCTTATGGATGCTCCATATATATCTCCTCATGAAGATCCCCATGAATAAATGTGATCTTCACATCCATTTTATATACAACCCAACCATGAGTTGTACCAATGGCTAGTATCAAGAGAATGGAATTCATCTTAGTAATAGGTGTAAAGGTTTTAGTATATTCAATGCCTTCCACTTGTGAAAAACCTTTGTCCATTAAGCGTTCTTTATACTTATCAATATTTACATCCAATTCAAACTTATTCTAATATATCCACCTACATCATACAAATTTTCTCCCATTAGGAAGAGGAATAGGATCCCAAGTTTTGTTCCTAGTCAATGAGTCTTACTCTTCTTCCATTGTTAAATCCCACTCAATTGTCCCTGTAGCTTCCGAAAAATACTATGGATCAAAAGATGTGGTAATGTAGGAATGTGGAAGATCATGTTGTGACCATGTATTCCTTTTATCTGATAGATCCCCATAAAGAGGGTCTATATCCACCAAAGTGTGTCTACCCTACAAATGCATCAATGGGCAAGGATATAGAGGAGGAGGAGGAAGAAAATGACCTATTAAACCCTATTGGGGAGGTATTGCCTCATCATCCCTAAAATTAAATGAAGTATGAGTATCATCATCATTGATATCTAATTCTTCTAAAGAAGAAGAATGGGAAATGTTAGAAGACAAGTCTGAAGGAATTTCTTCAAAGCACTTCTCACTATAATAAGCTCATGTGAATCTAGATTAATGAATCGATATCCCTTAACACCATTAGGATATCCCATAAATATGTAAGTCCAACTTTGTTATTATAAATCATGGTACTTTTTTGAAGGTATGTGAACCCATGCTAGATTATCAAAGACTTTAAAATGATGCACATCTAGCTTCTTATTGTACCAAGCTTCAAGAGGTGTTATCCCCTTTAAAGCTTTGTGAGGAACTCTATTCTATATATATATATATATGTAGCATAATTAATCACTTATACCTAGGACTCACATACTAATGATTTTACATGGATCATATAACTTTCAATCACTTTTAAGATTCTATTCTTCCTCTATGTTACACCATTCAGATGAGGTATGTATGCAACTCAATGTTTAATATCAATTATTTCAAGAGCACATAATTGTTCAAACTTATTATTCATATATTCCCTCCCATTATCTGTGCAGAGGATCTTGACATACTTCTTATATTATTTCTCTGATAGAGCTTTAAACTCTATAAATCTATTTAATACTTCACTCTTAAATTTCAAAAAATAAGCCCAAGTATATTTGGAATATTCATTAATAAATTTGACAACATGACATGTTTTACTAAAAGACAAAGTAGGTAATGGACCCACTAAATCACTATGAACAAGTTTGAGGACTTATGTAGCCCTCCAAGCCTTCCCTTTATCAAACTTATCCTTTGGATGTTTGCTAAAATGAAAAGCATGACATACACCCCCAAAAAATTGAATCTATGGAAGTTCTTTAACCATCTCCTACTGACTATGTCACTATAAATAGTGATAGTTAAGATGACCAAACCACTCATGCCATAACTTGCTCAATGAATCAGTGTGTGAGAGAAAAGTTGTAGAGGAAGAATGAGGCACAAAGTGGGAGAATGAATAAAGTCTATTATTATTATTATTATTATTATTATTATTATTATTATTATTATTATTATTATTATTATTATTATAATGAACTTTTCACATTGAAACTAAGGCATTATCTTCCAATTTGTTAATCCCCTTTCTTATTAGTGGATTTATAATCTCCTTAGAAGGAAGATTATTGCCCTTTATTCTTTTCTTTCTATGACTTACTCAGATTATTTTGCTTCTTTTTACTTGAACTTGTATTTGATTCTGATGTTGAAACTCACTTATGTTGAGGTTGACTTGAAATTAGAGCTTAAATTTTGGATGACTTGATTAGACCCATAGCTATTAAATTTTCTTCTTCAGCCATTAGAATCTTAGAGAATACCTCAAATGTGGGAATTTGATATGTTGTGCCCAATGT
The DNA here is from genome assembly GCA_037957365.1 of Torreya grandis. Taxonomy (NCBI): domain Eukaryota; kingdom Viridiplantae; phylum Streptophyta; class Pinopsida; order Cupressales; family Taxaceae; genus Torreya; species Torreya grandis. The sequence goes on along the minus strand of JARHVA010008901.1, from coordinate 107,598 downwards.
GAACCTATGAGTATAAAATCTAGAGATAAAAGATGAATATTTAGGACATGAATTATGTAAGACACTAAAAATCAATTAAATATTCTTTTTATTCATTTTACATTTAGAAAGTTGTGCTCTAAGATCTATGACTTTAGTGATGTAGTCTTAAATTATAGCATAATTTTTAGGATCCAAACTAATGAGTTAGGTGTCAATTTGGTATCCATGAACATTATCTATTTTTCCAAATAATTATGCTAATTTATCCCAAACCTCTTTTGGAGTTGTACATTTTTCAAGATGGAAATTCATATATAAAGACAAGTAAGACTTAATGCATCTAATTACGTTAGTAGTTTCAAAGAGAAAATGTTGTAACTTTTTTGCATCAATAGGTGGAGTAAAAAAGAGTTGTTATGTAAGGTGTATATCCTAACATAATTAATGCATTCCAAGTATTTTATTTCCATGTGTTATAGTTGTATGATGTTAATAGTGGGAACTTAGGATCCCCCATGATGCAATTAGAAAAAAACTATGAAAAAGAAGAAATAAAATATAGAACACACCATAAAAACCCCTTAATTACTTATTTTTATCCCACCAAACAAGTATTTGGCACTTTATAATTGATTATAGTTACAAGGATAGATTATAATTTTTCTAGTTTACAAAAATTTTAACTAGGCCCTCTATTATAATAGTACAAAAAATATGCACTTTATTACAAAGATTTATAAACCAATGTGTTATGCTAAAATAAATATTAACTTTAAAAAAAATGGGACCTCAATAAAAGGTCATATGTGAAATTTATGAGCCTTTGAAGTTTTAAAAATGAGTAATGGAAAGAGCTACTATAGAAAAACCTAAATTCTATAAAAAGCTAGACAAATTTGGAAAAAAACTAGAAGTACAACAGTGAAGAACACAAATTTTAAGCTATTTAAAAAAATAATTCACTCAAAAATACCTCTTCATGTTCAAATAGTGTGCTCCCAAATTTACCCTTTCAAATCTACCTACTGATCTATGAGGTCTACCAAAAAAAATTACCTGCATAGGGCATACGACTGTACCTGGAAGAAAAAAATTTGCCTTCTGGGTGACTGTGTCTAAATTAGACAAAATTTATATGGATCTGTAGGTTTTGATGCCTTCTAAATTTAACCATGAGGTCTGTTTTGCTAAAAAATTCTTCAATTTTTATGTACCTACTAGATTTAGGCATGGTGCTTCTAGATTAAACCCTTACTAATTTCACCACCAGTGCCCAATTTGGACAAAATTGTAGACAATTTTGACTATCTTAGGCACTATAAACTCAATGGTGAGCTTATAAATTCTCCACAAATCTCTAATTTGTGCCTATATACAAAATCAAAAAATTGATCCCATATCTAGATATTTTTCTCTTGAATATTTTACAATCTACCTATTCAAGATAACTTTGGTACTATGTTAGAATTAGCTAAAGGATCTAATGAATCTAATAGAAAGCATAAATAAGAGATAAAATAGTAATAGTAATAAATAATAACTATATATATGATAAAATAATAAAATTTAATAAATAACTCAAATATGATGAATTACTCTGATAATTCAATATTGATATGATATAGAATACACAAATAGACATTGTTTATATAGAACAAGGTGTGCATGATAAAGATCAGGGAACTCACATAACACATGTAGTTTAATTGATATCTAACTACAAGAATAGTGGAATGAAAATCCATACTAAAAAGATAGGTGTCCAAATTTTGTAAATGATCAACATAAGTTGACCACTAGTTAATAAATCTTATCCTATATTACCCTAATAGTGGAGTGGAACTCCACTCTAACAAGATAGGTGTCTAAGTTGACTACTAGCTAAGCAAGCTTATCCTATCTGGTGAAAATTATTAATAAACATAATAAACTAATTAAAAAATTAATTAGTGCACCAATATAAGTAATAAATATAAGTAAATTCAATAAATAAAATAAATTCACCAACATTCAAACTGTAGACAGGTTTCATTGATGAAGAAGAACCTCCAATGCACATATATGATAATTACTAGTGGTTTAAGGTTTGGCAATGTTGCATGGAGTTACTCAGATCCTATTACCTTATTAGATCAATTGGAGTGGTCACATGGATCTTTATCTACCAAAATATATTACATTCAAATGAAATTTCCTACATATTTGAGCTTCATTGCAAAAAAATAGAGTGTTTCATGATGGTGGTTGTTGAATGTCATCAAGACACCATAGAGGAAACAAATTAGTGTTTTATTCATATATAAAACTGATTATTTTAGGATGATCACACCTCATTATATCATTAATAATCAATAAAACATGAACTAACCCTCCAACACCTTCATAAATCTATTTAGAAAAAATTAAGATTTATTAGTAGAAGTCGAGGTTTTGTAGAATCCTAGGTTTCCATTTTTCACTCCATATGTCTGATTGATGAACTCTAAATGTTATGCACTATTGAGTATGTGATTAGATATACCTAGGGTCTACATAGGTCATTTATAGTATGGGTAAATATTCATTTTCACATCTCTCAAATAAACTCTACCATATTATGGTCTCATCAAGCATATCTACCTCATAATAAGCTATGAGTTCCAAGATAAAACTCTATAAAGCATTTTGATTGCCACTTAAAAGTTTGAACCCTTATACACATGATTAAGGGTTGAGAACAAGGATAAATATTTTATATAACCATAAAAATCCTTTAATACTATAAGAAAATGGCATATCCAAATGTGGATACAATTGATAAGCATAATGGCCACCTATAGGAATATAACTCAGATCTACCCTTCAAAGGTTTTCAAAACCATCATATGCAATTGAGTCTCAAATGTAATGAATGGCCATATATTTTTAATATGTATACCTTAAGGGGATGGATTTGATTAAAATAAGTTCTCCAAGGTCTCAAACATGACATGAAAGCACTCTTTTCACTCAGGGACCTACTTAAAGACCATTGATAGTCAACATATCTAGACCACTAAATCAAAGATTTAGGCAATCTAACCCTAACCTTGAAAATGAAATGATATATTAACATAATAGGAGAATTATACTAATATTTTGGTCATAATAAAGATATCATGTTACCAAGGGTAAGGAAACCTGAAGGAGTGGATAAATGAACTAAATCAAGCACATACAATAAGCCAAGGTTACCTAATCACTGGGGGTGCCAAATTGATGTGAATGATAATGTTAGTATACATGTAAAGGAGAAATACAAGATGAGGATGATATTTATACCCATAAATATCTCGCATGATGGTATGATCAAGTCAGAGAGCTACCTGGTCTACGTTAGACACCCTGGACATATAGACTTTAGTATGTCACTATGTAGGTAAGTGTTATTGGTAGAGTAAGGGGATACCAAACCTAAAAGGTTTTCACTAGATATTAATAATATGTCACATAATCCCTATTTATATCACTATAGAGAGACAAAATAAACTACCTAACCCTATAATCATAACTAACTCAAACATTTAGGTTGGTTAATGGCATTTATGTTATACCTAAGAGGAAGAAGACCTAGTATTTTCCTTAAGGTAGATTAGAGCATATGTAAAAGGAAGATATAAGATAGATAAGGGTGTTGTAACTTTGAGACAACATACATTCCTATAAGTGATATGAGGTCCCAAAGCTTAGTCTAAGACACAAGGCCTAAAGACACCCTTAGCCCTTAAAACCCTATCCCCACCGTAGTGGAAGATACAAACCACCCCAAGTATATTTAAGTCATAAGAAGGTGTATACTATTTATGTGGATACTAAATGAGGTATTTGGAGTAGGGTAATGAAAATAAATAGTCAAATATGGTATCAAATTCTTCCCAAGCTCCATTATCCTAAGTAGCCATGTTAGTCTACCAACTTAAGCACACATTTCTCACATGGCATGGACACTCAGACCTAATGGCCTTAGGGGGAGTTGGGAACCCCAATGAACTAAAGATACATGAATGAAGGAGTGGGATTTATGATCCAAAATCTATGAATAATAATTAAGACTATAACTTTCATAAAATGCCTAGTAAAGAGCTCAAAGACCACCAATTTTCATGCATATCTCACCATACAATTTGCATGAGACTAAGAGCTATTCAAGATATTTGAAAGGGTATATGAGATATATGTTTATGATAAAATATTTTGGTTTAGAGATATGTAATATATGAAACATTGTTGAGATGGTAGACCTCTAAAACCCTCTCTAAACCCTGATTTAGATCTGTTGAAGAAATTGCACCTTAAAATGCATCTAAATGAGGTAATTGGTATATGAAATAGTATTAATGGTCTCTCTAGGTCACCTAATCACCCAAATTATCTATTGGTTGGTGCATGTAAGGTGTGGAGTATATGGATCAGGCCTAAAAGAGTTATTCAAAGTTTGTATACAAGAAAGTGGAAGAATTTTCCACATCTTATGTGTTTTTAAGGAGGGAGAGGGATCTAATGGTATTAAAACATTTCATATTGGCCATCTATAAGGGCCCTCATGTCTGACAGTTAGTTATAGATGTGTCCAAATGCTTAGTTAAAGGATAGTGTATCCATAATAGAGAAGTAAGTGGCTCACCCAAGCCATCACAAATGATTTAAAGACCCTAATATGTATATTTCACATTAACAAGGCTATCCAAGTGCTTCATAGCTCTATCTTGGGGTCAAAACATAAAAACCCTACCTTTAGGCCTACTAGTATAACACTTCTCTCAAGTCAATGATACTTAGAGGATGGAATATAGGGTAGAAAAGAGTTAAAAACAACTAAAACCATCATGTATATGCTTTTAAGGAATTTTCATATGTGTGAGAAATAGTGTTTTATAGAGGGAGGGTCAAAATTAGTCATTGGGGCTCAAAATTTCCTTGTGGGTGCAAAAAAATGCATAATTCTCATCCAAAGAGCAACTTGATGATCTCATAAGTATATGAAATAGTTGAATTTGGATATGATCACTTTGGGATATTTGAGGGGACTTGTCTAAAAGAGATTAGTGGAATTTGTTCATAAGTTAAGGTCCTAACCTTTATGAATCATTACTAAGAACACAGACCCTCTTAAACCTCCCTAAAACCCTAATATTGACTTGATGGAGACAATTTCAGATAAAATGCATCTAAATTCATTTGTATTATCTTATAAACACTTTTATCTTATATTAAACTCTTAATGGATTCCATCCATAACATTGGTCTATATGGATAATTGTATAGACCCCCCCAAAAATTATAAATTTTCAAGGTTTTGAGTAGAATATAAGTTACAAAACTTGGTCAAGGGATGAAAATAATTGTATAAGGTACTATGAGACATATTTCACCTTCTCATATAATTAAACACTTAAAATTATTCCTAAAAATGTTTATACAGGTCTATGCCAAATAAGTAATCTAAATATGCTAAAGGGAGGTGATCTAGTCATCTAAGTAAGGTAGAATTGCAAGTGTGAGATACTTAGAGAACTTAAGAATTGGTATAGAATGCTATTTTAGCATTGAATATTTCTCAATCAATCATTTTCAAGGTTTCATCAAATCCTCATATCCATCCAAATAGTGATTAGTCAAGATAGTAGGCTACTTATCTAGTAGGTCTACTTGGCCAACTAAATAAGATGCATATTGATGTAGAGGGATATTGGTGAGTCAATTCAAGGAATTAAACTCTTTTAAATACCTAATGTAGGTGATAAGGTAACTTTTTTGGCCATTATGGAATATGGGATAGTTATCAAGCCTAGTTAGCATGCACACAGTGAAGGTGGGTTGATAAATGCTTCATGGAGGCCTATTCACATCATGTTTATGATTTATAAATACAAAGTAAGAGATTAATTAACAATATTTGGTCATGTAAATTATTTTAAAGAGGTCAAATAAGTTTTAACTATCCTCTACCACTCCATCTCTATGCCACACTCTTCATTGAAGACCACCAACCATGAAGGCAATGTATGAAGGGGTCATGAGGCTATTTTAACTACTATGTGATTAGACTATGGTTATTTATGAACCTTTAATGTCACCTTCACACCATATTTACCTATATCACTTTCTCATTCTTATATATATATATTCAGGATTTTAGGCGATTTTACACATCCTTCAGTTGGGTATGAGAAAACTCTACCAAAATTATATCTTCTAAAACTCTATGAATCAATAAAGAATGATTGTTTTTAGGTTTATTTTATATAACTAGTGTGTATATGTTTATTTATTTATATAAGTGTGAATTCCCATTCACCTTGTAGGTCTTCCCCTTCACCTAGTTTTTATAATGCCATTTTATACAGGTCATGTGATTGTTGAGGTGTTGGTAGATATGTTGAAGAGTAAGTTGGTTGATAGTGCCTTAAGTAGACCTATTATCCATTAAATTCATGTCTAAATATCCATAACATATTTCACATGAAATAATCATGTATAGGAGTTCATTATGAAGCTTGTTTCAATCATAAATCCTTATTTGATTCATAAAGTGTTAATTAAAAATCAATTAGAGTGGATAAAAAAATATTGATGCATCATCTTATTAGGTTAGGTTTATTTCATGCATTAATCTATCTCTTTTCACCCTAAAATATAAAGAGGTATTAGGAAGTGATCTCAAATTAATTCACTATGGGAGATAACCCCATAAAGTAGAGGTTTAGTTTTTCCGATAAGTCACCCACAACCTTTAGAACAATCCCATGTTACCTCAAACATAGAGAGGTTTGAAAAACCTCATCTAGGGTTTGGTTTGGAGTGATAACATGTACATTGATCTAATACTCATCAAATATTAGGAAGTATAGTGCATTGTTATAGGTCATTACACATTATTTCCTCACCTCTACTTCTAATGCATCATCATTACATGGAGAAATTATAACATCTACTAGCATGATTATTAAAATTCCTTATATAGGTTTCACATATTTTTTAGATATCCATCAGGAACTTTGTAGACACATTCACTACTCCTGGATAATCCATAATCACTCTAGATAGCTCCTTTTGAGGATATAAGGTGGCTATAGGTAGTTTTATGTTCTATTATGGTGTTTTAATCCTTTAATTATTTTATCTTTCTTTATTTGGGGGGGAGATTTTCCTATGAGTTTTCTTCTTTTTATCCATTTTATTAGAGTTTGATTGTACTTAGGTACATCAACAATCCGTATTTGTAGGACCCATTTATTTTACCCACCTCAGCTATGTCTAAGGGGGCTATTAGTGTAGGATATTATTTTCCTCATATTTATTTATTTTTGATTATTCATACATTTGGATTGTTATTACACTTGAGAAATTATCTTTCATAGGCATACTTAGTCATATGGAGTTACACTTGACCACCATTATTAGCTAGTAGGAATTACTCTTTGAGTATTTGTTTTGGGTATGGAAGTTACATTCCATTCTTAGGTATTTGACTAATTTTAATGGAGGAGTTACACATTCTCTCTCCTATTTTTACATCTTAATTTGTGAGATATTCAATTAAAAGTGTGTTGGATTTTCTTTTGATTGTTTGCATTGTAAACTTCTCATTTATTTGATTTTATTTAACTTTTAGTTGTGTTTTTCACTTTCTTGACTCATGCTTGCATTGAAAAAATGCATTCACTTGATCTAGAGATCTTAAAATAATTCCAAATATTATTTTCCAAAAAAATATGAGATTTGCATGGCCAAATTACATATATGTGATCTTGTTAGTGTTATATTACATATTCAAAGGGAGCATAAACCATTGAAATTGATATTTCATGTATGCGTTCTTCTTCTTTGGGGTCCTAGATGTATAAAATATGATGAGATGATATTATTTATAAGGATAATTAATATTTAGGATCTATTCAATAAGGATGTGTAACTTTAGATGTGCCTAAACAAATTTCAAATTTCATTGGTGTGTTGAATAGGTCTCAACAATATGAAATGTGTGAAATAATCATTAGATATTTAAGAGATGTTAAGCATACAACAACCTTATGGTATGGGTTGAATAATAGGTGGAATATTGACTTTATTTTGATAGGGGATCAAAATATGACAAGTGATTGTGAAGTGTTCATGATATGATGAGTGCCTAACAAGGGTTTAGATTCTGGTAAATTTTGTATCAAAACTCATAACCCAGTGAGGGAAAACATGATTAGAAGTTTTTATATTATAAGGAAATTATTATAAACATGATTAGGTGGTATAAAATACAATGGGTTATGTTCCATATCAATACTTGTTGAATTTGACTTAAAGTTAAATAAAATATCGAGAATAAAAAATATATCACTTGATAGTAAGTTGTGATCAACTTGAACAAGTTCTTGTAAGAAAGAGGGTGAAAAAAAAGGCTAGGGATTGAGGATCGAAGCATGAAGAGTGGGATTGAAGGTGAGGTGGGAATAAATGAGTGACATAGGTAGTTATATGATGGAAATATGACTTCTAAATACATGGGTAATTTTAAAGTTAATGGTAAAAATTTCAAGCTACTCAATCAAGGCTTAGCATCTGTAAGGTTGCTTTTTAGAGGGTTAGGTTTTGGTGGTTATGTAAATAGGGAGTAAACCTTTCAAGTAGTGAAAAATAATTATTAAAAACCAAATACATGATTAACATTGGTTCAAAACATGTTAAATATCAAAAGGAAATGTATTTTATCAACTTATTCTTACTTTCAGACACTTAAGAAAGAATTTTCAAAAGACACATATTTAGATTTTGAACATGTTCTTTAATAGGAAATAAGTTTTTTGAATGACCAAACAAAATTGATAAATTTCCATTAGAATTACTTAAAGGACTTAAATTTTCAGATGTGTTCAATTTTAATTACAACAAGTGGGTTTGACTGGGGAACTTCAAACTACAATACATGAAAAAATTACTCTAGAATTTGGTTTTAAAAAAAGTGCATTATCCCTTGGGCTACAGAGTAATTTTAGGATTTTAATAATACTATAACAAGATATTTGGCAGAACACAAAGAGGAATAAATAACTAAAAACCAAATGGAAACATAAATAAAATGAGATGACAACTAAAAAGAGGCATAAAATAGGAAACATGACAAAATTATTATATTCACCTATTTACACATAGGATTCAACCTAATTTTAATTGGCCAAAATATTACATTCACCTATTTACACATAGGATTCTACATACTTTTAATTTAAATAATGTTTCATATATTTCTTTCTATAGGGAAAAGGGATGTATACCGTATTTATAGGCCATCTATAAATTATTATCTTTACAAAAGTGTTTAATTCTAAATGGGCCCATCCATAAAGAATACAATTTACCATGACTTCCCTTTGGTTATCTTCACTTATCCCATATAATTTTGAGATATCCCACTTTAAAATCTCCTTTTATGACTTTTTATTAAATAGATTTTTAACATAATTTTGGTGTTGTGTAATCCTATCAATAGCATGCAAAATTTTCTCTTCAATTTTGTTTAGATATAGAATCTATCTATCTAGTGGAGTTTTGAAATTTTAGTTTTGTATTACTCTTTCCAATTATAATGCAAAAAATATAATTGATACATGAAATGCTAGATCAATTCCATAGAAAAATTGTAAAAATGACATTCCAATGGTATTATTTAGAGTGATATGATCTTTTGATAGTTAGCATTGTACAATTTATTATGATAGTTTCTATGATTAGCATCTATCAACTTACAGATGATAGTAATAATAAGTTTATCATTAGATAATGATTTTATATTTCTTTGTGGGTAAAATAATATGAATGAGATAAATAAATTCCATAGCTATAACAAAATATGATTAATTAAAAAATATAAAAATTAGATGCATGGATTGCTACAATGTTTTTTGGAATACCATATCTTACCAACACATTCTCTTTAATGAAGTTATATATTAATTCTTAAGTAATTATTTTAATTATAATCACCTCCACCCACTTAGTAAAGTTATCTATATCTATAACAACATGAGTATGACCAACACTTAAATGAGGATTCACTTTCCAAATGAAATCCAATCCTAATTAATGAAAAGGATCTTCTATAACCTTGTGTTTGAGATGAAAAACTATGAGTTTTGGTTGTAGAACAAATCCTTGAAAAGCTTTAAAATTTCTCACCCATTCATAAAAATTTGTGAATAGTGTTGTCTAATATTAGTGAGATCTCAATATTTTGTATATCATTATTGGAGAAAAAAAATGTCTACTAAAAGATTGATTATGGAAATCTTCCAAGAGTTTTTTCTATTGTTTCTTATCAACATATATTAAAAATAAGCCATGACAGTTTTTATTAAACAAAGTATTACCCTATTTACATATTTAGTATCTTTCAATTAAACTATTATATGTTGATTAGTATACAGATGTGATAGACACTCACCATATGTCAATAAAAATGTAATGTATTCAAACCATTCTTCTATAGAATCCATAAATAAAACAAAAGTTTATTATTATTTTTTAATGATTCAATTCACCTTTTTAATTAGGAACAATTGGAGTATTATTCTATTCTACCATGAGTTGACACAAACCTTTACCTTAGAAAAATTTGTTGGGTTTGATATCAAGATCATATTCTTAAACTTTAGTGATTAAATTACCTTTAATTGAAAATAGTTATTATTGATTTAGTATATACTTTATTATTGTATTAGGTACCATCACAATGGAATGTGAATGAGGAATAAATTATCTCAATTGTTTGACAACTTTTACAATATCATAGAAATTTTTTTCTCTTGGAGAGTATTTTATCTCATAATCCTTGAGACAAAAACTCATTAAGGTGTTTGGTGAATCAGTCCATTCATTATTATTTTGAATCAGAATGGCCAAAAAAGTATAGTTTTAAGAGTAGAAATAGATAATTAACTACTTTTTGAAATCTAGGAAGACTAGAGGCATGTGAAACGGAAACTATTATCTTTTCAAATGCTTCCACTATTTCACTATTCTATTTGGAGAGCTTCCCTCTCATCATTTTAGTAATGTGCCTAGTGATTTATACAAAATTAGGTAAAAATCTTCTTATAAAATTCACTTTACCAAAAAATGAATGTATCATATGTTTGCTGGTTGGTAAAGGCAATTTTTAAATTTATTTAACTCTTTTAGGGTCAATTTTTATTCCTTGATTTGACATAATACGACCAATAATTTTTCTTATAGTCACTAAAAAAAATATTTCTTAGGGTTGAGAGAAATACCATGAAGGAGACATTTTCCAAAAAAAAAACCTAAATTTTCATAATGGTCTTCTATCATATTTTATAAAACTATCAAATTACATAGGTACACCATAATTACTTTGTTATTTAGATAGCTTAATGAGAGATCCATGGCCTTTTTAAATGTTTCTCCTACATTGATGAGACTAAATGACATTTTTTTATATGTGAATGTACCCAAAGAGTGATGATATTAATTTTGTGTTGGTATTATCTAGATAACTCTATATGATTATAAATTGAAAATTATCCAACATAGAAATAATTTATAACCCTATGACTAATAGAAACACCTAATCCATAATAGGAAATGGATAGTTGTATTTCAAATAAGATTGATTCACATTGTGAAAATTAATGCAGATTTTGATTTCCCCACTTTTATTATAAATTGATACTATATTTTTAACCCATGTCAAATGATGAATAGGTAAAATAATTCATTCATTCAACATTTTATGAATTTCCTCCAATATAATCCCAATAGTCTTCGAGTTATATTACCTTTATTTTTACTTGAAAGTATTTTTATCATATTTGAGGAGCACTATATGCTACATCTCTTTTGTTTGGAATTATTTTAGATCAACATATAATTATGTGATAATATCCATGTATATTAAAATAAGTTTAATAAACTTTCTTCATTCATTGTGTGAGAAAAACTTACCAATGTTTACTAACTTTGGTTGTTCTTCATATGCAATTTACACTTTTTCATAATCTACTGAGTTGGGAGAATCATTTTATGTTTTCATTTTAATAAATTTATCATGCTTATCAAAAAAAATTTATAGAGAGACTAAACCCTTAAGTATTTTTCTACCTTTGAGTTTAATTACCCTGTACTCATTTTTTTCTTAAGCGATTCTTTCTTTCTTAGTTTTTATCAAATATTCCATGTATACTAATTCACTTAATTCAAAATTAATTTTTTTTAAAATATTTTTTTTCAAGAATAGAGATAATATATTGATCATTATTGAATACTTTCCAATTTTTTAAATTATCTAGCACACTATGCTTGCATACCAATTTAATATTGTATTTATCCTTTCCAATATCTAAGTGAGTAATCAAAATAGAAGCATGAAATTGCATTAACTTTTTTGTTATTTTATCTTTTGATGGATGTGATATAAAAATATTTAAAACTATATATGTTATTCCATATAATGTTTTGATAAAGCTTTAAGAAATCACTTTTTAACTAATATTAACCTTTGATTTAATTTACAACCAACAATGCATCTCCTAAATCTTTCATATTTCTGATCCCCATCTCTTTAGAAACATGTAACCCAATGAGTAGATATTCATAATTAAAACTATTTTTAGTGAATTAAAACTACAATTTATATGAAAAATGAAAAACCTCCTTATTTAGAGACATAAGAATAACTCTTGCACCTACACTAATCAAGGAAAAATTAACATCAAACTCAAGCATCCAAATATCATTAAGATTAATTTATATCACCTCAATCATTTTCAAATCCTCTTCTAACATAAGAATATGATTTCCTATTCTTACATCCTCATGTAAATTATCATATCTCAAGTCATCAACCTTCTATACCATATAATTAGCTTTAAACATAAATTCTAGACGTTTCTTAACTCCATTAATTAGAATTTTAGCATGAGATGCATCCAATTGAATTTATCCACCTAATTGCTTGTAGAATTTTATTCCTATTCTGATGCCATATGTAGTTTGGATATTTTCCACTAAGATAGTCATATTAATTCTCTTTTGAGGGAAATAGGCTAGATAACATTGGGCATCTTTGATCTGGCCAATCAAAGGTACCTATTTCACTTCCATGGAATAATAAAGGTTGAATGTTTTAGTACATGTTAGACCTATGACATGAGCTACTTTGGCCATGTCACATTTTTAGAGGATTTGATATCACTTATATAGTTATACACCTTAGACCCTTTAAGGAACATGGAGATGTAAAATGGTTATACTTTACCAGAATTAGAAATAACAAAAGACATTAATTTTAGAGAATTAGAAGAATATGGGATTGTCAAGATTAATTTAACATTTGTTTTACTGACATTAGTGCTTTTCTCCTTAATAAAATCAACTAACCTATCTTAATGATCAAGATTTTATTTTAGGTAATCATCTTGGGACATTTGAATTTTGATTTTATTCACATGTTTAATAATATCAAAATTTGTAGGCTAGTGAAAGATAATTTTTAAATGTTTGAAATAGGTTTAGACATAATTATATCATTTTAAGGAAAATCACTAGTTTTTGGATAAGGAGTGAAGGATTGAATAATATTACATACATTAGTCATAGGTTGTTTAACTTTATTATGACTTGGTGATGTGATCCCTTTGTTAGAGCATTTAATGACTAAGTGTTACTTTAATCACCTTTAGATTACCTTTAGAGTTAAATAAATAAAAATAATTTATTATTTATTTACATGATTAAAAAACCTCATGAAAATAAATAATTAAATTATATTTGTTTAATAATTATCAATATAATTAAATGTTCATTAGGGAAAATATGAGAACATTAGTTAAAATGGTCACTTCTCTTCACATTTCATTATAAATAGGGTTTTACCCCTATTGTGAATCATGGCAAACAATTTTCTCATTTCATATTACTTGAGTGTTTTTCAAAGGCTTTGTGAATTTTAAGGAGAGGAAGTGAGAAGGAGAAGTTTATATTGTATTGGGTATAGTTTCTCAACTATTAAGTATCACTTTGTTAGAGGTAAAATCAATGAGAGGGGGGATGAATTAGTGAGCCTAGATATTCCAACTTCAATTTCAATCCTTTCAAACTCTTAATAAATTACTACAATCATTCATGAAGCATACACATCATTCATAGTAATGAATATGAGAGATAATGCAAAATCAAGCACATAACACATGGAATATGTGGGAAACCCTCTTTGGGGAGAAAACCCACTATAACTTGCAATTGGAATACTATTATATAATAAAAAAATCTAATTTAGACTATTTTCAACTTATCAAGTAACTACAATCCCTTATTTAGTGAGACTACAATCCCACAAGGTGCTACCACACCTATCTAGTTGAGTTGCCACAACAATTAGACCTTTAGCAAGTTCCATCTTGAAATAAGGCTACAACCCCACTAAATTCTGAGCTGAAACAAAAACATCTATGAATACATCCACCTTTGAACTGATGTCTTTAACACCTAATGATGGACCTTTGATTATCACTCTCCACCTTCATTCACACTCAATCTACAAGAACATAATTATGAAAATATAATTATGACTTACAAGTGATAAAAAGAGTCCTAAATCTATTATTCTCTTTAACTCATCCATTGGGAACTCTACCTCTCCTTCATTCCACTATTCTCACATATACACTCCTCTATCAAGTATAGAAACCATCACATTTGGTTCCACTATTTATAGAGTATTCATGATCATCACCATCTTGGTTAGCCAATAGGCATGACCTAGCCCTTAAGTCATATATATCATCAAGATACAACTCAATACCATCCACATAGGTCATCCATATCACTCATGGGTTACCCTTAAGCAATAACCCCTTTCAATTAGGAAAAACTAGCCCTTATAGGTCACATGGAGACCTATTCACTTCATTAGAACAAAAATGAGAAAAATATAATTATAAGACCACTTCCAAATGAATAATTCCACTCTACATGACCCCTTAGTCATCATAAAATTATTTTATTCAACATTTTAATCTTTTGTGCAAGCTCAATGAACTCAAACATTGCCCTTATTCATAAGGACACCATAAACAAAGACATAGTAAACTTATTAAGCATTGTTCATACTCTAGATCTATTTATCACACCTATAAAATACATACATATTATCCTCATGGAGTCTACAACAATATACAACATCAACACAAGCTCAATTACCCTTATCAAGTCATTTGTAGAACAAACATGAAAACACAATTAACTTTAAACCTTCATAAATTTGATTGTACACACTTTTAGAACTTAACATATATATTTGTAGATGTTTCTTGGATTCATATACAAATTCACTTTTAACACCATCAATAAATTATACAAAGATCAAAATATATGGCCCAAAAATTAGACATTGGTCATTCCTTTGTTCATTTCAAATATTTGAGTTCAAACAGTCACAGTTAAACCTCAAACAGAATGTCCTAATATTGTTTCCTCTTTGATTAGATAAATCATTCACCATTTCTCTTATTTTAAATTTATCTCATATATCTCCACTTCCTAAATGTTAAACTTCAAAAACTTGGCCTCATCTCATGTAATCTTGATCACACATGCTCTGTTGATCTCTTCAAGATTGTCCTTGCTTTAACAATGATAGAGAACTATCACTTTGACCTCTTAAATTTAATATTAACCATTTATCTCTATCAATAAAAACACTCACTCACTTTTTATCCATGGAAAAGTCTTGATCTTTATCTGTATTTAATGTTAAACATCGAACACTTGGTACCATCTTACTACATCACGACATCTTGGAATGAACATGCTCTATTGAACCTTTTATAAGGAAAATAATATTTAATCAATTTTATCATATATAATCTTGACCCATTTGAATTACTATGCATCATAGAAATAAATTTATGAATTCTAGTGAACTTTTGGATCTCCATCTAGTCCTAATCTTAGATTCATACACGTGATCTAAAATTTGGACCATATTCACCTCAATAACTTTTGTTATGCTTAGATTCATGATCCAAAATTTGGACCATATGATATCCTAAAATAAAATAATCCAACCATGTGTAAAATTTATATTTAAACCTTTTCACATGTGAGAGATAACTCCATTAATTTTCTCACTCATATTTCTTTTGTCACAGAGCCAACTATGTCAAGAATTATTTGGAAGGCCAACTTTACAAATGCATATATTTTGACATGCTTCATTGCATGATCCAAAATTTAGTGAAAACCAACTAGTCATAAAAATAAATAAAACAATATGATCAACTTCTCATTAAACTACCACACATGTGAGATATTCCATCACTAAACTACTTACTCAGTTGTTTCTTTCCACGTGCAAATTTGGCTAAGTATGGGAAAACACTGTCAAATTGCTTGGGAGCCCAACTTTACATTTTCATATATTTTTTCACACCTAGTCACATGAACCAATATTTATCTCATAGTAACTAGGGACTAATATGATTATAACCATATGACTAAATCCCCTTATTCATCCATATGTGGTAAGGATGGTGTCAGCAAACTACCTACTCAAATTTTGTACCACTAGACCCAAAATGTCTGGATGAGAACAATGATGAACTAGGTGAATTAAAATCATGAAAAAAAATATATCCAATCATCCTTGACCACTTATAGGACCCATTTTACATGATCAACACCTTAGACTCATCCCTAATCATCTCAAACCATGCCAAATATGAAGATCAACTAAGCATACTAGGACAAGCATATTATACAGTTTGTCATTGTCACTTAGACTATCAAGACACTTCATCCATTCACTTGGGCACTTTTATGAAATCACCATGACATAATTTATAACTCATCAACAATCTCCCCCTTTGTCATTAATGTCAATAACCATCATATAACTATATATAGCTCACCTTCCTTCTCTCTCTTCAAGAACTCCCATAATAAGAAATTTATACCCCTTTGACACAATGAAAAAGTGGGCACAAATTGATCCTAAGGAGATAAAAATATGACTAAAAAGAGATTATCATCTTATAAATATGATACAAACACCCCTTACCTTAAGCCTACTTCTTCTTTCCTTGTTAACATCCTTCTTACTACATGTCCATATTCTTATTCAACCAAACATTGTAACTAATGAAGATAAAACAAAAAAACTGACATCTAATGAAACTAACCAAGAAAATTCTAAGAGGGACTCCCCTAGGATTTTTGATAAATTTCACCACCTAAGCATCTTCAAATCTCCATACACCATGAAGAACCACCATATAAGATTACTAGCCTTCTATCTCAAGCTACCATAAGGCATATAAAAAAACTTCATGCCACTCACAAAATTAGATACATATTATAAACCAACTTGAGAACTCACCTTGAAATTCTCAGCCTTACACTTTTGATAAATTGAACAAAAAACACTCTTCTTATTACTAGACATGTTTACTCTCCTTATAACCCTACTTATAACTTTTAGATCCAAAAAAATAGTATACACACCATCAAGATCTAAAACTCCATATATGGAGTACTCTTATATTCCCCATCAAGCACACCAATTTTTAGCACCTAGATCAACCTATGTGATATACTTCCTTCATAAACCATCTTTCTAATTAGACCTCCATATTGACAAAAACATGAATAATGTGAAAACCACAAACCTTAACATCTTTGTGAATCTTTATTTAACAACCCATTTGGCCTATTCATCCTATTAAGAAACCTCAAACCTCAACTCATAAGGAAAACCACTTTTCTAGTAAATCCCAAAACCCTAAAATCTTAAAACAAATAGAGTCCACAAACCTCCTTATAGGCAACACCAACCTCTAAAAATTCTTTTACACTTGGAGACAACCATTACACACTTATAGATCAAGCTTTGAGCTTCCACATATTTCAGAACCCATACATCCTATAACCCATTTTAGGACATACATACTCTTAAGCACAAATAAGGAAACCTGACAGCAAAAAGAAAACCTCAAATTTATCTTCAACATACCTTCAAACCACAAAACCACCTAGAGCATGATATAATAAGGTTAAAATAACTTTATATGTAAAATCATCATCTTGACAAATCACAAATCCTCTTTTTCCACTTGAAAACCTTCAATCTGATCATGTAGACTGACCATATATAGTTATGATATCACTCTAAAATCACCATAACATATCTTCCACCTGGACATACCTAATCTAATTGAAAAAAATCATCTCTTCTCTTCTAAGACAATCTAAAGAACATCATAGCAACACTATTTATCCACTATAAGGAGTCTATTAAGAAGCATATATAGAGACATCCTTTGCACCATAATACTCTAAAATAAATTAAAGATAGGAGTGGCCCACATCTCCTCAGTAAAAAATGGAATCCTCTCATAACTATAAGAATTCTTTCTCTTATTATTCTTCTTGTTAGTCTAAACTATGGCAACCAGTTCCTTTTTGTATATCACTTTCTTTCACTTCTATGATTGGATTAACAATTGATGGAGACAACATAGATTTATAGTGTACCTTTTTATTTTAAGAATCCACCTTGTATTTAGGAACCTCATCACTAGGAACTAAGAGTTTATGTTATTTGCATGATACATTCTCAATAATGGAAGGATTTTTATTTGGATCCATAAATACCTCAAGACTAGCATTGACTAGTACCTTGGTCTTCTCTTTGAGCTTGGTCTCTTTATTCATAACATGAGCAGACAATCAGATCCCTTGGCACTCTTCAAATTCTAAATCATTCTCCACCATAGAAAATAGATTAATTAGACTAAAATACCCATCATGACTCATACTTACCACTTTTTGTTTCCATGAGTTAATTTGCCTTCTTCCTTGCATTGTAGGAGCTTGATTGAAATCATTTTGGCTTGATGACCTTTTATTATATAAC
The DNA here is from genome assembly GCA_037957365.1 of Torreya grandis. NCBI lineage: Eukaryota > Viridiplantae > Streptophyta > Pinopsida > Cupressales > Taxaceae > Torreya > Torreya grandis. Next base: position 88,676 of record JARHVA010008901.1, on the reverse strand, counting down.
CTAACAATTTTGGCCAATCTTCTCATAGTTGTAGAAAATAATACTCCTTGATGGAAACTCAATTTTTTTTTACCATGTTTGGATAGAAACTTTTAATGTGTCCTTTTTCATGACAAATGAATCAACCTCCTCTTTTTGAATAGGACGCACCTTGTCTAATCTTATGTGGACAATGATTTGAAAAGTGTCCCAAATCAAGATAGTTGAATCACATAAATTTTTTCACACATTTTTAATGATGACCCCCATCATAGTTCTATGAAAAATCATGTGTAATAGGTCTCTTACATTCTCTAGCTCTATGCCCAAATTGATTACATTTATAACAATAACCATTAAAACTTGCATACCTCATGGCATTTGGTTGTCTAATTTATTTAATCTTCATCATACTATCAATTTCATTCCTTGTATGATGATTTGTATTCAAATTATGATTTCCCTTGCTCACATTAGTATTCATCTTGTCTTGAGTTACATTCTTTTATTCTTCTTCATATCCAAGACCAATTATATCACTAACATGCTTTTAACCACTCAAAATATTGTTTAGATCACTTGAGCTCTTTTCATATCTCATAAATGCCTTTACCTTACTAGATTACTTCTATAACTCATATTTTAATGATGAATTTTCAATTACATACCTTGAACATTCATCTTCTTTGGCTTTTAGGCTTGTAGACAAAATTTCCAATTGACAACTGAGATGTTTGATAATATCTTCATGCTCTTTGGTGTCATCATTCATTCTTGATTCATACACACTATATTACTCCTCATATTATTTTATTTGAGACTTCATCTTATTTTTAATCTTCTTATCAATCTTTAGTTCTTCAAGATAAATTGTCAATGTAATCTCATAGTCCATCTCATCTTCTTCATCATCTATATCACTCCAAGTAGACTCCTTTTGATGTGAAAAAATTTCTTCCTAAGTCATGAAGAGGGATTCATCTTCAATAAGACCAAAATCTTCATTATCATAGTTTGAGTCACTATCTTCACTCTCATCTAATGAGTTATAGTCTTTATTGGTGTGGAAAATCTTCTTTTTCTTATATAACTTATTCTTATTATCATACTTACTAAAAAAATTCTTCCTCCTATAAGACTTGAATGTCTTCTTGTCTTCATCTAGATCTTCATCATGTTTATGAGGGCACATTCTATCCAAATTTCCTTTCTATCCATAATTAAAGCATTTGAAGGGTAGTTTACCTTATACTTTCCTGAACCTATTTTCAATTTATTTGTAAACAAACCAATCAATTCATCCTCATCAATATCTTAAATGTCATCCTCCTTAGGTTTATTAACTTGTAAATTATTCTTAGGATTCATCTTTTTATTGAATGTTGCTTCCTTATTAAATGGTATATCACCATTCTCCCTCATGTCATACGTATTAAGGATGCCATGCAATTCATCCAACTTTATCTCAATAATATTATGAGTTTATTATATAGAAGATACTTTAGGATCAAACTTGAGATACAGGGACCTTAATACCTTTTGAACTATAATAGCCTTTTTAAGGTTCTCTCTAAGACCTATGATGATGTTCAAAATCTCGTAAAATCTATACAAAAAGGATACCATAAAATATTCTTCCTTCATCTTGAGACTTTTAAATTGTCTTTTGTGAGTTTGAAACTTATCAAGCTTGACCTTTGAATCTCCTTCATAAATGATATACATTACCTTGGTGAACTTAGTCTCTTTAAGACCACAAGTGATGGCATTCATTTCTTTAGAATTATTCTCAAATAACTTCGTGTTTGTATTAATAGATGGAGGAGTAGTAGAAATAACATAACCATCCACAAAATATTACCATACACCAAACCCTAGGAACATAATGTATGTTCTCATCCTTGCACTCTACAAAGCATAATCAGATCTATTGAACATATATTCTTTCTTAGTATATAAACCTCCTTTATGACTACTCATATTGTACCTCTAATAACCTTCAAGCTATCAAGCCTTTACCAAAGGTCCTAATTTTATGCTAATTATTAGAGGTACAATAATTGAGGGGGGGGGATGAATTAGTGAGCCTAGATATTCCAAATTTAATTTCAATCCTTTCAAACTCTTAATAAATTACCACAACCATTCATGAACCATACACATCATTCATAGAAATGAACAAGAGAGACACTGGAAGATCAATCATATAACACATGATATATGTGGGAAACCTCTTGGTGGAGAAAAATAACTAGAACTTGTAATTGGACTACTATCCTATAATAACAATATCTAGTTTAGACCAACTGTAACTAATTAAGGAACTACATCCCTTATTTAGTGAGACTACAATCCCACAAGGTAATACCACACCTATCTAGTTGAGTTACCATAAAAACTAGACCTTTAGCAAGTTTTAACTTGAAATGAGGCTAAAACCCCCCTATATATTGAGTTGTAAAATAACACCTTTGAACTGATGTCTTTAACTCTTGATGATGGACGTTTGATTATAACTCTTCACCTTTTCTCACACTCAATCTATAAGAGCACAATTTTTCCAAAATAATTATGACCTATAGGTCATATAAATAGTCCTAAATCTATTATACTCTTCAAATTATCCACTGGGTACTCTACCTCTCCTTCATTCCACTATACTCACATATACACTCCTCTATCAAGTCTAGAAACCATCACATTTGGTTTCACTATTTATAAGCATTCATGATCATCACCATCTTGGTAAGCTAATAAGCATGAATTAACCCTTAAGACATATATCTCATTGATACATATATCAATATCTCACACATAGGTTGGCCATAACAATCATGGGTCACCCTTAAACAATAACCCCTTTTAATTAGGCCAAACTAGCCCTTATATGTCTCATAGAGATCTATTGACTCCATTAACATTACAATAGGAAAAATATAATGATATAATGACTTTAAAATGAATAGTTCCACTATACATGACCCCTTAGTCATCCTTAAATTCCTACAATCATGATTAAACTCTTCTATTCAATCTCAATGAACTCAAACATTACCCTTATTCATAAAGACACAATGAACAAACACATAGTTAACTTCTTAAACATTGTTCATACTTAATATATATTGATAAAACATAAAAAATACATACATATTATCCTCATGGAGTCTAAAAAACTCTACAATAGTTAAGTCATCTAGAAACATATAAAAAACATCAACACAAACTTAATTATCCTTATTGGGTCATTTGGAAAATAAATACAAAAACATAGTCAAATTTGAACCTTCAAATTTTACTATACACAATTTCAAACTTTCAAATCTATATTTATAGATTCATCTTAGAGTCCTATAAAAATTTCGTTTTTACACCATGACCAAATTCTTCATAGATCAAAAGATATGACATAAAAAGGAGACATTGGTCATTCCTTTATTATATTCAAATATTTGAATTCAAATGGTCATAGTCATACCTCAAACATTATGTCCTCATATCATGTCCTTTCTAGTTATATAAATCACACACAATTGATTTTTTTTAAAACTTTAACTCATTGAGTGCCACTTCCCAAATGTTAAACTTTGAACACTTGGCCTCATCTTGTAAAATCTTGCAATCTTGATCACACACACTCCATCGATCTCTTTGAGATTGTCCTTGCTTTTTGAAATGATATACAACTATTACTTTAACCTCTTTAATTTAATATTCACCATTGATATTGATTAGTATGAATATCCTCTCATTTTTGGTCCTTAGAAGAAGTTTTATCTTTATCTTTGTGTAATGTTAAACATTAAACACTTGGCACCATCTCGGTGCATCCTAACATCTTGGAATGAACATGCTCCATCAGTTCTTCTATAAGGAGATTGATATTTAATTAGTTTAAGCATCAAAAAATTTGACCCATTTGAATTGCTATGCACCATAGCTCTAAATTTATGAACTCACACAAACCATTAGATCTCCATCTGGTCTTGATCTTTAACATTGTGCAAAAATGACTATGTATGGGGATCATAGCTTATCTACCTGGGAGACCAACATTGGACCTCAATAACTTTTACTATACTTAGATGCATGATCTAAATTTTTTTATGATCCACACTTATAATTGTAAAATTTGAAAAATATTATGTAGATCAACATAACACAATAGATATTGATGGACCAAGATGTCCAAATATTCAATATATGTAGATATATAATACTCTTAAGGTGGGGAAACACCATACAATATTCCTTTAGGAAATAATGAATTCAAAATGTCTCTTCAAGGGGATAACCTCTAATATATTATTATAAAAGAAGACTCGATGATTACTTGATTATTTTAAAATCATAATCATCTCATTTATATATCTCTATCTAAATAAGAATGGATGGGCAACTTCCTAATCTCAATGTAGGCTGACTATTACCGAATGCACTAAATCCACAAGTTACTCCACTATCCTAATATATTGGACCCATATAACTAACTAAGGGGGAAGTGTGACAAATGTTGTTATCCCCATCAACCCATATACTTTAATATATCATATCCCTATTTACATAGTATTCCTTCCCTCCTTGACATGTTTCATCCCCAAAACATAGGAAGAAACCAAATAATGAGTGTGCTTCAAATCATTACACACTTGTCTCCAAGCTCGATCATCCAACCACCCATATGTGATCTTGGTAGGTGATAGCTTTCCAACATTATTTATAAATGCCAAAGTGGTAATTTTATTCCTTTCATGATCATTACTATATCCCCTTGGTGTCCATAAATAATTATTCCTCCTTTGATTCCATGTACCACATTACATTGTGTTAATTTGATTCCATTCATGACCATAGTAGTTATTATTCCATACATAATCATAGTTATTTCCCCACTAATTCAATGTTTCATAGGCTAGTTTTCTACATTGATTCCATCCCTAACTATAATAGTCCTTTGGCTTTCATGCATAACCTTACTTATTAGAACTCTAATTTCCTATATAGCCAAAGTACCTATTATTCTGACACTCCCTCACATGTCTCCATGATTGTTTCCTCTCATGATGATGTGGGTATCTATATCCTTAATTTTTTTCTAATACATTGACCTTATTAACCTTTTATTCTATCTCTTCCACCTTTTGATTTGGTGGTTCATTTTTCTCTTGAGTAGATGAAGTGTTTATCTTTTCTTGTATTATTTCTTTGTCTATGTATTCATATGAATATTTCACATTCTCTTCTTCACCTACTTTAATATCATCTTCAGGATCTACCTTAATTGTTATTTATGCCCTTCTAACTAAGATATCCTATAAAGTGACCTTTTTCCTATACCAAAACTTCATGAACTTCTGAACATTAATATTGATTATTCTCAAAGTCTCTAACCATATATATGTAAGAACTATATCCGCATCATCCATATCCAAAGCATAAAAATATGAATGAAAAACATTTTTTTCCATAATGAGCTTCAACTATTCAAACAATGGAATATTCTTACCTTCTACTTAAAACTCTTTGATATTATTTTCTTAAACATGTATATGCTTTCCCACATTCATGTTGATGAAATTATACTTGTTGGTAGGGTTTATGGACACAACCTTCTTCTTTTGAATGCATCCATGAAATTGAAAAATTGACTTAGATTTGTTTGGAGCCAAATTATTTGAACCCTTATGATCCAATTATTCTACTTATTATTTGAGATCCTCTACCTCTCCTTTTAGACCATTTTTACTCTCCTCATTATTATTATGCTTGATTTCTTATTCTTCTTCATCATTTGCATGTTCTTCCTGATTTCCATTATTTTATTCCACTAATTTTACTTATTCATCATTTTAATTATCTTCTTAATTACCCTCATTATTTTATTCCTCTTCTTCATCCTCTTTTTCTTTTATATCCCATCGATCTAGGAAGACTTGTTCTATTTCTTCCCATGAAGAATACCTTTATGAGAAGCTCAACTATTAAAACCAATATTATGTAGGACCAAACAAAGAAAGAGACAAGCATGTTAACCATTTTTTTTTTTTGAGTATTATTCTCCTTAAAAAGGATCCACCATTCTCTAACATCAATATCATCCTCCCCTAAAAATACTTTCAACTTCATGATCCATAAAAAAACAAGGGTTAATGAAATACCCTAAAATGTCAACAAATCATTAAAAATTAATAAAAATGGTCCCAAATTTTTACTATAGCTTCCACTTATTATATTGGAACTTTATTAAAAATTTTGTGAAAAAATCCACAAATTTTTCCCTATAGAGTGAATATATTAAAAAATATAAAAGTACAATAACTCATCGCAAATATATCAAAACAATCTGAAATTTTATTTGTAGATTTTTCGTATTAGGATACAACATTAGTATAAATTTCATAAAAAAACTTTCTTTTATTTCATAATATATGATTAAATGAGTAAAAACCCTAAAATATCAGTAAATCTTGCAAAATTGATGATAAGGGATCAATTGTTTACTAAGACTTCAAATATTATTCATATCCAATAAAAAAATTGTGTAAAAATTCACAACTAATTGAAAGATATTGAAAACTAAGGTTTTACTCCACACAAATTGCCCAAATACAAGCTCTGATACCACTTGTTATGATCCATGATTATAATAATTTTAAAAATATATAAAATATAATATAGATCAACACAACACAATAGATATTAGTGGACCAAGATGTCTAAATATTCAATATATGCATACATAAAATATCCTTAAGGTAGGGCAACACCATAAAATACTCCTTTAGGAAGGAATAACTCCATAATGTCTCTTCAAGGGGACAACTTACAATATCATCTTACAATAGAAGACTCAATACTTACTTAGTTACTTTACAATCATAATCATATCCTTTATATAGACCTCTATCTAACTAAAAATGGATAGGCAACCTTCTAATCTAATTGTAGGCTGACCATTACCCAATGCACTAATTATATAAGTTACTCCATTATCCTAATATATTGGACTCATATAATTAATGGGGATGTGTTCCACATGTTAGCATCTCTATCAACCCATATAAATTAATATATCATATCCCTAGGTACATAGCAAAATTTGGACCATATGATCTCCTCACATAGGAAAATCCAACAATGTGTCAAAATTCTCTTGAAACATTCACACACGTGAGATATAAATCCATTAATCTACTCACTTAGATTTACTTTGTTGAATATCCAACTATGTAAAGAACTGTCTAGAAGGCCAACTTTGCACATGCATATCTATTAATGTGTTTCATCGTATGACCTAAAATTTAGAGAAACCAAATAGACAAAAAATTAAACAAACACATATGATCAAATTATATTAAAATTGGAACACATGGGATATATACCATCACTAAACTGCTTACTCAGCTCTTTTTTACCACATACAAATTTGGCTATGGGAAAAAACTATCAAACTGCCTAGGATCCGAACTTTGTACTTACATATCTTTTATTGTGCTTAGTCACATGACCTAATATTTAGTGCATAATAACTAGGGACTAATGTGATCCAAACCATTTGACCAAATCCTCTTTACACATCCACACATGGAAATGGTGATGTTATCAAACTACCTACTCAAATTTTCTACAACTAGACCCAAAATGTCTAGATGAGAATAATGATGAACCAAGGAAATTTCACTCATACACAGAAGCTCTCCAATAATCCTTGACAATAATAAGACCCCTTGCATATAATTAATACTTTATAATCATCTCTAATCATCTAAAACCATGACAAAATTCAAGATCAACCAAGCATATTACACACTTTGTCATTATCACTTTGACTATGTAGACACTTAATCTACTCACTTGGACACTTCTATGATATCACCATGACATCATTGAAAACTCTCTAACACACTTGTGGATTTTTTACATCCTGAAGGTTTTCCAACATAATTTTCTATGTTATTTTTTATTCAACTTTGTGCAAATTTATGCGTATATGCTTTTCTTATCAATACATCCTAAATCTATTCTATACATCATGTATTACTTCAAATAATCTATCATGGTTTCATAACTTGGCGAGATGTAATTAATTGGAAAGCATGTTAATTAAAATTTAAAGGATAGTTTCAAATATTTTAAAGCATATTACTACTATAGTATGGCCATAGAATAATTAATTATTAATTATTTTGAACATCTCATTGATTCTTGTATATTGGTTCTAATTACCATACAAGCTTCATCCAAATAATCAAATAATTTTTTAAACAAAAAAAAAGAAACCAATATTAATTTTTTATAAATATTTTTACTATCTTGGCATCTTTTTATGTATATGTATAGATCGGGGGATTTAAATTAAAATTTTATAAGTCAAATATTAAGTTTTGAAGGTGTTTTATGTATTTATAGACCAATTCAAGAAGATTCCCAAGGTTTCAATTAGTTTGGTGTCTTGTACATACCCTAATAAATTTTTAAAACTTATTTGGGACACCATTATTACTCGTGTATGGATTTTGGTGCCTGTAAAAAATAAAAAATAGTCCATATTTCTTCTGGCTCTAGTTTGAGGTGTTTAATCACTTATTTTCATCATCTTAAACCTATCAAAATCTTTCTCAAACTCTTAGAGGCATTCAAATCAATATTATATTTTTTATAACCTCACATATACATATTTTTACTATGCATGTACATCCTAATAAATCTTAAAAAATTATTAAAAAAAAATATTTTATCTTCGTTTGCATGTTTCACTTATTTTAGTGGTTTTATCCTCATTTTCTATCCTGATAATCCTCATGTTGAGCCTATAAGAGGTTCAAATAAAATCTTAGGAAGAGATTATCTGATTAGGGAACCATTTTATGGTTTATAAAGAAATATAAATCTAAAAATTTATTTTTTAGATTCAAAACCAAAATTTGAAGCTTATGGATGCTTGATTACAAGAATTGAGGGAGATTTAAATAACTTTAGGTTGTTTGGTGGAATATTCAATTTATTGTGAGCTTATCTCCTTTACCTAAATTACCATAACTAGCTAAAAGTATGTAGTTTTATTATATATTTTTAAATATTATTTTTAATTAATATATTTTTAATTCAAATTCTCCCATGCAAGCCACCCATCGGTCCCACTTTGGAGATAGCTATTTACCAAAAAGTTAAAACTAGTAATATTTATTTACTATTTTTTATATGCATAAATATTTATTTTTATTATTAAAAAATCATAAAAAATTATTTAAATATATATTAGAGCATGTAAATGTTTAAGAAAGCTTATAAAAGAGTTGGTGGTTGTAATTTTGTTATAAGGTTGTATTTAAAAACTTCTAAGCAAATTCATTTTGATCAAATTTGACTTGGTAAAGTTAAATTTTTAGTTTAATTATTTTATAATTCCATTTTGTTATTTGTGTTCCAATTTTTCTCATGTGAAAAACCTTAGTTGACCTATCGACCTTGTTTTGACATTTAATCTTATGAATATTTTGTCAAACATAGTCATATAACTAGTCGATCCCTAGGTTTTGCCACCTTACAGACACATCTATGTAATCTATTTTTTGTTTTTAAACCTCTTACTATTAATTTTATAAAGTTTTAAATAATAGTGTCTAGATGGTCATTTTGAGTGTGACTTTTTTGACACCTAGTTTTGTGTAATTCTAAAAAAGTTTTTTTATATTATTTGGAATCTAAGTTGTGTAATTAAGTATAGTTTCACTTGTGATTTACTGTATTTTATAAAAATAGTATAAAAACTCATTAAAAAGGTTATTTTTTAAAAATTATTCTTGCATTAGTTTATTTTTATGACACTTTTAACACCCTATTTTATCGTAATCTTTCATAATTTTTAAATTTGTCTAGCATTAAATTGAATAATTATTGGGTGTTTAAACTTTTAAATTTGTTTTAATATCAAATTAAGTTAAAATTTACATTAAAAGGTTTTATTTTTAATTATTATTTATTATCCTATTTAAATGGAAGCTATGGCTTCACCTCATTTTTCCATAGATAAATCTCAAATGCTTAATGAAAATAACTATAATATATGTAAAATTTATGTTAGTGCTAAATTTATGGCCTAAAATTTATGGAATATTATTTTTGGGACTAAAAAATCCACTTCTAAATGCCATGTGACCCCTAAGTTTACCAATGCATTTCAACAAAAATGTAGCAAGCTATATTCATTATATTGTAGAGTGCTAAAGATGAATTCATTATCCACACTGGTAATCAGGAGTCTCCTAGTGATTCTTAAAAATTATTTGAATCCATGCATGAGGGAACTTATCTCTTTAATATTATCAATTTAATACTTGAATTGCTAACTTATCTCTTTTATATATGTGTGTGTGTGTGTATGTATGTATGTATATATATATATATATATATATATATATATATATATATATATATATATATATATATATATATATATATATATATATATATATATATATATATATATATATGTATATGTATATGTATATGTGTGTGTATATATATATATATATATATATATATATATATATATATATATATATATACATATACATACATATACATACATACATACATATATATATATATATATATATATATACACATACATATATATCTATGTATGTATATATATATATGTATATATATATATATATATATATATATATATGTATGTATGCATGTATGTATATGTATGTATATGTATATGTATGTATATGTATATGTATATGTATATGTATATATATATATATATATATGTATATATATATATATATACACACACATATACATATACATATACATACACACACACACACACACACACACACACACACACACACACACACACACACACACACACACACACACACACACATACATATATATATCTTTGAAATAATTTAATTAGGAAATAATTGACTTTAAGAACTAACTAAATAGGGAAACACAATGTTTTCAAATGTTACTGTAAATGATGTTTTCAATGTACCTAAGCTTAAAAGGAATTTGTTGTCTTGTTCTCCACTTAAAAATAATAATACAATTATAAAATTAATTAAAGGTATATTTTCCATTAGAAATTAATCTGGTTCCTTGATTATTGAAGATTTTTTAAAAATGGTTTATATATCTTTTCTCCTTTTGCATGTTTTCTTTCATTATATAGTAAGATTGAATCTCAATTATGGAATGGAAGATTAGGACATGTTAATTTTATAACTTTAAATGACATGTATAAAAATAATAATATTTTTATACTTTATTATATCACATCTCATCATGAAACTTGTGAGGGTTACTTATGTGGTAAGCAACATACTAACCCCTTTCATAAGAATCATCATGATAATTCCTCAAATCCTTTAGAATTAATTCATAGTGATGTTATAGGAACTATTTATGTTTTATATCTTAATGGATATCTATATTATATTATGTTTATTGATGATTATATTAAAATGATCTGATCATATTTCATAAAAAGTGACATGATGTGCTGTTTAAATTCAAGAAATTTAAAGTTAGTGTTAAAAATGCATCTAATTTTATATTAAGAAATTAAGATCCAATAATAGCGGTGAATATATTATTAAATAGTTTTATTCATTTAAATTTTACATGATATTAAAATGGAATTAATAACTCCCTATTATACTAGGCAAAATGGTATTTCTGAAAGGACAAATTGCACCATTATTGAGATGAATAGAACAATGTTGCATTCTATAAATGTTCCTCCTAGTTTTTATGGGCCAAATCCATGAATACTATTGTGCATATTATGAATAATAATATATTATTAATATTTGTATTTTTATACATCAAAAATACATGTATACTCATAGAAATTCATTTTATTTGATAAAATTATTTTTTAGAGATACTAACTATATTCATAGTGTCTCATCTACATTGTATTTGTTAGTAAAATGATTTAGTTTAAATCCAATAGATATATTTGTATTAGATGAGAAAGCAAAGAAAATATTTATTATTTTCAATTCATATGAGTGACCATAGGAAATAAATTATATGCATAACATCATGCTTAATTTGATAAAATGATCATGTTTAGTTATTGCATTTGGGAAAAACATCATGCTCAGTGAGTTTGGATATTTTGTATTTCAATTGACTAGATACTGTCATTTGGTCTTTTTATCATTTGATTTCTATGACAACATCGTTATATGCTTTATTTTATAATAAGATATGTTATGAAATGCAAAGCATAAATGGATTTTTTATTATTGTCTCTTCATAATTTACTTTACTAAGCATTCTATTCATATATCTCTAAACTTAGTTGTTTGATTGGATGATGGAATTTCATGATAAAATTATCCATATTTGATGTATGAGAAGTTAAACTCAATCTTTTGTTGAAGAATATTGAGCTTGAAAAGTTTTTTTTGACAACTCAAATGATAAAATTAGTTATTGCTAATAGGATATCTAATGTTTGGATAAACTTAGTACCATATTATTAGTAAATTGTTTAATGTGTATCACATGAAAGGTGGGGAAACTCATTTTGTCAATATTTGAGACATCCAATAATGAATTGAACATAATAATTTATGTTTTTAAACTAACTTTTAATCAAATTAGTGAACTTATTTGCCTAAAATATGACATGATTATTATAAAAAGTGTCTTACCATATAAAAATATATGTCATATTTTTTTATGTATGTGGTTATTATGATGCTAACCATATTATGATATCATGAATTTATTTTAGGATGTGTTTAATTTTTGTGTAGTGTTGGTGCCTAAAATTGTATCACAGGGTTTAGAGAGTGTTAATAAACACTTCTCATTTCTAAACTCAAAGAATCCATTACATGAGTAAGTAGTTGTGATCTTTCTGAGATCTTTGGTGGAATAACAATAAATTAATATAATAGTTTCATAAAATGATAATATAACTAGTTATTGGGAGAAACCTTGGTCTTAAAACTTGTTTGTGAATATGAAAGTAATTTTAACTAAGTGTAGTGAATTATGGTTAAAACCTAAAGTCTTAAGTCTAATATAGCATGTATATTTACAATGAAAACTAAACTAGAGTGTATTGATCAGAAAATGAGCAAAAGGGAGGGTGGAGTAGAAAATAAAGTTGTTTATGATATTTAGTCCAAACATTATGACAAAGATTAAATTTCATCCAAATATGTATTAAACCAACATATGACATGAAATTAAAAATGCATAGATCCTATCATATACCACACAAAAGTCTAAGGATAGTGGAAATAATGAAAATAAGAAATCAAATTCATTTTGAGGATTTAATTCCATAAGAAAATAAAATTAGCACATCTTCAAAGAAAATAAAGAAAATGAAATGAATCTAAAATCCTTCAATAAACCTAGCATAATAATAAATTGATAACTCCACATTAGCATGTAAACATGAAGAATTAATACAAGCAATTCAAATCTAAATAGTAATCCATATGGTTGAGGAAGTAGCCATAATAACAATCACACAAATAAATATTGGACAATATTTATAGATTTCCTTGCTTGCATTACTTGGTCAAAATTTACATAAAGTTTTTTCTCTAAAAACTCCCTCCCTTTTTTTACTAATGAGAATAACTCTTTTATAGAAGACCTTGAGGTATGTCAGTCAATCATATCAAATGGTAATTGTAAAAGTGTCAAGGACAACTATCCTTCTACAACATTCTAGAACTAGACACTTTATAAATGAACTAACCTATAAGAAAATGTGTGTTCCAAAGTTGCAAATGCTTTTATAAGATAGAATATTCCTTTTTAAAATGATATACATGTTTCTATACAATACAATATTCTAAGTCAATAAATTTGACTACGAGACTCCTTTTTTGTTACAGTCCTTTGTCTTTGCTCTAAGATCTTCAAGGCCTTAGCATGTTACTCACCAATTAGCTTGAGGTTGATGATGGGCTTCATTTAAATATTTTCTTCTTGATCTACCATGACCTTGAACTATCTTTCATTTTTATCCATTCCTTCCTTGATTCTTCTAGAATCACCAATATTTATCTCTACAGATAGAATCACGTCCAAGATTCATTTATTATATACCCCTATTTTTCCCTAGCTTTTACTCTTCACCTATTACATGAACCGAGTATCCCATGATTGAAATCCTCATTTATTATTAGGCCAATGGGACTAATGGTATTTGTAACTTTTATTATGCTCCCTAATATATTCACATCTTATTTTCCAACTATTTGAAATTGCTAGAGATATACTCAAAGCTCTTAGATAATTTGTTTAAACCCTTGATCTTCTCCATCAATATAGCCATAGTCATATTCAAATAGGATAGACTAAGTATCTTAAACCCTGTTATTTTTTCCTCTATTAATATTTGATCAAATCCTTCACCTTATTGAATGAACCCTAGCATAGGTTTACTTAGTTCATAACCAAGGCACCTTGTTTGTTCACATTATCTTGATTGGACCTTATGGCTTTTAAGGAGATGAATATGTCATGCATGGTTACCTAAAACTAATTTATAATATCCCTTGTAATATATAGAATAAATTATTTCTCTAGGTTCTTCTTTTATTGCCTTATCCCTTTGATAATAGCTTATAACTACTCTGATTATATTTGGGCAAAGTCCAAGACATCTTCTTCAAATATTTTATCCTCACTAGGTCTCTATACTTGCTTCTAAGTTAAATTATTAAAGGGATCCACCCTTTTATATGTAAATTCTTCACCATGTTATATGACCCTTTTCTCAGTCACCCTTTATAAATCTACAGTACCTAGAACAAACCTAAACCCAACTAAATATTGGGTCAGATGTGGAATTGGAAGCTATACTTATGATTGGGCTATTAAATGTCTTGGAGCATCCAATATTATTTCCTCTTATTATTGTAAAACAATGATCCATGGATTTAATTCTTGTTGCATAGGAATTCTAGTAATTTTCATCATAGCCTAAGGATGATGGATAGTAGGCAATCTCTCCAACCTTGGTTCATAAATGAACCACTCTAGAACTGGTAGTCCATACAATATTCTTTCTTCACTAAATAAAATGACTTCACTCAAAGGAGTAGTGATATTCACTCTTGGTTTCTTAACTTTTGAGATAATGTTTGTCTCAGCTTTCCTCTTTGAGTTGTTAATAAGAACCAAGTGTAATACTTTATCTTTTACAATCTCATCCCTAAATTACTAAAAACTTATTTCTCCTTGATCTTAGTCTATCTCATAATCCATGGATAGAATATTCAATACATACTCAAAAAACTCATTAAGATCAAGGAATATCATATGAACCTCATCTTGAGGTAATTCTTGTTATGATGCCCTGAAAGATTCATAAACTGATGAACTAGAATCAATATCATCTAGCCTTTTCTCATTAGGTCTATGTTATACTTGTGTACGATCTGACGGAAGTATATAATATTCAGCATCAATCAAATGATATTTTGTGGGGCCTAACTACCATCTATCATCAACCTTTTGATCTATACATTTTATAGACTTAGGTCTAATATTGTGCTCTTTCAATCTCCTAGTTACTGCAATGTAGGAGGATGCCTTGGTGTATACAAGGTAAAATGCACTAGGATCATGATCATATGGCATATTTAGAATACCCTTAAGCTTAAATTCTTTTTAACTCTTCCATTAGGGTCTTATTATCTAAAATCATCCATCTTTAGGTTGAAAGACAACCTATGTTTCAATATAGCTTCAATATGATTCCATTGTCTAAACATGGTCTTACAAATTTGTATAGGAAAACTATGAAGAAGACCCTTTCTTTTGGTTTTTCAAAGGCCATCTATACCATGTAACAACTGGTATGATACCTCTTATTCTTTTAGTTTATTAGGGATATGAACTGGTAACTTGAGAAGAGAATTTTGAGTTCCCTCAATCGTTATGATAATATAATCAGGGTACAACCATATATATCCCATTACTTCAATAAATTTATTGATTAAAGGGATTAATCTCTCCATATCAATTTCAATTATAGCTTCACTTAATTTAGGATAAGCACGATCACATATAAATTAAATGTGGTCTCTATACTTAAAGATGTATAATTTTTAATAGTACTCAAATACAGTCTAAGTGTTATTTGGAGACCATTATCTCTAGTTAGGAATATTTTTGGTTGAACATAGAGCATATATAAGAGAGGACATAATGTAAAACTCATTTCTCTTCCTATTCTTGATTACATATATTTTTCTACTCAAAAAGATGGTAATTATTTCACCTAGTGGGGGAACTATTACCCTTTCAATTATGAAATATACTATAGGCACCCACATTGGATCTGCATATGTTGTAGTTACATAGACATACAAATTTTTAATCATGGTCATCACCATCCTGATTCTAGGTCTAAAATGACTAATTAGAATCTTCTTTGGAAGACCTTCAAAGACCTTGTTACCAAATTCCAACCACATAGCTAGGGTGTCCATCAAGTTGTGCTCTTTAGCCTATGAATTAATAGAGGTTAGGTCAATTTGGGGCTTGGAAATTTTTTAATAAGACTCAAAGGCAATATAGTAAATGTAAGAAAATTTTCTTTGATTGTGTTTATTAATTAACATACCTTTGTCTATTTTAGATTCCTTAAAAATTATAACCAAAACATCAATGTAATGAAGTACGTCTAATTTCACAACTATATAATGTAATCAAGTCATTTAGATGGCTACAATGTCATCATATAGTATCCTTATTGAGAGAATCTTATCTTCTTCCCTTGTGATAACTAGCTATTTCTCAATTGTCCAGAACAACTTAGAACAATTATTATTGCCTATGTTCAAAGTAACAACTAAAAACTTCATGTCCTTTAAAATTCAACCTTCTATGTTTGATATTAGATATATCTCAACTTATTTCTTTAAAACATTTTTGTGGGTCACCATTACTATAATCTTGATCAAATCATTCAACTGCAGACAATAATATAAATCTCTTGGCTCAATCCCATTGAATCCAAAGACAATTAGGGAAATGCATTTACTCTAGGGATTTTGGAGGTTCAAATAGGGGTTTAATGGCAAAAAGATTAGTTTGAAATGTGATATTTTATGAATTATATTTCATTTGTATTTCACATTTATACCTTTCATCTGTTTAGGTCCATAAGATATTCAATTTTACATGTCTTTCTTATATGGCATCAACATGTCATGTAGTTCATTTAATTTTAAAATGTGATCATTTATCCTTTTGAGACACATGTCATCATCTTGTGAAATCCTTAAGATTGATAAATTTACACCATTAATCCCTTTTGGATCCTCCTATCCTTGAATTCATCATGGGCCATTGATCTTCCTTTTGAGCTCTCATGATCAGGACATTTGGTAGATCTGTAGGCTCTCTCTATACCTTAAAAATAGTCATCCTCCATTGGGCTAATGTCTTTATGCCATGTGGTGTCACCACATTAAATTGAGGCTTATTTTATATATTGAATTGAATGTGCACCCTCAATTTTGATACGTATAGTCAAATTCACACCATTGATCTCCATCAACTTTTTATTACGAGATCAAATGTAGGCCATTGAGTTGCTTGATCCCTCATTAAGATAGGGATACTTGTCACTCTCACATTCATTTTTATCATCCTTGACTTGTTGACATTTTATCATCATTAGATCTATCACCACTTTTCTAAGATCATGACACTTGTTAGTCTCACATTCCTTTGTAGGATCTCTAATGTATTGACTTAGCTTCATACCATTATATCTCCATTACATGATTAGATGCACTCCATTGATCTTTGGGTTTAACTTATTGAATCCAGACTTGCATGTAGATCATTGATCAAATTTTTTATGTTAAAACATGTATCATCAATATTAGATCTAGGGGAAATTTGACAATTTGACTTGGGCCACCATCCACATTCTATTGATCTTCTATCCAATATTCAAGATCTTGCCACTTGGCATCCTCTTAATTCATTACTATAAAAATGAAATAGATTAAGAAAGGTTTTGGGAATATAAATACTTAGGATAATTTTAGACTAAGGTTTAAACATATTACTAAATACGCTTATAACTTAGGATAAAATTTAAACTAATTCTAAGATATAATAAAATGTTCCCACATAAATTTGAATTTATTTCAAATAGAATCCTACATAAACATGAACCCATTTTGAAATAAAAACTTAGGATAAAATACTTAAACTAAGGTTTTTTAACATCATTTAAACATATATTTGATCAATCAATTGAGACCAAAGTTTAATATATAAGGGTCAAATGAGATCATATTATTTAACCAACTAAGGGTTAATTTAATATTGAAGCATAAACCCTAAACACTATTCATTCAAATAAAACTCCATTAAACCTACAACATAAAATTACATGAATCAAATGTTAACAAAATTAGATGAAGTTAAAAAATTATTATGTGCTAACATACCCAAGTAAACTAGATCAACCATAATATTCAATAAGGGGCTCTGATCAAGTTGGATGTCCAATTTATAACAAAATTTGGAAAAATTAAACAAGGGTCCTCATTTTATAGAAATGGGAGTATTTTGACCTCAACAAATGGTGACTTCTAGGGGAACATAGCAATATGTTATAATTTAGATACTCATGGTTAAAACTAATAACTATAAAAATCATTTCACATAATCAAGTACCATTATTAAGATTAATTCATAATTAAAACAAGACTTATAGATGTAGAATTAGGATAAAATATCAAAACTCAGTCATGTTGTGTGTGTGTGTTTTGATTCATTTTATTGTTTGTCATGGAATTTAGAGAACTTCCAATTTTCATTAACTTAATCATTAATATTGACTTATAGCATATTTATATATTCATTAAGAATTATGTTTTTATAATAGGGAAGGCTTAGTCATTGCTCTACTTCCAACTAGGCATCCATAGCCCCAATAGAGATACCTTTGGCGCCACTCAAGGCCTTTATCCACTACTAGCCATGTGTCCATAGCCTTGGTGGAGGTTACCATAATCATCTTTACTTATAAATCTTTAAATTTTCAATAAATATATTATTTTGATTTTTCAATTGTAGTTTTCTTTTCTTTAAAAGTTGGGAACCAAAATTAGCTAAGATTTTATGATTTTTGTCAAATGTTTGCTTTTTAGACAATCATCCTTGGTCATAAACTTCATCCCAGGAAATAATGTTCTTTAAGTACTAACATGACTTTGTTCTAATAATTAAAGCTGTCACTCAACATATGAAATCCTTATTAGAATCAAACTTAGATTAGAACATGGTGTAATATTTTAAGGAACAATTAATCTAGATATCAATCTTTACCAATTTCTCAAAACTATAACATAAAGCTCAAATTTCTAGGATCTATGATCAACCAATATTTGAGAGTCATACCTATATTCTTGATTTGTGATGTTCCTTTGAGAAACTATATGAATTGGATATTGAAAACTTATCTTGAAAAAGACCGATTTAAATTAAATAAAAAAGTAAATAAATCAAACACACCAAGAAAAAAAAATAACAAGCAAAAAAATATATACAAACACTATTTACAAAAAAGAAACAAGAAAGAAATAGGAAATAATGTAGACTAGTCCTAGCTACACTAATTCTTACTAATCTTACAAATTACACCATGAAGACTTGAGGTGGAATAATAAAGAAGTAATATTTGAGGTATTACCCATTGGTTGGCAAAGTAAACTCTATTCCCTAAAATTATTTGAGCTTAAATGTGTTATCTCACAATGTCTTAGTAGTCCCATAAGGACCTATAGACAAAGGAGTGAATTTCCCATGCTTTCCTTTTATCTCTAAAGATTTGTCCCATAAGAGAACTAGGTCTCCCTACCTAAACACCTTTATCTTTAAATTATTTTTAAACCATATTTTGACTATGGTTTGATGTCTACTAAAGTTGGTAAATGATTCTTCTCTTACGTCCTCCATTTATATGATGTCAAGTAGCCTTGAATTAGTATATTATTCATCTTCTTCCATATACTCCTTCATGAACTTGTAAGTTGGCAGCTTGAGAGTAATGGGTAAGATTAATTCTTGACCATATAATAGTATAATGGTGATGATTTTAGAGCTTGTTTTATTCTATTTATGTCTACACACAAAGCATATTTAAGCAATTTATTCCATGTCCTTGGTTTTTTAGTTGCAAAATTTTTGATAGCTTTCATCAAATTTTTATTAGTTGAATCAGAGACTCCATTACCTTGAAGGTAATGATTTGATGAAAAATTCAGAATTATGTTGTTATCATAGGCCCACTCAGTCAGCTCAATAGATATAAAGGTTGATCCATTATCATAAAATAATGATACTAGTGTCTTGAATCTGGTATAAATGTTCTCTTGTAAGAACTTGATCACATCTTCAGTTTTACATATTTTATTACAACTAATTATATCCATCTTGTGTAATAATTAGTAGTAGTAAGAATATATTTGTCCATTCAAATAATTAGGGTTAATGACCCCTACAAAGTCTAATCCATATTGAGCAAAGGTTTGTCAACTAAGATTGGTCTCAGCGACTTGGATGCATTTTGTTTCTTAGTGTTATAAATCTGACATTGATTTCAATCTCTGACATGTTGATGAGCATCTTTGAAGATTTTAGGCCAATAATATCCCACCCTCGAGATTTTATAGGCTATTGTTTTTCAAGAGGGATGTCCACTTCCAAGTTTTTAAATGAAAATTACTCAAGATCTTAGATTTTTCTTTTGTTGAAACACATCTCAAGTATATTCCTTCATAATTATTTTAGTAGAGGGTCCCATTCTTGATCAAGAAATGAGATACCTTGAGATTTAAGGCTCTTCTTTTCTCCCTTCTCATTATTATAAGACAAGAACCATTGATCAAGAAATGAATAATGGCATCATACCAATTATTAGGCTAGAAATATTATTAGCTGACCTACATAATGCTCAAACTAGGACTAGTGTTAGAAATTAATTGAATCAACACATGATACCTTAATAATTTGGAAGTTTTCATTTCAAGATCATATTATTGGAGTATAGATATCCACTTACCTCTTCTCTCTCTAAATTCACATTGACTAAGCATAATTTTAGTGGTAGGATATGATAATATTGCATGTATTTTATTCCTAAGAACATAGTGGAGAAACTTCTTAAGTTCCTTAACTAAAGTAAATGTTTTTTTTTTCAATTAGAGAATAGTTTAACTAAACATTCTTAAAATTATTTCTATTAATTTAATTAGGTGTTCATATTTTTCTACTATCTAATTTAGAACAAAAAATATGGTATGTTCAGAAGTAAAAGGATAAATATATAAATCTTTTGTCAAATTAGGACTTATCAACATGGGTACTTGTCATATTGCTCATTTATTGTCCTTAAAGGATTTCCTTATCTATTAATCCCGTATGACCTTGGAATCATTATTTAACATGTCATTTAATGGCATCATAATATCTACAAAACCAAAGTTGAACTTTCTTACAAGATTCATTTTCCCAAAGAAGGATTTTAATTCTTTTCTACTATTAAGGGGTTCTAATTTGGATATGGCATTAACTCTAGAAAAATATATATAAATACCATCTTTGGTTATAATATGTCCAAGTAGTAACATAAAAACTATTCTTCTTGGGATTAAGAGAAATTCTATACCTTCTATAACATTCAAATACTTGTAAATGTATAATATGATCTGCCCTATTTTTCTAAAACATAGTTAGATCATCCATATATATAATGATAAACTTACCTATAATAGATTTAAAAACAAGGTCCATATCTCTCTAAAATTTAGCTCCTACATTAATGAGTCCAAAAGGAATTCTTTTGTAGGCAAAAGTGAACAAATTTGTTGTAAATAAAATCTTTATTCTACCCTCTTTCTTCACAAGAAATTGATTATAACTTGAAAAAACATCTAAGAAAGACATCATAGCAGAACCACTAACAATTTGAATAACCTGATCAAGGGATGGTAAAGGATAATTATCCTTTTCATAAGATCTATTTAAATTTCTAAAGTCTATGTATAATCTAATTTATCCATTTTTATTTCTAACTGGTACTAAGTTATCTACCCAAGTAGAATGTCTAATGGCAAAGACTATTTTTACATCTAATTACTTCTTGAGTTATTTATAGATCAATGGTTCTAAAATATGGTTAACTAATCGTTGATTCTTCCTAAAAGGTTTACAAGATTATTTTAATGGAATGGTATGGGTAATGACTCTAGGATAAAAGATCCTTAAGTCTTCATAGGACCATGTTATAACATCTTTATACTTGGTCATCAACTATTTATCTCTTTTAGATTATATGTTTATACAAGCCATGCCAATGTTTACTATCTAAGTTTGACCTTGATTTATTAGGTCAACCACATTATAATCATTCCACTCACTTTGGGAACATTAATTGTATCAGCTAGTTTTTCTTGATCAAATAGTCTTTCTAATGCAATCTTGTCTTTGAGAATTTTGTTATCAGTCAATTGAATCACCTTGTCATCAAATTTTTCATCATCAAGAGAATTATCATTAATATCATCTATGATATGAGACTAAAATACTCCTAAGTTATTCATAAATTCTATGATTTTTTGATCATCACTAAATACTTACAAATGATTTATATTGTCAGGAATTGAGGGACATGAAATCAATTAAATGGTAAGGATTCCTAGTTTTGAATCTTGATTTGGCATAAGATTGGATACAATTTAGGCTATCTCATCAACAACTTGGTTCTCTTATATAGGGATGAAACAATGTTAAAAGCATCAAAGTACTCAATTAGGTCCCATAATCTAAAATTGTACTTCTTAAGATAAGACAATTTGCATTGGTATTTACTTCTATCTTGATTGACTACTAGTTAAAAATCATCATGCATTAGTAGTTATTTGACCTTATGTTTGATAACAAATTGTAATCCTAATATTAGTGACTCATACTATACCAAATTATTAGTATAAGGAAACTAAATTTGTAAGAGGAATGAAATTATTTTCCAATGGGATTGATTAGAAAAATTCCTACTCTAGAACTAGATTTACATCTAGCACCATTAAAATTTATTTTCCATAATCTAGGCATAGTATAAGAGTGTTCAGAGTCACATACCTTAGGAGTATCAAGAGTGTAAAATCCTAAATCATAATTGACTATGTTGAACCTTCCATTTGTTGCATTGTACTTAGTGATTAGGTGTTTCATTTTGGCTCCCTTTCAATTAAAATATGATTGAGAACTCCCATCCATGGTAGTCACATGTGAGATTAATCAATATGCGTGTATCTATTTAAATACTTTGTCTAATCCTTACTGAGTAACATTCCATAAGCATTTGGAATGTCTATAACTTAAATATCTATGAATTGTTGGACCCTTGGCTCTAAATCAAGCTACATATGAACTTTCAACGATTTATCCATTACATTAACCCCTGATTTGTTTAATTAACTACTCTATTGGACTTAATTGGAGTTAAACCAAGTTTTTTACAAATACCTTTTGGCTTGATATTTTCATAGGCACTTGAATCTAATAAATAATTATGAATGTTTTTACTAAAAACTCTAATTGTTATTAATAAAGGTGGAACCTCTACTTTGTTATTATACATTAATACATTGGCATTTATATTTTTTTGTGTTTTACCAAACTTTTTGATTAAAGATTCCAACAACAAATCTCTATGTTCAGTGAATTGAGTCAATTCATGTAAAGTAATGTTAGATTTAATCTTTTTCATATCATCAACTATATTATATCCACTCCTAGTAGAAGGAATATATTAATCAACGTTATTTCTATAGGTAATTCCCTTTGTTGGTTGTGGATTGTTATTAGCTATAGGATCAAGAGGAGTATCAATATTTTTTAGTGGAGTAGAACGAGTCAATGGTTAATTTTGTTCTATATTCCTCAAAGGACAAGTCTTCTTTAGATTCTATTAAAAATTATGAATCTATTTTGGAGTATCCTTAGGCTCATTCTCATCTTGGAAGGGAAAATCAAATGTCTTGACCATAAGAGTTGTGTCAATAGAATTAGATGACTTTGAAGAACTAGATGTACCTACAACATTATCTTTGTTAGAAATAACTTCAAATATATCTAATTCCTCTTGAAAATATTCAAAAGTATTACAAAATTCAATAAAATCTAATTCACCATGTTTTTAAGTGATATGAACTCTATAATAGTTAGCCAAAGCTACATCACACATGTTCATTTTAGGCATGTTTTTGTTTATAGATGACTCATTATTATTGTTATTATTGTTTATATTTTTAAACTTGTTTGTAAATATATTGAACTTCTAATAAGAATAATTTTTGTTAGAACTTTCCCCAATATTACCTACTTGTTTTTTCAACTAAAGAAAATTCATGCCCAATTTTTGAACCATTTTGATTATGGAGTCACTTTCATTCTTATGTGCCTCTACATTGTGAAGTCGAGTACTACTACTAGTTTTTAGGACCATAACTCTTTGATTTTTTGGATGAGATCCACTTGTAGCACTACTCACCAATCCTAAATTTTGACTAGGATAAGCATGACTCAAAGGTGATGGATTCAAAGTAGGGATGTTCTAATTATAATTTGGAATGAAATTTAACATAGAAAAATTAATATTGACATTGGGAACAGTATATGCTAATTATCCTTGAGGTTTCATTTGACCATTAATTTTGACAGATTCAACATAGGCTAGGGATAATGTGTTTATGATTCCAATGGATATTTTAAAAAATATATAAGTCATTAGATCTAAATCATCCTTGTAAATATCCAAATGTAAAGCTTCATCAGACCTAATGGTTTCATTTGAATCTCTCTTTGTTGTAGTGAATTATTGATTTAAAAAACACATGAACTGATAACCTTTAAAAACTAATCAATGATATAAATATTGAAATCATTATATTTGGTAATGTGATTTTCAAGAAGGTTAACAAATCAATAATATGAAGCATATCTAAAGGTAAACGGAAACAATCTACATGCAACATCTTAATGAACAAAATTTAAAAGTATTAAAGCAACTTTAAATCTCTTGATATGTTCTTAATCAGTTACTACACTTGTAAGATTGAAAGAAGTAAAATATTTCTCATGGTTTCAAGGTAAGTCATGTACCTAACTAGGGACATTGATGGAAGATCTACCAAACTAGGCCATACCTTGATAAGTATTGAACACATCAATATAATTAGGTTGATATTTTGAAACCATGCATTTACCTTTATCTGATCTTGCTTTCCCATAAACTTATAAAGAAATAAGAGGTAACCTTGTCTCAAACCTTAATCTGGTCCCAATTCTTAGTAGTTTTAGCTTGTAAACTCTGAATCTTGTTCAAAATATGATTCAAAAACTTTATATTTATAAATAATAATGATTAGATTTATACATTAAGAAAATTTTACACAAAATTATACAAATTTCTATAAATAACAACTATCCTTAGCTATATAATCTCAAAGATACCTCCAAACTTGTGACTATTAGTGAATTTTACACTTATAAGTTTAGATAAACCTAAATTTTCAAATAATTAACTAATCTTTGAACAAAATTACTATCACTAACCTCAAATGCATTAGATTCATAAAGCTTAAGCTACCTTTGCAACAATTTCTCATAAATATTCAAAGAATAGTTATCTTTAGCTAAATAATCCTAAAAACTAGTTTGAAACTATGAATATCAATGATCTCTACATAATTTAGTTGATAATAAAACAATTATACAAAAAACCCAATGATATTTGAACAAAATTATCTAAAATTAGCAAAGATGTGCCAAATTTACAAATCTTTAGCTAAAGGCCTTCCTTCTAGTGCCAGTGAAAATTTCTTGTTGATGCCTAAAAGTGTATCTAGGGTTTACAGAGCGTTAAGATACACTTATCATTTCTAAACTCAAATAAATCATTACATGAGCATCTATTTGTGATCTTCCTAAGATCTTTGGTGGAAAATTAGAAAACTAATATAACAGTTTCACAAAATGATAATATAACTAGCTGTTGGGAGTAACCTTGGTCTTAAATATTATTTGTGAATATGAAATTGATTTGAAATAAGTATAATGAATTACGATCAAAACTTAAAGTCTAATATAGCATGTATATTTACAATGAAAACTAAAATAGAGTGGATTGATAAAAAAAATGAGCAAAATAAAGGGTAGGGAAGAAGAGAAAGATGTTTCTAATGTTCAGTCTAGACATTATGACAAAGCTTAAATTTCATCCAAACATGTACTAAACCAACATATGAAATGAAATTTCAAAATCATATATCATATTATATACTAGGCAAAAGTCAAAGGATAGTGGAAACAATGAAAATAAGATATATAATTCACTTTGAGGATTTACTTCCATAAGAAAATAGCATTAGCACATCTTCAAAAAAAGCAAAGAAAATGAAATGAATCTAAAATCCTTCAATCAACCTATCATAATCATAAATTGATAACTCTACATTAATATGTACACATATAAAATTCATAGAAGAAATTCAAAGCTAAACATTAAGCCAGATGGTTATGAAAGTAGCCATAATAGAAATCATAGAAACAAATATTAGACAATATTTGTAGAATTCCTTGCTTGCATTACTTGCTCAAAATTTACATAAAGTTTTTTTCTCAAAGAAATCCCTCACTATTAAAAAATTATAATATCTATTTTATAGAAGACCTTGAGGTATGTTGGTCAATCATATCAAATGGTAATTATACAAGTGTCAAGGATAATTATCCTTCTACAACATTCTAGAACTAAACATTTTACAAATTAACTAACCTATAAGCAAATGTGCATTACATAGTTTCACATGATTTTAGAAGATATAATATTCCTTTTTTAAATGATAAACATACTAATATACAAGAGAATATTCTAACTCAATATATTTGACTTTGAGACTCCTTTGTTGTTGTAATCTTTTATTTTTACTCTAGGATCTTCAAGGCTTTATCATGTTTTTCACTAATTAGCTTGAGGTTGATGATGCAATCCATGAAAATATATTATTTTTTATCTACCAAGCCCTTAAAGTCTTTTTCATCCCTATTCATTACTTCTTTGATGCTTATAACATCACCAATTCTTTCCTCTATAGATAGAAACATGTCCAAGATTCTTTTATTATCTGCCCCTATTTCACCATTGTTTTTTCTCTTCATTTATTACATGAACTAATTAGCCCTATGTTTGAACTCCAAATTTGTTATTAGGCTAGTGGGACTAATGGTAGTTAGATATTTTATTAGGATCCCTAATATATGTACCATCTTATTTTATAACTATTATAAATCACTAGAGAGATCCTCCAAGCTCTTAGACCATTTATTCAAACCCTTGATATTCTCCATCAATATAACTATATCCATATTCAAATTGGCTATGATAATTGTCTTAAACCCCTAAATTTCATCCTCTATCAACATATTGATTAGATCATTCACCTTATTGTATGAGCCCTACCATATATTTACTTGGTTTATAGCCAAAGTACCTTATTTGTTCATCATATATTGCTTGGACCTTATGTCTTTCAAGGAGATAAATATGGCATGCATGTTTTCCTCAAACTCATTGATCATATCCCCTATAATAGATACAATAGACTATTCCTCTAGATTCTTATTTTTTTGCCTTAACCCTTTGATAACAACTTGTAACTATTTTGATTATGCTTGGGTAAACTCAAAGACATCTTCAAATATTATATCCTCACTAGGTCTTTATACCTTCTTATAAGTCAAATTAGTCAATGGCTTCACCCTTTGATATGTAATTTCTTTACCATGTTGTATAACCCTTTTCTTAGTAACCCTTTTCAAACTAGTAGTACCTAGATAAAACTTGACCCCAATTAAAGATTGGGTCACATGTGTAATTGGTACCTCTACTTGTGATTGGGTTGTTGGTTGGTTTGGAGTTGCCAATATCTTCCTCTTCTTGTAAATCAATGATCTATGGATTTAATTCTTATTTTAGAGGAATTTTGGAAGCTTTCACCATATCCTAAGGATTATGGATAATAGTTAGTATCTCTAACATTAGATCATAAATTAACCACATTGGAATTGGTGGTCCATAAAACATGTTTTATTCACTAAAAAAATTGACTTCACTCAAAGGAGTAGTGATAATCACTCTTGGTTTCTTAGCTTTTGAGACAATGACAGTCTCAACTTTCCTCTTTAGAATGCGAATAGGAACCAAATCTAATACTTTATCTTTTAACTTCTCCTAAGTTTACTCAACACTTATTTCTACTTCATTTGAATTTATCTCATAATCCATGGATATCTTATTTAATGCATCCTCAATAAAATCATTAGGATGAAGGGCTATCATATGAACCTCCTCTTGAGGTAATTCTTGTTTTGTTTCCTTGGAAGATTCATGAGTTTATGAAATAAAAAAAATCTCATCTAGCCTTTTATCCTCAATTATATTTTCTCCTTATGTACCAGCTAATGGAAGTATATAATATTTACCATCAATAAAATAATGTTGCTTGAGGCCTAACCACCAATTATCATCAATCTTTTGATATCTAGATAATCTATACTATGGTATAATATTGTGCTCTTTCAATCTCCTAGTTACTTTAAAGGAGGAGGATGCCTTAGTGTATAAAAGTTAAAATACACTATGATCATGCTCATATGACACATTCAGAAAACCTTTAACCTTTAAATGTTATTTAACACTTACACAAGAATCCCATTGTCTAAAATCATGCATATTTAGGTTGAAGGATAACCTATGTTTTGATGCAATCTCAATATGATCCCACTATCTAAACATGGTCTTACCAATTTCATAAGAAAACTATGAATAAATTCCTTTCTTTTGGTTTTGCATAGTCCATCTATACCATGGAATAATTGGTAGGCCACATCTTGTTCGTCTAGTTTATCAGGGACATAGATTGGCAACTTGAGAGGATAATTTTGAGTTCCCTCAATCTTTATGATATTAAAATCAAGGTAAAACCATATACCTCCCATTTATTCAACAAATTTATTGATTATAGGGTTTACTCTCTCCATACGAATGTTAGTTATAACTTTACTTAATGCAGGATAAACACAATCACATATAAATTAAATGTGGTCTCTATACTTATAAATGTGCAATTTTGAATAGTACTAGGATATAATTTGAGTGTGATTTAGAGACCATTATTTCTAGTTGGTAATATTTTTTGTTGCACATAGATCATATAAAAGATATTACATCATGTAAAACTCATTTCTCTTCCTATTCTTGATTGCATATATTTGTCTGCTTAAAGAGATTCTAATTATATCACCTAGTGAGGGAACTACTACTATTTGAATTATGAAATATACTATGGGAACCCCCATTAGATCCACATATGCTATACCTAAATATGCATACAAAATTTTAAGCATGCTTATCACCATCCTAATTCTAGGTATAAATTGACTAATAACAATCTTCTTTACAAGATCTTTAAAGACCTTATTACCAATTTCTAACCACATATTTTGGGTGTCCATCAAGTTGTGTTCTTTAGCCCATGAATTAATAGAGGTTAGGTCAATTTGGGGCTTTGGAAATTTATAATAAGACTAAAGGGAAATTAGGGAAATGTAAGCAAATTTACTTTGATTATGTTTATTATTTAACGTGCTTTTGTCTATTTTAGCTTCCTTATAAATTAGACCAAGAGCATCAATGTAATGAAGTACATCTGATTTCATAGTAACATAATGTAGTTCAATCATCTAGATGGATATAATGTCATCATCTCATGAAATATAAAAAATTGATCAAATTTTCACCATTGATCCCTTTTGGATCCTGCTATCCTTGACTTCATCATATGCCATTGATATTCCATCTAAGTTCCCAAAATTAGGACACTTGGTAGCTATGTGGGCTCTCTTTGTATCTTGAAAATAATCATCCTCCATTGAAATAATGCCTTTATGCCATGTGGAACCACTACATTCAATTTGGGATTTTTTAACATATTGACTTGAATGCACACCATTAATTTTGATATGCACATCCAAACATGCACTATTGATCTCCATCAACTTTTTATTATGATATCAAACATGGACAGCTGATTTTATTGATCCATCATTGAGATTGTGATAGTTGTCACTCTCACATTCTTTTTTAGCATCCTTGACTTGTTAACCTTTAATTTCCCTTATATATATCACCACTTTATTGAAATAATGACACTTGTTAGTCTCATGTTCCTTCATAATATCTCTAACATATTGACTTAGCTTCTCATTATTAGATCTCCATTTCATGATTAGATGCACTGCATTGATATTTGAGTTTAATTTATTGACTCCATCTTTGCATGTATACAATTGATTAGAATGTGTAAACTATAACATGTACTATATATCTTTGACTTGGGGAACTTTTAAAATTTAACTCAGGCTATCATCCATGTATTTTTGTTCTATCCTAGCTCTAAAATCTTAAAACTTGGCATCCTCATTAATTCATTCTTGTGAATAATGAAATAGACTAAGGTTTCAGGAAAATAGAGACTTCAAATAAATTTAGACTAAGGTTTAGACATATTAATAAATATTCTTATAACTTATGATAAAAGTTAAACTAAGTCTAAGATATAATAAAATGTTCCTACATAAATTTTAATCTATTTCAAAAAGAATCCTATGTAAATATGAACCCATTTCAAAATAAAAACATAAGCTAAAATAATTAGACCAAGGTTTTTTAACATCATTTAAAAAATGTACTTAATCAATCAATTGAGACCAAATTTTGATATATAAGGATCAAATTAGATCATATTATTTAACCAACTAAGGGTTAATTTGACATTAAGGCATAAACCTTGAACACTATTCATTCAAATAGAAATCCATTAAACTTGAAACATAAGAGTACATAAAGAAACTATTAGCAACATTAGATGAATTCAAACAAGGATTATGGGCTAACATAACCAGGTAAACTAAATAAAAAATAATATTCAATAATGGGCTTTGATTAATTTGGATGTCTAATTTACAACACAATTTGCAAAAAATAAACAACGGTCATCATTTTCTAGAAATGAGGGTATATTGACCTCAATATGTAGGTACAAAACATCATAAAATTTATAATATTAAATTCCATGTGGATTTTATTAGATATAAATTCCTTAATGGTGATATAGATAAATGGTTCTATCTTACAGATAAACTAGCAAAAAATATCTTCACATAGCCACTTGGTGCCACCAAGTTTTGATAGTTTCATGCAATGATGGGCCTCTCTAAATTTATATTGAGGTGGAGTGTGCATGAAAATTCCACTTCATAATGGCCATGTTTTACTTCTTCTTTATGTATACTTATTCTCATTATAAATCATTATTAACTTCATGTGGAAGTTATGTGATTTCAGTAAACTTCATGTAGAAGTTATGAAATTTGAGTAAAATTCATGTGGAAGTTCTAATTTTGTACCCAAATACATTAAAATAATAATTTTTAATGGAGTTCCTTATGTCATAAAAGTATCTAAATATTCTTAGTGATTACTCATGAGAAACTTTGAGATTTAGTCTCAAGATCATGCTATCCTAAACTTACTCTCGTGTAGTTTATGGATTGTAATTCCTTTTGTTTCAAAAGGTGGTGTTTAGCATGATGATGATTTTTAAATACTTCAATTGTGTACATATTATAATTCATGTTTTAAGGTGACTTTGGCATTTATCCCCACTTAGAATTAAGGGGGAGTGTTAGATAATTTAATGACTAAGTGGTGTTTTATTTGCCCTTAGCTTACCTTAAGAGTTAAATAAATAATAATAATTTATTATTTATTTAAACAAGGTGAAAATAAATTGAAAATAAATAATTATATCATATTTTTTAAATAATTATCAATGCAATTAAATGTTCATTGGGAAAATTATAGGACCATTGGTAACAATGATCACCTCCCTTCACATTTCATTATAAATATGGTTTTACCCCTAATGTGAATCATGATAAATTATTATCTCATTTAATATTACTCAAGTGTTTTGAAAAGGATATGTGAAGGTTATGGAGAGGAGGTAATAAGGATAATTTTGTATTATATTGGGTATAGTTTCTCAAATATTGAGTATCACTTATGGTTTATTTACCTCATAGAGGTTTTCCCACCTAATTCTTTGTGTTATGTGTTATTTATCTTTGTGCCAATTTGTGTGTATATTATTTGCTTATTAATATATCTTGGATATATTCTATACTTCATGTATTACTTTAGACAATTTATCACCCGCTAGGAAGAATAAATTTTAGAGTTTCTTCTTGCTTACCAACTTGTTTCTTTTTCTTCATTTATCTCTTATGTTATGTTCTATTGAAGACTATGAATGATTATCCATTCATATCATAAATTGTATCATCATAATAATATTATCCAAATCCATATTATTGGAGTCACCATAAAGTTCCTCTTATTCAAATTCTTGAGAGCCTAAATTTTATCTCAACTTCTTCGTCTACTTCATATTTAAAAGTATATTATGTTTCTAAAACAAC
The DNA here is from genome assembly GCA_037957365.1 of Torreya grandis. Taxonomy (NCBI): domain Eukaryota; kingdom Viridiplantae; phylum Streptophyta; class Pinopsida; order Cupressales; family Taxaceae; genus Torreya; species Torreya grandis. The sequence continues at coordinate 56,057 of JARHVA010008901.1, read as the reverse complement.
ATTCACATGTGTATTTGAATTGTAATTTGGAGGTTCTTCTATAACAAGATAATTTTATCAAGGATCCTTTAGATTTGGGTCATTTCCTTCGTAGGGTACCTATTTACATGTTAGAATGTATTAATAACGAGGAGCAAAGGATTTTTAAGGATATTTCTTCTTCGGTGTCATTATATCATTGACCATTTTTCTTGAAGATATTTAGTGGAAGACTAATTTTAACTATGTGATTTACCTTTTGAAATTTATTAATTTATATTTAAAACCAATATCATGTCATATTCAACACACACACACACAGATACATTATATATATATATATATATATATATATATATATATATATATATATATATATATATATATATATATAATATTTTAGTTTCTTCCAGGTCATATAATATCACCCTTCTCAACTAGTAGCTTTCTTCAAGAAATTATGAATTTATGAAAAACTTCAATTTTTTTATTGTTGGCCTGGAAGTTATTTATATTTTATTCAACACATTATTGAAATTGGACTCTAACTTTGTCATGGGTTCATATGATTATTTATTCATTTGGGTTAGCTATGTAAGTAGTGTGTATGAATCTTTATCCAATTTGAATATGATTGCAAAATTTATTTTCATATTATCTTAGTTAGTGATGGAAACTAGAGTGAGGTCATCAAACCAATCGTTTGTTTCATTTTGGAGAGTTTACATATATAATCTAATCAAAATGTATTTATGTCACATCCCTAGGAATCCACTAGGTTGTGATATGCTCATATGTATCTTATTTTCCATCACCTAATAATTTTGGAAAATTATTTTTCAAACCTTTGGGAAGTTCAAGTAATTTTCCTAGAGATAGTGGCTATATTTCATTACCCTAGGTACTACCATGTTTGTACAAATTGCTTGAAAATTAAGTGTTTTTCTTAAGAGGATAAAAACATAACTCACTAGAGAACCACCCTAAAAGTGTTTTCTTTTTCTAAGACTTTATGGGAGCCTAACCAATTTATTGATTTTATTTTTTGGTTCTAGATTCAATTTGAAATTATAAAATTATTGCAACTGATAGAAAGGATTTATGTTACCTTTGTATTTACTTGTTTTAGTAAATATTCATTCTTCTAGTTTTAAATAAAATTATTGCTATGGAGGATCAGGTTAATTTTTGATTATTCTTTGAGCTATCCTTATTTATTTTAGATTGAGGTAAAAACAGGTTTTGAAGGGGCCCCAAAACCCTGTAACAGAAAGAAAAATAAAGAACGTCTAATCCCATAGGCAACGCCTAAAAAACACTACTAAGAAGTAGCCAAAATAGGTTTTAAATGGACCTAAAACCATTAGAGACACATCCGGTCAAAACCCAGAAATAGAAATCTGGTAGCACAACAAACAAAAGATAACAAAAGGAGGACAAAGATCAGTACCAGTTTCTAAACCAACAAGAAGGACCAGATTATTCATCCAGTTCCAGTATCAAGTTCATGGCTTCTTTTCCTTTCAAAGCAATTTCCTGGGTGCTAGACTCCAGCAAAACTCCTTTTTGTGTATCTTTCTTTCTGGAACTTTGCCTTGTCCTTTTGCTGGGACCCTCTAGTGCTTTGGTCTCCTCATTGGCTCGTTTACCTATATTGATAGCAGCTGCACAGATGTTGGACGTTACTTCCAGCATTTTCTTTCTGTTATCCTTTATTATTTCCCAGAGGTTGTTTTCATAAGCTTTGAGCTTGACAGGGATCTCACTTAACTGATTTTCCATGTTGTTTACTTTGTTCCAAGCAGCTTTCAGAGAATCTTCCAAAGTTTCCGCTTTTCTCTTGAGATCAATGATCTCCCTACACAACCAGCTATCCTTATTTGTTATTCTCTTCACATAACCAACAATTCATCTCTCCGTGTAAGAATATCATGATCTTACTCTTCTTCCAATATGTCAAAAAATATTTAAAACTATAAGAAGCTAGCTATGCTATCCCATGCAAATGATCTCAACTTATAATAAATTTATAATTGTGTCTAATGCAATAAATATTTAGATGCTATATAAGAGATTGAACTACTATAATGGTCATGTAAGAAAGCTCATGTTACCTATGAAAAAGTATAATTGAGAAGATCTAAAAAATTAACTTAGTTCATATCTTTTCAATATGATATACAAATTTAGCTAGAAAAGAGAGACACAATTTCTTATTTTTTAATACCAAAATAATTCTCTAGTACTAAGCTTAAATTTATTTGTTATCCTAAGAAATAATTCGAAGACTTGAATCAATATATTTTTTATGGCTTCTAAAAAGCTAATATCAAGTTGATGATCATGATCAATATTTTTAGTGATAGTCATATGAAAATTTTACTATTCATCATTTTGATCTACTCACTAAGTTTTATGAGTTATTATGTCTTCAAAAATTCTTAGGATTCATTTTACATGATCTAATTATTAGTTCAATATTTCCAAAATTATCTGAAACTAAGAAATGCTAACTTTGTCACATTATAAAGCACATTATATGATGTCATAAGCAATGTCTAACTATGTAGATTGTTCCTATTTATTTTTTGTTTTTTGAACTAGTCCTTGAGTAGCTAAGAGACTCATATAGGTCAAAACATTTGCATTTGGGTTGCATGATAATCACAAAGACATGCCCCATAGTGGGTGAAAAAAGTGTTGGTTGTAAAACATTTCAAGGAGAGGAATAGTGGGTTTCAATTTAAAATGTAGCGATAAAGTCCTCTCCTATTTTTAGGTGGAGATACCTTTATTCAAAAAAAAAATGAATGTGGAAAATAAAACTATTTACAATAAAATATTTTTTCTATGGGAGATTATAATATTAACCAAAAAGTATGAAAAAGTGGTAGAAAAAGTAAAGATGAGGAAATGAGTAAAGAAATATATATGCAGGAAAATAATGAGGTGAAGGACAACTCTAGATATCTAAACACATAAACTTACTACAACAATCCTAAAGTTGAAATTTTATAAAAATAAACCTTTATCATAGAAATGGGATGGGAAATATATATTTTACACAAGTATTAAAATTCATACAACAATGATATTGATTGACTTAAAATAAAAATACAAATAATATCCATGTATTTCGCAATGAAAATAGATACAATGTCTAGTTTTTGATCTCGCAAAGGTTTCATAAAAATAAAATATTCTAATATAGATTCAAAAAATTTCTATACTTATTAATTTTCATTTATTAAATATCTAACAATTAAATAAACAACATTTAAGGAATAATAATTGGAAAGAACAACATATACACATACAGTTTCCATCCAAAATAATTTCTAGAATAAAGTCCACATAATTCACATTGTGTTGATCCTTCAAAGAGTGGAAGACATAAACAATTTCTTCTGTTCTTGCCAAAAATTTCTTTATCTATAAAAAAATATCTTAAAATGACCAAATAAATTATATTTATAGCTTATAATGGGTAGTTGTGAGGCATAACCACCTTTTGTGATGTTTATGACTCTTGTAAAAGTGTGTACAAAAAAACACAACTTGAAAGTTGCAAAAGTGCATTGACCATTTTGCATGACTTAAAACTTGGAAAAGCACCTTAGCATATTTTCACAATCTAAAACCTAAAAAATTTATATGAAAAAAATACACAACTTGAAAATTATGAAAGAGACATTGATAAATTACAATTTTTAGAGTTGGTGAATTTTCTATTTAATTTACTCATTTTCTTCATGAAGCACAATTTGCACCTCTTCTTCTTTTTGTTTGATCTATTGCATATTTTTTCTTGTAGTCATCAAAATTATTCATATTTTCCTTGAATTTATATTGACCAAGTCATTCTAAATGCATGAAATATGTTTTTGTCATAATGAATATCTATCATTTTATACAAAACTTATTTAAGCTTCTTTAGATCTGTATAAAATTATCAAGAGAGACTTGATATTTAATGAGCTTCTAGATTGAATTGAAGTTAAATGTTGATTTATGGATAATTTCCATTTCTATAAATTGTTTGAATTATTCTAAATTTTTTCACTAGAATAATTATTTTTTTATCATATACAAATTAACAAGGAAGTTTCTCAATTGTTCCTTCTATATCATTTATTACATCAACTATTATTAACTGAGATGATCTAAATTACTTCAAAAATTATTCAATAATGTATATTCAAAATTTTATATAACCTATGAATTATATGATACACTTAATATATTATAGTTTTAGAACTCCTTATATGAGAAGAGAATTTGGAGTAAAGTCAAAAAAATTCAAGTTTTGGTATCATTTGTTTCCATTTTTTGGCCTCAATTTAATATTTGTGTTTATCTTCCTTTTCAAGGTAATATTTAGATTAAACATAAGTATAAATAATCATGGCCTCATTTACTATTTTGGTTCCTTGCTAAGTCAATTTATCATACCAATATTTTTTTATTTTTCCCAAGTGTCCATTTTCTTTGACCATGTTCAATGTCTCTATATCTAAAATATAAGGAGAAATGTTACATGAGGAATATAGAATTGGTTTAACTAACTTTTAAACAACCAAGGTGAGTTGTTTAAACTTTTATTTCAACTATTATTTAGTGGCCTTATCTTGGTCATATTTTCAAAAAAGAGTGACAATTGAAGATTCTACATTTTCTTTGACTTCTTCTATAATATATGTACCAAGATGTAGCTTTGATATTTATAAATCCCCAGTAGTGGAATTGTCTTTACATCTTTTGATAGGGGGATATACCACCTTATCATATCTTTATCCTTTCTCATTTTTTAATATCATAAAATTATTCTAGGTTTATTTACTATAAGAGGAGTAGGGTTGGTTAAATCACTAAAATCATTTTATTGATGTTGTACAATCTTCTTTACCTTTTTCACCACTTCATTAAACCAATAATAAATTTATATATTAGGCTATTGTTGTATATTTATTTGTTCTATTTCATCTTAAGTAATGTGAAGAGGTGGAGTTGTTGAAACTTGAAAGACTGCAAGCAAAAATATCCTTGATCAATTTCAGATGATTAAGATGTGAATTTTGGAGTGGAAATGAGTGGTAAATAAACATTTTTGGATAATGACAAAGGTAATGGAATATTGACCTCTAGAGAATTATATTGAGGAGAAAACAAATTAATATCTAAGGCTTTGAATTGTTATGTAGTATTAATTACCAAACTTTGAGAATGAGAAATTTTTAAATGAGAAGTATATATTGATATATAAATCCAAAAAATCCATAAATATCCTTATCATATAATTTTGATTTTGAGTTTAGATACTTTTCAAACTTGGGGGATTAAATAGGTGCATCATCTTTCTCATACAGTGTTTCACCTATTATTTCACTACCTTCTCTTGTATAAGAGGGATGCAACTAATTTTTGATAAATAAAAATGCCACATCAATTTATTTTGTCTATGAAGTGAAAACTACTTTCTACACATTAATCCATTTACTTGTGATCCATGTGAGTGTTATTTCTAACACTAAAAGGGTTATACCTTCTAATTGTGTATATTTTTCATTATTCCAAGGAAGCTTTGGAAGAGGCCTTGATTGAATATATTATTATTCATAGATGGGATATAAAACATCCTCATCATATTTAAATTTATTTGAAATATTATATATCTTGAATTCAATGACTTGATCCAAACTAAATCACTAATAGTTAGTAAGGCTGACATCTATCTCATAATCACAATTCATCTAGAATTAATCAAAATGGGGTACATTTTGGTATGTATATTTGATAATATTTTTGACTATACCTCTAACATAAAGTGAAGGTGTATTATGAAAATATCAAAGAGTGACTTGAATGATTTCACCATCAATATATTTTTCCTTTGATAATGAATCACATGTGTACCTTCATATGGAAATGAGAAAATGTATGTCAATCTTGTGTTTTCTAGATATAAACTTGTGAATTATGACTAGTTGTCTCACCAATTCCACCAGAGCCCATTTGTCATCTACATATAATAGAAGCATGAACACATTTATTTCACACCCACATATTCTAAGGTATAATAAATTTGTAAATTGTATGGATCAAGCTCCTCATATTACAATTTCAATATAAGATTCAATTGATATTCTAAAATTATGAGGATTAGACTCAAACATATAAATTAAATATTTCATGAATGTTTCATTTACACCATGTAAATGATGTTGGATCTAATTTTGAATTATTGAATTATATTATTCATTTATCATGGTACTTTTTTTATAGATATTAAAAAAATTGGATATTGTGTTGACGTTGGAAATGTTTTAGCCTGATCTAGGACACTATTATGAATTATTTGACCCTAATCTATTTTATGAACTACATTGATTCTTTGCCATAAAACCATGAGATACATATTCCCTAAGTATAAATATATGGTATTTTAAATTTTAAATTCCATATTTAAAGGGATAAAACCCCTTGAAAGTTATATTACATGTCTATTTTATTCTTCTTTTTTGGCATCCTCAATGTAGACATCTGATGAGATAATCCTCTCTAGAATGAGAAAAAAGCTTTAGGATCGATTTAGTAGGGAGGCTAAAATTTATATGCACCTAAATAATTATATTCTATTTATGTGTTTAATATGTCTCAAAAATATAAAGTGTGAGAAATAAGCATCATATATCTAAGAGATTTCAGGAACACAAAAGATTTCCATTGTGTGTTGAATAGTGGATAGAACCTTAATTTTTATTTGAAAAGGACCCCAAATCCAAAAAGTGTCTATGTAATGCTCAATATTAGATGAGTGACTAGAAATTTTTTAGATCTTGATAAATGTCAAATAAAAAATTAGAACCTAATTACTGAAAGCATGATGAATAAACTTCAATATTATAAGGCATTAATTATAAACTTGAGTAGGTGATGTGCTTATGTCTATTGTAAAATATAATGTATTATGATCTAAATTATAACCTAATGAATTTTAATAAAAAAATGTACAATTTTCATATAATAAAACACAAATATCTCTTTATATTAAGCTTCAATCAACTTGAATAACTTTATTTCAATAAATAGGGTGAAAACCAAGGCTAGGGTTTGAAGAGTAGAGTGTGGAAAGTGTGAATAAAGTTAATGTGGGAATAAATGAGTGATTAAGGTGGTTATATGAGGGATATAATATATGTGTGTGTGTGTGTATGTGTGTGTGTGTGTGTGTGTGTGTGTGTGTGTGTGTGTGTGTGTGTGTGTGTGTGTGTGTGTGTGTGTGTGTGTGTGTGTGTGTGTGTGTGTGTGTGTGTGTGTGTGTGTGTGTGTGTGTGTGTGTGTGTGTGTGTGTGTGTGTGTGTGTGTGTGTGTGTGTGTGTGTGTGTGTGTGTGTGTGTGTGTGTGTGTGTGTGTGTGTGTGTGTGTATGTATATATATATATATATATATGTATATATATATGTGTGTGTGTGTATATATATATATATATATATATATATAGGGATGGGTAACTTTTAAGTTAATGGTGGAATATTCAAGGTGATCAGGAAAGGCTCAGGGTCTATACGATTATTTTATAGAGGGTTAGGTTTCATGATATGCTCAATCAAGGTTTGAGTTTGATAGTGATGAAAATAGAGAGTCATACTTTTGAGTAGTGAAAATAAAGTATGTAAACCCCAATACATGCTTAACATGGGTTTAAATTGAGAGTTTTCTAGAAAATTGAGGTCATTATAAGGTCCTTACCTTAAATGATATTTTTTGGAGTACCACGTAATCTATATACCTCATTTACAAATATTTTGGCTAGTATTGGCGAATCGTTTATCAAATTAATTGGAATAGAGTGAGCTACTTTGGTAAGTTTATCCACAATTACCAATATCATGTCATGATTATTTTTGGATATAGGCTATCCTTAAAAAAATTATATGCTAATAACGTACCACTTTTGTGCTAGTATGGAATGTGGGTATAAAACCCCAACAACATACACATGTTCAACCTTAACTCGTTGACATTATAAGCATCTAGACACAAATTATGCCACATATTTTTTTGATTCCCTTCCAAATATTCAATAGTATTAATTCTTATAATATCTTAATCACTCCTAGATGTCTTGAATATGGAGTATTATGAAATTATTTTAGCACAATATCTCTTAAATTTTACCTATTAGTAATATAAATTATACCATTATATCTTAAGAAACCATACCTATCAAATTGAAACCCTTTGTATCTATGATCTCGATAATTCTCAACTAATGCTTTATTTACCTATTCATAGAATTCATATTTGGGAAATAATTTTACTACCTAATCTTAAAAATTAATCCTTATATATGTTAATTTTGAAATGTACCTTCTACAACTAAGGGCATCTACAAATCTATTTTCTTTACCCTTAATGTAGTTAATGTCAAAATCATAGTCTGATAAAAATTATAGCCATCATATTTAATGAGAATTAAGGTTAGGTTGGATAAATGTATACTTGAGTCGTAGATTATCAATTTTAAGCTCAAAACATTTTTCCAACAAATAATGCCTCTAAACATACAATGCATGAACTATGGTGGTTAATTCTATGTCATGTCAAGCATAATTTACCTCATAAGGATTCAAATTCCTTGATTTTTAATCCATAATTAAACCATAATTCATAATAACTCCTCCTAAGCCATATTTTTAGGCATCACTTATAACTATAAAATGACCATTTAGATCTGGAATCCATAACACTAGTTCTGAATTAAGTCTCATTTTTAGAACCTGAAAGGATTCTTCATACTTATCAAATCAAATAAAATGTTTCTCTTTCCACTGAAGAGGGGTGATAGAACTATCTATCTTAGATAAATTTTACACAAATTTCATATAGTACCTTTATAATCCCCTGATTTTATGCACCTCATGCACATTTTTGGGTGTTGGCCACTCTATAATGGTTCTAATCTTGTTTGGATCCATATCAATTATTTATATAGAGATAATATGTTCCAATTATTATACTCTTCTTTAAAATAAATCACATTTAATTTTTTTCCCATTTATCTTATGCTTTTGAAACCACTGCAAAACCAAAAAAATTATCAACACGATCTTCTTCACTTTTATAATAGATGAGAATATCATCAAGGAAGAGTAACATGAATTGATAAAGATAATATCTAAACACATTATTCATTAGATTTATGAATACTATAGGTGAATTTTTAAGTATGAAAACAAGTAATATAAATTCATAATGTTCATATCAAGTCCACAAAGCTATTTTAATAATGTATTCCTCTCTAATTATTAATTTATGGTACATGACATGAAGATAAATATTTTAATGTACTATTAGACCAAACATATAACAAAAAATATCATCAATGTAGGGTAAAACATACTTTATTTTTTATTATTGCCTTATTTAACATTTTGTAATCTATACAAAGGCAAAGGATTATATCCTTATTTTTGAAAAAGAGTACAGGTGCACCCCATAGTGAAACACTTGGCCATATCAACCCTTTTATCAACAAATCCTATAGTTGGGACTTTAACTCAACTAATCAAGTTATTATCATTATTTATAGAGCCTTGGATTGTGGTTCTGATCCAGGAATGATATTAATGGTGAATTAAAATTACCTCTTGGGAGGTAGACCTACTAATTCCTCTAGAAATAGATCTCAAAATTCTTAAATAAAAGGATGGTCTTCTATTCAGGGTTCCTTGGTTTCAAAAATTTCATCCATCTTGAATAAGAATGTTTGGCATCCCTTTTGTTGAGACATTTTCAATTGAATGGATGAAATTTACCTTATTTTAAACTCTCTCTAATCTCCTTTAATTTGGGTTTGATATCCTAAATCATATAAACACTCAACTTTATTAATAAAATAATAAAATTTGGATTTGTGTTTAGAGAGATAATTCACTCCTAAGATCACATCATATGATGTTAGTAGTGCTACATAAATATAAACAATCATAGTGAATTATGACAACTTTATCTCAACCTCACAAAAATAGTTATCAACATTGACCTTGGATTCATTCCATACTAAAGTACCAAGATTTTGTCATAAAACCAACTATTGTAGATAATTTACTTAACATTCTAAGAGAAATAAAACATTCGGTGTCTCTTTAATATATAAAATCAAAAATAGTATTCCAGAATAAAGTACATAATAATTCAATAGGAGAGGCTTTAAATTGAATTTGATGATTGTAAAATGTTTCATGAATATTTTATTTAAAGGTTCCCTACTATGATGTAGTGGTGGATGAATTCTTATTTTTGGCATCTATCTTCCACTAAGGACAATCCTTATCATAATGGTATCCTCTACATGTAAATCATTTTTCATGTGGTCCCTTCCTCTTATCTTGATAAAACACTTGAATCATTCTTTAAAACCACTTCAAGATATCTTTTTCCCTAAACCATTACTAAATCTTTCATTCTAGATATTAAATTAGTTCATGGAATTCCCATTTTATTTCCAATTCTTTTTCTTGAAGTTTGTCTTTGATCTTCCAAACTTATTTTTTAAATTTTATCTAACCCCATAAAGTGATTTGAACTTTAATTATTACTTGAATAGCTTAAAAAAAGACCTAATCCATGGTGGATGGTACATGCACATCCAATTCACATTCTATTTGGGGTTTTATTCCCATGGTGAACTTCTGAATTTGAAAACATTCATATTTATGATATTATGGAACATACTTCAATAGATTTGTGAATTGTTCCCAATATTCATATATTAAAAAATACCCTTATTTTATACTCTATAAATTTGTTAATTTATAATCAAAATACAATTGAGGTAGCCAACATTCTCTAAGAAGAGTCATAAACTAATACTATGTAGTGGTAGTGGATTCAAGACTCATCTCAATCTTCTTATTAGACCAACAAGTTTTTATTTAACTAGCCAATTGGTAAGCTCTCCAAATGACCTTGGTCACCTCAAAATTATTATAAATCTCAAAATATTTTTCCATTTTATTAATCCAATATTCATCTCCACCATCCAATACCATATCATTAAATTTGGGTAGGTTCAC